>JANZLH020000406.1:139390-154353 GCA_026770325.2 Erythroxylum fimbriatum
GAAGGCTGATTTCTGGGTTCTCCCTCTGCTGGGTTGTGATTCAGTCTTAGGAATTCAATGGCTACAGGATTTGGGGACAATTACTTGGGATTTCACTACTTTAGCTATGTCATTCACCTTGGGAGATGTTTCTTATACACTGCAGGGACTTAAGATGGCAGACATCTCTCACGATTCTGATACCCAGCTTCCCAAGATCTCTAGTTGCTCTTTGCAAGCATGTACTTTGTTCATGACCACTTTGGGTGATGAGTTCGTGGGACAGAGTGATTCAGCTGACAGATTGCTTTCTTTTCCTTGGGCATTGCCGCCATTGCTTGCGCGGTTCTCTGCAGTATTTCACACACCTCCTGGCTTCCCTCCATTTAGGGGCCATGCGCCTAGACTTCTGCTGACCGATGAAAGTCAGCTTGTGACACTGCCACCTTCCAGCTTCCCTGTTTTGCAGACGAATGAGTTTGACAAGTTGGTGGCTGAGTTGAAAGAATCTGGGGTTATCAAGGACAGCATCAGCCCTTGTGCATTTCTGTCTCTTAGTTTGCTGCTCATGATTTCTGCCTGGATGCGCCACAAACGAGAGCGATTTCGAGTGTCTCCTAGTGCTGCCGCCATTCAACTAGACCTTATTGCCCACGTGCGTGGAGTTTCTGCTGCGGCCAGTTGCTTCATGATGGGTTCAGATATGATAGAGAGGGTCATCAAGCTTGATATCTATTCCTCCCACCTTTGGTTGTCATCTTGTGGCTCCCATGGCTTTCACAACTTCAGCAGCAGAGTGGTTCTCTCCCTGTTTCACCTTCCTTACCTATACTTGCTGCTGATGGCCTCATTGCAAAGGAGCCCGGTGCACTTCTTGACCGCCGAATGGTTAAGAAACACAACTGAGCAGTTACTGCAGTGTTGCTTCAATGGAGCCATACATTTCCGAAGGATGCAAGTTGGGCTACTTTCTATGACCTGCAGACGCCGTTTCCTCAGTTTGATCCTTGAGGACAAGTATCTTTTCGAGGAGAGGGTATTGATATGAGTCAATTCATTATACGGGACATTTTAGTCTTTTTTACTTATTTGTCTGCTTGTTAAACGGTTAGAATTGTTTTGTGTTGTTGAGTTGTCATAAACAATTGCCTATATACGGCCTTTGAGCACTGAATGGAAGATAACAATTTACCCACAACTATTCTATCCTTATTCTACTAATTTCTCTCTCCCTTTATTTCTCTGGTCATTTCTCTCATCACAACTAAGTGCTACCACTGGTATCAGAGACCATCGATTCCGGCCATGGGTGACGGGGTCACAACACGATTACAGAAGGATGTCGCTACGCTTCAGCAGGATCTGGAAAAACTTGCCATCGAGTCCCGTTCAGCTTCTGAACAGCTGAAAATGGAGCTTCGTATGGAGTTTAAAGCTGGGTTTGAAGCTTTGGCAGCGGAAATACGACACGCTTTTGGAAAAACTCAGGCAAACCCAACATCTGAAACATCGAAACATTCCGATGAGATTTTTCAGTCAGGGGTATCGGTGATCGGAGGAGCTGCGATAGACCCAACTTCACTGGGTTCTACTCGTCTCCAGACTAAGTTGTCCAAAATGGAGTGTCCTCGTTTTAACGGTACCGATTTTAAAGGGTGGTGGTTGAAAATCGAACAGTTCTTCGAGGCTGACCACACTCCGGCGACGGACAAGGTCAGAATCGTGATGATGCATCTTGATGGCGAAGCTTTGCAGTGGCATCAACGTTTCATGAAAAACCAAGGTTCGCTTCTTGAGGTACACTGGGATCACTACTTCACTGAGATGAGATCTCGTTTTTCTGAGAATGAATTTACAGATCCTATGTTTGAGCTAGTTAGTTTGAAGCATACAACTACTGTGGATGAATATTATGATGAGTTTGAGTTTTTGTTGAATCTCTTACACCTCCCTGATGATTATGCCCTTAGCATTTTTACTAGCAACTTGAAACCTGAAGTGGCTAGACCTGTACGTCTCTTTTACCCAAAAACATTAACCCATGCTTATAATTTAGCCAAACAGGTTGAGGCTCTTGTCTTCCAAACACCATATAAATCCACTTTTCCTTATCGCAACCCACCACACTCCACCTTCAGCACCACCATACATCAACCTCCTCCCAAAACCGATTTACCTCCCTTGTTGCCAACCCCACAGAACCTATTTCCTACTTCCCCTGCCTCACCTAGACAAACCACTTATGCTCAAACCCACCAACTAGCTTACCAAAAGCCTGACCCACCACGAACACCCACTAAAACACCTACCAGGGAAGAACGTGATGAGAGGAGAAAGAAGGGTTTATGCATGTGGTGTGGTGTGAAGTATACTGAGGGTCATAAATGTGTGCGATCTCAGCTGTATCACATTTTGCTGGATGAGCGTGCTGATTCTATAGTCGAGAATGAGGAATTCTTAGATTGTATGGAGACCATGGATAGTCCTGCTTCTGCGGCATCTGACAAATTTAATAACCATGTTATTTCCTTGCATGCTCTAATTGGCACATCTGGTTCTCCGACTATGAGAGTTATGGGCAGGATACAGAATCACAATGTGATCTTCTTTATTGACACAAGATCCACTCACAATTTCCTTGACTCTACACTGGTCCAGCAATTGGGATTTTCCACTCAGAAAATTCAAGGTGTCAAAGTCTCTGTCGCTAATGGAGATGTGATGATGGCACACGATATTTGTAGGGGAGTTGAATGGAACTGTCAAGGCTACTCCATGAAGGCTGATTTCTGGGTTCTCCCTCTGCTGGGTTGTGATTCAGTCTTAGGAATTCAATGGCTACAGGATTTGGGGAAAATTACTTGGGATTTCACTACTTTAGCTATGTCATTCACCTTGGGCGATGTTTCTTATACATTGCAGGGACTTAAGATGGCAGAACTCTCTCACGATTCTGATACCCAGATTCCCAAGATCTCTAGTTGCTCTTTGCAAGCATGTACTTTGTTCATGACCACTTTGGGTGATGACTTAGTGGGACAGAGTGCTTCAGCTGACAGATTGCTTTCTTTTCCTTGGGCATTGCCGCCATTGTTTGAGCGGTTCTCTGCAGTATTTCACACACCCCCTGGCTTATCTCCATCTACGGAACATGCGCCTAGACTTCTGCTGACAGATGAAAGTCAGCTTGTGACACTGCCACCTTACAGCTTCCTTGTTTTGCAGACGAATGAGTTTGCAAAGTTGGTGGCTGAGTTGAAAGACTCTGGGGTTATTAGGGACAGCTTCAGCCCTTTTGCATTTCTGTCTCTGAGTTTGCTGCTCATGATTTCTGCCTGGATGTGCCACAAACGAGAGAGATTTCGATTGTCTCCCCGTGCTGCCGCAATTCAACTAGACCTTATTGCCCACGTGCGTGGCGTTTCTGCTGCGGCCAGTTGCTTCATGACACTTTCTAATGTCTCAACAGCCAGGAGGATATATGGACCTTTCCTACGTGCATACGTACGTGCTCAACTGAGAGCGACGGCTGCATCATTGATTGCCAACATGCCAAATAACGGTTTCCCCACACATGCACTTCTGTTCAATGTCATGTTGCCTATTTATCTGACTCTGACGGCATATGCTAATGTCGACAAGATGGTTTCAGAAATGATAGAGAGGAGCATCAAGCTTGATATCTATTCCTACAACCTTTGGTTGTCATCTTGTGGATCCCACGGATTTCACAACTTAAGCAGCACAGTGGTTCTCTCCCTGTTTCACCTTCCTTACCTGTACTTGTTGATGATGGCCTCATTGCAAAGGAGCCCGTTTCCCTCCTTGACCGCCGAATGGTTAAGAAACACAACCGAGCAATTACTGCTGTGTTGCTTCACTGGAGCAATACATTTCCAGAGGATGCAAGCTGGGAGACTTTCTATGACCTGTGGCAGCAGTTTCCTCAGTTTGATCCTTGAGGACAAGTATCTTTTCGAGGAGAGGGTATTGATACGAGTCAATTCATTATATGGGACATTTTAGTCTTTTTACTTATTTGTCTGCTTGTTAAACGGTTAGAATTGTTTTGCGTTGTTGAGTTGTCACAAACGTTTGCCTATATACGACCTTTGAGCACTGAATGAAAGGATAACAATTTCCCTAAAAATTATTCTGTCCTTATTCTACGAATTCTCTCTCTCTCCCTTCTACTCTTTTCTTAGTACAAACAGGTACTATCACTAGAAAAGAATCTCGCATAGACAGAAGACATATAACTGCGAAAAACAGAAGCGAAGACATATAAAGTTTTCTTAAAAACATTACTTTGAATTATCTGGAGAAGAGAAGACAGAAACGACGATGGAGAAGAGAGAAGAGAGAAGACAGAAGCGGCGATGGAGAAGAGAGAAGAGAGAAAACAGAAAAGAGGGGAGCTCAAGAGTTTTAATCCGGTTATTACATAACCGGTTCGCAGAAAACCGGCCGGTTTCTAAACTGAAAGGTTATTATCAAAAACCGAACCGAACACATGGCCGGTTCCGACCATTTTCGGTCGGACCGGCCGGTCCGGTCCGATTTTTTAACCCTTGATGTTAACAGATTTAGCTCGAGTTAACTGAAATTTTTTGCCGTATCAGGCTCGAAGTCTGAAAGTGTCCGATGCCATTCCCAATTAAGATTAGGGTTCTTACACTACACAAAAACCTAAAAGAGGCTTAAGAGCAGAGTTTCTATATATATAAAACTAATTAAGTTGGCCTCACACAATAACTTAAGTTATTGTGATAAAACGGTCACTTTAATATGATATTAGAGTCTTTGTGACTAAGTGGTCTTTAGTTTAAATCTTACCACTTATCTATTATTTAGTACAAGATAGAGTGAGTCTGTGCAAGTTTCAAGTCTGAAAGACTTTCATTTAAGGTGGTGTGTTAATGAATATATAAAATCAACTAAATTAGCCGTCAGGTGTAAGCGGAACAAATAAGGAAATTACAATAAAACTAAAACTACTAACGACGACACTAAGAAAAAATCTTGCCAAGTCGTGAAATCTAGAACGCAGCTTTATTCTTAATTGATAGAGATATTGTTTTCAAACGATAAGTATGAATGTTATTTTTAACATAAATAAAAATGCGAGATCATAATATCATTTATTAAATAATTAATCAATATAAATGTATATATGAGACAAGATAGTACTTGCATCAACGTGGTACGAGTCTGATCGATGCGACATGCTAGGTTGTCTTATAAAGCACCAACTCCATCAGATAACTAAAAAATATTTTGCCAAACTGTAACATAGAACCACAAACTTTTTATTCTTTAATTATAAATTCTAATTTTTTATGATAAAAATATAAAATTAATGGTTTTAATTCATTTTTATAGATATTGAATAAATTACAAACAAATAATACATATTAGATATGTTCTTGTAAGCAAATAATATCACATTCAAATAAATTATTTAAAACGTAGATAACTTAAGATTAAATAATAAAATTAATTCAATAACACAAATTCATTACATGAAATCTAAAGTTGCAAGCATCCTCCTTCGAAATTCGAATAGGACAACTTGGTACCTAACCTTTTTGTTTTGTTGTGTAGGCTTGTAGGAAGAACATGTCTGGATTATGTATAGGATTCTGATCTGTCTGTCGTCAATAATGATTAGGACCAGACCCCTGTTTTGTCTTTTTTCTATGGTTTCGGTTCCTCTCTGACGAACCCTTCTGTGAATTATCATAATGTTACGATAACAGATGGTTTTATCATCATAACGTTTATGTTATTTATAATTATTACAAGTTATAAATATACAGCAACTCTGTTATATATAAACATTTATCCAATAATTGACACACGGTTTTGCCAGGTTTAATGCAACAATAGTTAGATTAGGAAGATCTTTCCATTCAAGAAAAATAATATGTTTTTAGATGTAAAACTTTGTTAAGTGACCGATTCACCACAACAGCTTAATTGATTTTATATATTTACTAACATTTTCCCTCAAGTAAAAGTCATTTGAACTTAAAACTTGCAGAGATCCAACTCTATCTTGTGCTGAATAATAGGTGGGTAGTAGGATTTGAACACACGACTACTTGGTCATAAAGGCTCTGATATCATGTTAAGTGACCGATTCACCACAACAGTTTAAACTATTGTGTGAGGCCAACTTAATTAATTTTATATATTCACTAACAAACTCTTTCTAACAGCTTAATCCAATAATGAATTCGTAATAATGTGACGATGGACATGAATTGATGTTACCAATTGTTATGAGCTGTACTTTGGAGAATTCAGTTTGAGTATTTGTTTTGGTTGTGTAGTTCTACTAGATTCAGAATTCAATCATGAGCTCAGGAGTTAATTCGATCTTCACCTTCATACAAATGAAATGACTTGTTCTTCTGAAATTTATCAAATTGGCTAGTAAATTGTAAAGTCTATTGGTTAAAAAAAGGGATAACCTATGGCTGGCAAATTTGGATATTCAAGTTGATCGAATTTTGATTTCAGTCTAACTCAATTTATCAAAACAAAGTTATTTTAATATAATGAATCAAAATAATATTATTTTAGCTTGAAATTAAATTAAATTAAACAGATCTTAAATTATTTGACTAAACTTTGAGTCACGAAAAAATAGAGTTGGTATTATTATTTTTAATAAATCCTAATCCCAACAAATAGCCTTATTTTTAAAAGCAAGGAAATATAATTATATTGGTAATTAGTTCATTTTTTTATTAGGAACAGGATTATATAAATGCTCCTAATAACAAAAACAATGTCAATGAACCCTATGTTACACAATAGTCCAAGTAAGCACAAGAATCACATCAAGATCATTGAAGATTTGCAATGGGAACAAGGTTTAGGTTGGTGGGCAATGATAAGAAATATATTGCTTCTTTACTCGATACCTTGACATAGTGTCTCAATCGATGTCAGGTTGGTTTTTTGTTTAAGTCAATCCCATCTTGCTTCCGAAAGGCTTTCTGTTGGATAATGAGACAGTCTTAAGTAAAGACAAAATGTTCACACGTGGGTAGGAGATGCATTCGTGCATCAGAAATCGACTATAATAAGGGAACATCATCGTTTGTTGTTGGATAGGAAACCAGATTTAAAACCATTTTAGCCCTTCCAAGAAAATGGTAATTCTGTGATTGTTCTTCAATACTTGGATAAACCAGCATTTAGTCAGTCGTCAGAGAGTTAGGTTAAAAGCTAATATTGATCAACCAGAAGTTCTTGGGTACCTATAGGTCTGGGTTTGGTTTTAGTTTTCAGGCTAGAGTGTTGTAATATAGAGAAGGAATTGGTGCACTGATCAGGAATTCCTCCAGGGTCTTCATCTAAAGGAAACAAAGAAGCTTCATGGATACAGCATCAGCTAGATGGTTTACAGACCTGGTAATGTTCATCACTTGCCACATAAGTTCAAGGATTTTAATTATAAGATCCAAGTCTCTTTTTCTTGTGATTTTAATTAAATCCCGACTTGATTATGAGTTGTGTGGAACCATTTATTTGTTTTCTTTTAAGTTGATCATGGTCTTGCTTTTGCAGAGTATGGACGATTACCAATTAATTTCTCAGTGCAATATCAGCTCTGTCGATGGGTTCACCGCCCAAAATATAACTTCAGTTGAAGAAGATCTCCATAAATCTTTACCTTTGGATAGACATTCCTCTTACCCTAATCTAAAAACTCACGTCATAAGCAATTCCGCTTTAGATGTTACTCGAAGTAGCTTTGGGAGGCCGTCTAAACAGCAGAAAACCAGCAGCTGGAACTCAGGCGTCACAGCTGAACAACCACCAACACCCTCTTCTAAAACCTTTCAGATTCTTTCTTTTGAGGCCTCAGTTTCACCAACAAACGATTCCCAGGAGCTACTGAGGGGTCTAGGCTTCAACCTGAACCCAAAGGAAGAGGCTTTGTCTCCGGGGAACATGAACTTTCGGCCTTTTATTTCGAAGGTTTCTTATGAAAACCAGAATCGTTACGAGTCAAGGAGCAACCAAGCAAGTAACAAGAGGTCTAAATCCACGTCTATGACTAGAAATCCTTCGCTTGCACATGACCATATTATGGCCGAGAGAAAGAGGAGAGAAAAGATTAGCCAGCGATTCATAGCACTATCGTCCGTTGTTCCTGGCCTGAAGAAGGTATTATGGATTATTCTCTATACATGGCACTAGATCATGAATGATTCATGTTCATGATTATAATTTTTATTTTTTCAGATGGACAAAGCTTCTATCCTTGGAGATGCTGTCAAGTATGTAAAACAACTTCAGGAAAGAGTTAAGGAACTGGAAGAGCTGACCAAGAAGCAAACTGTGGAATCAGTGGTTCTTGTCAGGAAGTCTCAGCTATCTGCCGACGACGACTCTTCTTCATGTGACGATTCAAACTCTGGTGGTCGCTTCAATTCGGCCCTCCCGGAGATCGAAGCAACAGTTTCCGACAAGGATTTACTCATACGAATACACTGCGAGAAAAGAAATGGTGTTCTTGCCAAAATACTAAATGAAATGGAGAATCTTCATGTTTCTATTGTTACTACCAGTGTCCTGCCATTTGGAAATTCCACCCTTCACATTACCATAGTTGCTCGGGTACGTACGGTTTTCCAATGCCCTTTTAGAAGCTAATTACATATCAGTGTCTCAACTAAGATTCATTCACACCATATAAGTACATGAACATCAAATATATGTGTTTACAAATTCATCTTTTGAGTTCGCCTTGTGCAAAGAATAGTGTCAAATTAACTTTAAAAACAAATATGAACTTATCGTCCCTAGAAAATGGTTCGGTTTTATGAGTTTTTGAGTGATACACAGATGAATCATGAAACTATGTTTCTGCAGATGGATGACGAGGAAACGATGACAGCGAAGGATTTGGTTAGAAATCTAAGACTGGCTGTTCTGAAGAACTGATAAGAATCAAAATTCACTCCGTCCAACGAAGTTACGTGTAGTATCCGAAATCTAAACCTACTACATATCCGAATAGCCATTAAATATTAGCAAAAGCTTGTGTTTGCCGTGAAGTTGCATAGACCAAGTAGGTTATTCGCTTCACATTTTTGCGCGGTTGAGGGTTGACCGCAAATTCCTGTTGTATACGGTTATCGAGGCGCACGTTGCTTAGGAGTTCGCTCCCTTACCTGTTTTGTTTTTTCGTTCTTGAGATTTGACCATAAATTTCTGTCAAAGTTTTTGTAAATTTCGAAACCAGATTTTTTTGTCCAATTTTACTCTGTCTTATTCTGTCTCATAAATCTTAATCATTTATTTTGTGGAATCCACACGGATTTTATGCGGATCCCACATAAATAAATGGCTGAGATTTATTGAACACAATAAGATACTGTAATATTAGACAGAGTTCATCATAAATAAATGACTGAGATTTATTGAACACAATAAGATACTATAATATTAGACAGAGGATCTGAACTCGTAAATTTTTCGGTGTAATCAAACTCGCTCACTATAATTGCACCTTTTCGCAATTACGTTGGTATCCACTGATGGAGGTGTTTGTTTGTTTCACAGATGATAATGACTAATGAGGCGGTTCCGATTTTGAGTTGTTTTTCTATTAAAATAATGTTGATTTAGTTTATGGATTGCTACATTTAAAAAATTCCTTAATTTTTTTAAAATTTGTAATTTTTAATTCAAAAATAACAATAAATTACATGTAATATAAACATTACATTTGAACCAATTAAATATTGTCTATATCACAATTTTTAAAGTCAAATTAAATAATAATTTATTATAATAATTTTAATTATTTATTTATATTGATTTTAATTAATTTGAATTAAGTTTAAGAGGTGAGTTGAATTATGATGTTTGTGACATCCGACACCTGTTTGGATGGGCTTTTGGGAGGTTAATAAATATTTTTTTTCACTATAAAATCTTTTTTTAAGAAAATGATTGTTTAGTTGCAAAATATAAAAAAAAAACGCTTCTTTAATAGATATTAATTTTTGGCAATCAAAATACAACTTTTTAAGAAGCTCAAATTTGGAGCTTCTCAAAAAAGCCTCTCAAATGACTTTTTCGAGTAAATTTTTCAGATCAATTAATGAGTCTATTTTTTAGTTCATTTTATCCTTATGTTTTACACATAATTATCACAATACTCACAAACTCATCTTTACGTTTATCTTGCAAATTCATCTTCTCTAATCTCTTGGGCAGCTGTTTTGTATTACAATCATTCAATATTGCTCCCACTTCATTGATTCCCAAATGTGCACCATGGAAACGTTGCACTAATTGGAAGCAATATGTTTCCACCTCCACCTTGGTAAAACCCAAATGCGTTAACCATGTTAGAGCTTCCTTCAATGCCATAGCTTCGGCGATAAGTGGGGTGTAGTTTGATATCGCAGAACCAGAAAACAATTGAGAAAAAGACCATTTATACCTCTGATTACTATACCATACGACGTGGTCCCCTGAACTAATTGAATGGCTGCATCAAAGTGAAAACTAAGATATCGTTTTATATCTTAGTTCACATATTTTATTTGTCGTGTCAATAAAATATTATCAAAAATAAAGTTTTAATTATATTTTAAAATTTTAAATATATAATTAAAAATTTTAGAAATTAAATAATAAAATAACATTTTTAAAAAAGTTGACACTTTACAATTCATTATTACCAATTTTGAGCAAAATTGTTATGAATACTTTTGCTACTCTGTATATGGGACAATGAGCATATGTATATAAATTAATCCATCTTTAACGTATGCGAGCTTAGATCTTAGGTTAGGACTATGATGTGGATAAGTATAAAACACAGGTCAGTGTGACATAGGATGATGACTTGAGCAATGTCGGGGTTAATTAATCTGAATTAATTGAAAAACAACTCCAAAATAAGGTGAAATAATTCACATGGCAAAGAATTAAACTGCATAATTAAGCTGCCAGTTGACCTCTCTCTTAATTAATTAAAAATTGGAAAAGATGTTTAGGAAACTCTTAACAACGAAAATGATCAATTTTTTTAAAAATTAGATCAGAAGTTAAACAGATAAGATAAGAGATTTTAAGTATAAAAGGTTCAACCCGAATTAGACCGTTATAAAATCAGCTAAAGATTGAACAAAATTAAAATTTTGAAATATAATTAAAAGAGATTGTTTAAGTTTAATTAAAAATATTGTTAATTTATTTATTTTAATTTATAAGAATATATTAATTAATAAAAATTAATTAATCAATTAATCCATTTTTAACAATCAAAATTATTAAAGTAAATCGAACCGAGAAAACTTAAATATTTCAAGATTTTTACATTTGAATCAATCTAACTAGTTGATTTTTTAATATGAAAGCAGCTCGTTATTCCTTAGAAAGATTTATTTTAATTAAAAAATTATTCATAAATTTTTCTATGAGATAACGAGCTGCTTTCACATTTGGCCGACTGTTCTAAACAAACTTAATTATATTTAATTAAAAATTATTGGTAAATCTTTCTAAGGAGTGACAAGCTGCTTTCATATTTCACCGGACTGTTGTAAACAAACTTAATTAGAGTTTGGAGACATTAATTTAGACATCGACCCACCCCTGTCAATAGAATAATCCCTTTTCTTTATTCTTACTTTTATGGACCCAACCCGATAAACAATAGTTGGTTTTGAATTGACTTGCAAGGCTTTATGTATAGCCTACGTTTCTAGGTAAACTACGAGGAGAGACTTTATTAGAAATGACAATAACATATGAACTGTTGTTAAATCATATAGATATAATACAATTAATCAAAATAAGTATATTAAAAGTTAGAATGAGGATCATTAATGTTGTTGTGGATGATTAATCAAGAAGGATAGATGCAATTTCAACATCTACAATTACATATTGACAAAAAGAAATAATAACATATTATGTAACTTTTTATAAAGTTTTAATTTGCTTTTGTACAATATACTCTGCTTCTAATTGTTATATTAAACATACAAGTAAATAGAAGTTGATGTTAATTCCAAAGAACAACACAATCTCGACAAGGTTAAGAATATCTCTCGAGAGCCTTTCTATTTCTAGGTTTCGAAATGAAGATTTCATTGAAGGATAACGAATTAAAAAAGTGTTAATTTTTTAAAAGATATTATTTAATATTTAATTCTAAAGGATTTAATTAAATATTTAAACTTTTAAAAATTAAATGATTTAGTTCAAAAGGTTATATTTATTAATATTTTCCTAATATAATTAGTCAAATAACGCAATAATTAACTGTTGGAAGGGGGGTTCAGTAATTCTTGATTTTTGTTCATATGATTTATGAGTTTTCATGTGACAAATAGATTCATAGTTATATTTTTGAGATGCAGATATTGATTTATAATTAAAAATCATATATGACACATGAAATGGTTAAGATATATGGTATATATCTTATTATTTTATTTTGGCATCTTATTTATTAATTGGACATATAAGATATTAATTGAATAATGACCTGGATTCAAAAAGCTATTGGTGATAATCTTCTAGTTGTGAGCTAGCTTGAAGGGTCGGAGAGCTCATAAGCCTATAAACTCCACATTAGTTCCTTTTTTTACCGATGTGGGACATTTTAAACCGTAATGTATATCTTGACAAGAAGTATGATGGATTACGTGGGTAATGAAGAGTGGAGCACTGCTAGATTTTTGGAATTATGATTTAAGTGTGATAGAACTGTAGCTTAAATAGGAGTATGTATAGATCACGTCTATGTGTATGCAGTTGTATTTTGATTTTATCTTTGCTTGAAGCAACTTGGGTATTTCATTTTTTATGCTTCAACATCTTTTCTCCGTGAAAGCATTCTTTGCGATAGTCTATTTAGATTTTATAGCTGATTGATTATTAGAAGAACTCCATCTTATGAAGACTTTTTGAGCATCTCGTGACCAAGGGGGCTGAAGTGTTTATTGTCTTAAGTGTGCTTGTTAGTTGGGTTGTCGATGGAGATTTCGGTGCAGATGTGCTTTTGTTTTTGACATTGCGTGAATCAACTATCCATATTTCTAACTCTTCAACGTCAAATTGCTAGTGGCATTTTCAAGATTCACGATTAAAAGTTGGGCGTAAAATCCCAGTAGTTGATTACGACAATTTACTTGGGGAACAACTTTTAGATCTGTCTTAGAAGAAGCTGAATTTATTGGGAAGTCGTTCCTTCCTATCTCAATTTTATTTAGTTTTCGTTCTTTATTATTCTAATCACTTGAATTATTCGTTTATTGTTCTTTCGTTAAAAGATTGATTGAGAAAATCCTCTGTTGAGGTTAGTACGAGGCGGTCGTATTATTGGGCATGAAAAACTCTTACGGAAAGTGAGGTTGAGTGATAGTGTCAAGGGTTGAGTGGTGTCAGCTCAGTAAAGCCTTGGGTAAATCTATTGTGTTTCGGTGAAAGTATTAATATGGGTGAAGGCCCCGCAAACTTAGGCAAAATGTGCCGAACTGCGTTACCAAATTTCTAATGTTCTTTATTATTTCGCTTTTGATTACTTTTGTTTTTGTTTGTGCAAGAGACGTCCACGATAAAAATGAAAAGTTTGCGAAAGTATTACTCCCTTCGGTTTTCCAGAAATATTATTATTCAAATTAGTTATACCATATTAACAAAATATAAATAAAATAATCTTTTAAATTAAATTGTCTTATCTTTTAAAATTTAGACATTTAATTAAAAATTGTAAATTTTGTATACTAAAACAAAAATTTTTAAAACTTTTAAAACTTCATAATTTTTTATATTATTGCTTTTTCTATTCTTATTCAATGGAGTCGCAAAATTCAAGCCCTCATAATTTTCCTTATTAATTAAATGCATACATAATGTTGGACTACTCGCTATATTAAGGATTTTTTAATTTGTGCTTATTCATAAAAATTAATTAAAATAGAGAAAAATGTCATAATAAGAATATTTTGAGTAGAAATTAATAGAAAATGAATTGTTTTATATGTGTATTGCATGTAACTTTTTGAGAAATAAGGATTTAATTAAAAAAAGGAGTGTAGAATTACAAACAACCTACCATTATAATGCCTTACAATACTTAAAACAAATAGGACAATAAAACAAACCCACCCATTTGCCATCAACATGTCCTAAAGTGAAAAATACACATTTATCCAACGAAGCTACTCGAATACTCATTTCTGGCTCCATCTTCTCTCAATCTTTACATGAGAGATTCTTATTCTAGCTCTGGATTCATGCTAATTCATATAATGAACCTATTCATATACAGAAATATTAAACTAGTTAGGAAGAAACTTAAATAAGGAAGAAACTAATTAGGGAAGAACTTAAACTTAAATAAAGAGGAATCTAGTTAGGAAAGAACTTAATTAGTGCATAAATATATTTGCATTGATTACAAAAGTCAGGAAATCTCATCCAAATATATTTGCATTGATTACAAATCTTGGCAAAACAAGGATGGCGACTTCTCAAATACCCGGAGTCGACTGCAGCAACCATCCTTAAAGCTAGATATTTTCCCCAGACTGATTTCTTGGGCCACAATCCAAGTCAGATCTGGAGAAGCATCCAATAGGCCAAAGCAATACTGATTCCTGGTTGTCGACGAAGAGTAGGTGACGGACAACAAATTCATATATGGAGAGACCTATGGCTAATGGATGATGATGACCCATTCATTCAAACACATACCAACACGCAAATACAGTTTGTTGCAGAGCTCATTCGGGATCATCAATGGAATGAAAACAAGATCAATGAAGTTTTTTATCAACGAGACGCTAACCTCATCCTCCAAATACCACTCAGTTTTTCAAGACGTAAGGATGAGTGGATGTGGATTCTCAATACTCAAGGTGAATACAAAGTGACAGAGGGATATCGCATAAGCATGGAGGATGTGAATCTGGAGCTCAGAGAAGTCGGCTTTC
>JANZLH020000406.1:212140-223720 GCA_026770325.2 Erythroxylum fimbriatum
TAATAATTAATATATTGTACTTTGCATATTGTTTAATATATTTTAAATAATTTTTATATACATAAATAATTTTTATTTAAAATAAAATATAGTTAAAATTAAAAATATTTTTATTTTTATGTTGCCAAACGGTCTACTGTACGAAACTCTTTCAAAAAAGTTCTTTTTTAAATAACAGTCAACTGACTTCTTAGAAAAAATTTTCTATAAGTTACACTGACAAAAGCTCTACTGGTATAAGTTCAACCGGATGAAAGCTCTATTAATTTGGTTCCCTCCGGCAAAGCAAGTAATAAAACTGGTGTGCATTTTCTGAATTCAGAAACTCTATGGAAGCTTACCAGGCAAAGGTAACAATTTTGGGTTCAGATTATCTGTTACTATTTTATTGAATAGCAGGTGAACTGCTCCAACAATTTTTGTATGCAGATAAAGAGGTGTAACTTGGGACCTTAGAACCTCAGGCTCTAGTCTCCAAGCAATTTCTTGGGTACTGAAAATCGGTGGTTGATGAATTGGACAACTGATTCTTCACGGTGACGCATAGCATCGCTTCGTCTGGAAGCAGCGACGAACAATATATCCGCTTTCTACTGCAAACTTTTTCCCCTTTCAGACTTGGAAGTTTTCGTTTTTCGGCTCAAAGCGGGAGATCCGTTTCAACCTTACATTTAACGGCACTGACAATCGAGCCATTCGTGTCCCACATCGAAAACAAAATCAAATAAAGATTTATAAAAAACAAAAAGAAATATTCTTTTGAGGGCAAATGTTAAAACCTGAATACGACTTGATAGTGTAGGATTTATTGCAAACTTTACTTGAAGACGCGTCCAAATTATACGTATAACTCGTAGAAATATACAAGAAATTGCTCGGAAAATGTCACCCCTTTTCTCTCCTCTAAGTTGGATTATACTTTCCACTTTAGTTGGCATTGGATCCTTCGGTTGACGAACATACGGTACAGTTTGGCACTTATTCCCTGCAATGCTTTTGACTCCTTTTAACGCAAATGTCATTTCAATGTGGAGACGGAACCTTTCAAACTTACATATGAGCAGATTTTCATCCCAAATTCGGTTTACATATGGAGAGGAATTTGTTCTTAAATGGACTTATTCCAACCTCATCAGTACCCTTATTCCACAATATCGTCTGTAAGATTACGACAGGCTCATCATAATGTCGCATAAAATATTAGTTGAAAAAATTAATTTTAAAATATAAGACATAAATCTTACTTATAGTTTAAGAAAACATTAAAAATTTTAATATTTAAATTTCTTGAAAAACTTTCATTTAATTTTCAATTTTATAGAAAATTCAATTCTTTTATACTTCGGGTAAAAAATAACTATGAAACGTATATAATATAAATATTAGATGTGAACAAAAAAAATGTTATATATATATATATTAATACAACTATTAAATTTGAATCGAGCTGCCTAAATATAACTCAAATAAATAATTTTTATAATTATCTTAAATTATGAATTCAAGTCAAATTTAAGTTATTTAGATTGAGATTAACAACTAAGATAAGTTAACGTAAAAGTGACATTTGATTAGTTCATATTTGATATAGAAAAACTTTATATCTTTTATCCATTTATATAAATATACAATAATTATTAAAATTTACGAATAGAATCAAAGTGTTTAATAATTAAAATATTGAATTAAAAATAATTACTGCTGGCATTGCAATTATTATGTTTTAGATATAACTTAGATACATTTTTAAATATGTACAATAGTAATCCATATTTTTAAAACCTGACCAGAAGTTAAACTAGTCGGATAGAAGGTTTAAGATTTAAAATGCTTAACTGGTATTAGATCTTCATAAATAGGTTAAAGATTAAATAAAATTAAAGAATTTAGAAAATAATTACAAAATATTATTCTTACTAATAAAAAAGAAAACTATTAAATAAAAAATTAGTTTATTTTGATTTATAAAAATTTATTAATTTAAATTAATCGATTTTTAACAACAAAAATTATTAAACTAAATAAAACAAAAAAATAAAAACCAAACAAAAAAATTTATCGGTTCAAAATTTTCAATTTAATTTTTAAAACATTGAGAATAAGCCCTATTTATCAGACTAGAATTTAAACAGATAAGATAAGAGATGTAAGGTTTAAAAGTCTGCCCCAATTAAACTCCTTTTGAACTACACATCAATTCCTAGTTTACCGACTACCATGAACCGTCGCTTTCTCGAGAAAAGGCCAAACTAATCACACAGCCTCCTAATCGTGATTTATGATTATCTAATCACCATTTTCTATAAGGCTAAGCTAATCACGATTTCTTAATTGAAAGTTCTTGACAGTATAAACTCCCGCGTCTCCTCTAACATCTTCTCCGAAGCACACAAGTCTTACTTTGAAATTGCCTTCTGTTCTGTCTGAAACCCTTTTGCACGCGTACTTGTCGCTGTCTCATCATGCATGAAGCTTCAAGTCCTTAAACCCTTACCATTCCTTCTCTGTCTCTATTACTTAGCCTAAAGCCCTTTGACCATGTTCATGCACTTCGCCACTCAAAAGCTAAATCCTTTTGATCTTCTGATACTGTGCGGTACCTATCTATGGTGTTGTTCTGTGGCTTTTTCCCTCACAGCAGACTCTGAAATCCTGATTAGGGTCAAGAATTCCTTGAATTGGAACTTCAGTGGCTGGGGCTCAAGTAGTGATCATAGCCCCTGTAATTGGAGTGGCATTACCTGTGATCCTCAAACTCTGTCCGTCGTTGCAATTGACTTGTCTGGTTTCAGTATCTCCGGAGAGTTTCCAACTGGTCTATGTCTGATTCGGACACTCCTGAACTTATCTCTGTCCGATAATTACCTCAACGGCACTCTCACTTCTCGTCACCTCTCTCCATGCTCACACCTTCACGTGTTGAACCTCTCCAGCAATCTGTTCGTTGGTGAGTTGCCTGACTTGCAACACAATTTTGCTGAACTAAAAGTCCTGGACCTCTCCTTTAACAACTTCTCCGGTGAAATCCCGGCAAGCTTTGGTCAGTTTCCGTCACTGAAAAAGCTGCATCTAGGAGCAAACTTGCTGAACGGTTCTATTCCGTCGTTCTTATCCAATCTCAGTCAATTATCTGTACTGCAACTAGGTTATAATCCGTTCAAGCCAAGTCCGTTGCCGGAAAGCATCGGTAATTTATCAAACCTCGAGATCCTGTTCCTCCCAAACACAAATCTTATTGGTGAAATACCGGAATCAATAGGAAAGCTTGTGTCTTTACGAATTTTCGACATATCCACCAATTCTGTCACTGGTAAGATTCCTGATACGATTTCACAGCTAAGAAGTATAGAACAAATTGAGCTATTTAACAATCAATTATACGGTGGATTGCCTGAAAGTCTATCAAATTTGAGTACTCTACTCAAATTTGATGCTTCCCAGAACAACCTCACCGGGATATTACCCGAAAAAATCGCTGCAATGAAACTGGAATCGTTGAATCTCAACGACAACAAATTCACAGGGGAAATTCCAGAAGTCTTAGCATTGAATCCAAATCTAGTTCAATTAAAGCTCTTCAACAACAGCTTCAAAGGAAAATTACCGGCGAATCTGGGTCGATACTCTGGTTTGGTCGAGATAGATGTTTCTACTAACAGCTTCACCGGCCCTTTACCTCCTTTCCTCTGTCACCGAAATGAGCTCCAACAACTCATTGCTTTCAACAACCATTTCTCTGGGAGATTGCCGGAGACTTACGGTGAATGCAGTAGCTTATCATATGTTAGACTCGGTGACAACGAGCTATCCGGCCCGGTGGCGACCAACTTCTGGGGTCTCTCTAAACTTAAGCGTCTTGAATTATCGACTAACAAACTTCAAGGTCCGATACTTCCTAGCATCGCCGGAGCTCGAAAACTCACTCAACTTGAAATATCAGGCAACAACTTCTCCGGCGAGCTGCCGACCGAAATTTGCACGTTACAGGAGCTTATTAACGTCGACGTGAGCAACAATAAACTCTCCGGTGAACTACCGTCTTGCATATCACAGTTGAATAAGTTACAGAAGGTTGAATTGCAGGAGAATTTCTTCTCCGGCGAGATTCCCAGGTCAGTTGGTTCGTTAATTGATGCAATGGATTTGAATTTTTCTCGAAACCAATTTTCCGGCCAGATTCCACCGGAACTCGCTGAACTGCCCGTTTTGACGTATCTGAATCTCGCTTTTAACTCGTTAACTGGAGAAATTCCGGCCGCGTTGACCAAGTTACAGCTTAATGTGTTCAACGTATCGTATAATCGACTCTATGGACGAGTACCTTTTGGGTTCAGTAACGACTTGTACTTGTCAAGTTTGATGGGTAACCCGAATTTATGTAGTCCGGATCTTCATGGTCTCCCTCCATGCCCAAAACCGAAACCCGGACCTGTGTTTATCACAGGCGTTGCACTAATAGCCGTTTGTTTCTTATTTCTCGTCGGGGCGTCATTCCGGGTCTACAAAACGAGATCCATGAACCCGAGACGCAAATACGACGTAACCGTATTCCAACGATTCGGGTTCGACGAAGAGGAGATATTTTCGGGGTTGTCAGAAGAGAATCGGATTGGAGCGGGCGGTTCGGGGCAGGTCTACAAAGTGTACCTAAAAACGGGTCAAATCGTTGCGGTGAAGAGACTGCTAGGCCGTGGAACGGGGAGCCCCGAAACGGAATCCGCATTCATATCGGAGGTTGAGACGTTGGGTCTGTTCCGGCATGCCAACATAGTGAAACTGTTGATGTGTTGCAGTGGGGAAGAATTTAGAGTGTTGGTCTATGAATATATGGAGAACGGTAGCTTAGGTGACGTGTTGCATGGAGAGAAAGGCGGAAGCTTGTTGGACTGGCCACGGCGGTTCATGGTGGCAGTAGAGGCGGCGCAGGGCTTAGCTTATCTGCACCACGACTGCGTGCCGGCTATAGTCCACCGGGACGTGAAGAGCAACAACATATTGCTGGACAGTGAAATGAGACCACGCCTGGCCGATTTTGGGTTGGCCAAGGTTCTGCAAAATCAGGTCGGTGACTCTGACGCTTGGTCCATGTCTCGTGTGGCTGGTTCCTACGGCTATATCGCTCCTGGTAATTGATGCTATCCTTTAATCAACACAAATCTTACATATATTACACAAGTTTTGACTTTTTTCGTTGCAGAGTATGGTTATACGTCAAAAGTGACAGAGAAGAGTGACGTGTACAGCTATGGCGTGGTGTTGATGGAACTAATAACCGGGAAGAGGCCATACGACCCGTCTTTCGGGGAAAATAAAGATATAGTGAAGTGGGTTACAGAAGCCACTTTAACGTCCATGGACGGAATTAAGTGTTCTGAAGGTTTACACGAGCTTACGGATGCAAGAATGGATAAAACAACTTGTGATTATGATCAAGTGAAGAAGGTTTTGAATGTAGCTATTTTATGTACTTCGAAATTGCCTAGTAATAGGCCTTCCATGAGAAGGGTCGTGGAGATGTTGATTAAGGACCGTAAACTTTTAATACCTGTTTGGTCAGGTGTTAATTTATGAAATATAATGTAACGGAACAAAATAGTTTATAATATAATTAAATATAATATGTTATATTATTATCACTTAATATAATGTAAACCTAGACTTCATTTTTTCTTTCTTTTCTTTTCTTACAGGTCAATCAAAAACAATCTTGTTATTAGTTAAGGTAAGGCTGCATATTTCTAGACCTCTTTAAACTTGTATTTTTATGAGATTTCTATTAGGATGTTATTGTGTTGTCTTTTTCTATATCAATTAAATTTATATAAAAATAATTGGGTAAATTATAAAAAAATCTCAAACATATCTCAATTTTGTAATACTAAACCGAAGTTTAAAAATAACGCTAAAATATTCAAATTTGCAATTTGCAGCGAAAATAGCCCGAATTTATCTCAAGCTCCAATTGTTACTTCCCTTCCTATTCGTCATCAATTGTCACGTTCACTGTCGATTGCTTCAACCCTGGTTCTTTTGCTACTTCCCTTTCCATTGTTGCTCCGGTACGTTTATTTCTCCCCCAGTACATTTTCTGTTCATGCTCCTTTCCCTATATTGTGGTGCTCCGCTTTCGATTCTAATATCGAAGTTGTTACATTTAGTTTTCTATTTTTGCTTCAACTACTTACCCAAAAAAAAGTGTTTACTTCAGTGATACTGAAATGGATTTTGATGTCTAATTGATTAATGGTTTTGGCATCTTATAACAATAATTGAAACTAAAGCAGTACCTTTTATATATTCATTTTTTTTTTTGGTAAATGAGGGGGTTTACTGTTTACACTCAAAAATTACATGACAGCCACACAGGGTAACGATACCCCAACCGTGTCAGCAAACAGAAGCGAAAGAAGACCCTCAACAACCTCCGCAAACCAGTGGACACCAACAAATAAACTGTAGCTATACGCAGCTAACCAATTCGCACAATGATTGCCTTCCCTAAAAATATGGCGAACGCGGACTACCCACTGTCGAGATAACAATTCCTTAATGGCCACCACTAATGGAGTCGCCTTCGTATGCTTGACCCATGTATATATGGTTTAGACTATTGTGGCTTCTTTTCACCCAACTAATGGATTATCATACGAGTGAGAACATCATGATAACATGAGTAAACATAATGAAAAGACCTTAACTTCAATGCGACTATTGGTTCATACCGAAAGAAACAATCAAAAGATGTATTAAAGGCAAAAAGGGAAGAGGTCTTGGAGATTTTACTATCACAAAGGAATCAAGAAAACTGTAGATAGAAAATGAAAATTCTTGCAAAAGGCCAGCCATTTTTCTCCATTGTAGAAAGAGAAGATGTCTCGTTCCGTCACAAAATAAGAATCAATTTTATTTGTGAAGACAGGAGTCTAAGGTACGGAGGAATCTAAATAAGATAATAAAACAAAGCAAGACAAATTTAAACCATATTCTTATTGTTTTAAGTTACAAGGTTTTAAAATATCATAATTGCTTCTTTAGATTAAAGTCTCATTGTAAGCTCAAACTTCGAACCCATTTGATAACAACCCTTCTTCTTCTTTTTGGGACAGGGGGATTTGACTAAAATTTGTTAATTTTTGTTTACAGATTGATAACTCTAAGAAAGTGTGGTCAATCACAAGTAATCCATATGTTGTATGCATTCCCCTCTAAAGGCCAAAGTACCATATCCTTTTTACTATTATGACAATCCAAAAAGTCTATTAGATCTATAAACTTGTTTTTCAAATATAAAGGAGTCAAAGTTTCATGTGTAATCCTAGTGGTATTGATTTTAATGGTACCTCAATCATTAAAGTCTATCCTTATACCTAATGTTGGTTATAATGAGAACAAATACAATTGTCATATTTAGTTCATGATCAATGGAAAATGTAGACTAACTTGTTTCTTTTGTTTACTGTCTAATATGTTTTGTTGGGAACTAATATTGAAATCTTTTGTTCAAACCTAACGCTAAAATTCTTTGTAATACAGATGTTGGTCAATTTTGAATTTCATTATGGTGGGGTATTGGAAAGAAATGATGGCAACAAATATATTGGAGGCAAGATCAAAAGGAAAAAAGATATTGGTGTTGATGAACTGAGTATGTTAGTACTTAAAGGTGTATCTAAAGTTAAAGAACATAAAGTTCTATTTATATTTTACAAAGTTTTAGAAGATTCAATGAAATGCTTGAAACAGTTAAGCCTACACCGTGATGAGGACATGTTGTCAACGCTTCAATGTATAGAAGAATTGGACAACTATAAAGTTGAAATCTATTATAAACATGGTTATAATAATCCTACAACTAATGGTGAAGCAACTGATTCTGATATCGATAGTGAAGAGGAGTTATTCCAAGTAGGGATGGCATCACCATCCCTAATTCCAAGTTCAGGTTGAACAAGACAATGAAGATTTTGTTGTTATGGAGATGAGTGAACCTAGAAGTGATATAGGTGATGATCAAATTTTCGCAATTGATGATAAAGAATATGTTACAGTTAGAGCTAATGAGAAGAAATATGGGAAGAAGGTAGGTAGTGGGTTTGAATGTGATGATGTTATAGATGTGGTTGGAAGCAGTAGAAAATGTAGTAATAAAGAGCAAAATTATTCAAATAATTCACAAAGAGAAGTAGGGAGTTCATATGGTTGGTGTAGTAAATATGAAGATAATGATGTTGAAGTTTAATCACCAACATGTAGTTAACACAATTGATGATAAAGAATATGTTACAGTTGGAGCTAATGAGAAGAAATATGGGAAGAAGGTCGGTAGTGGGTTTAAATGTGATGATATTATAGATGTGGTTGGAAGTAGTAGAAAATGTAGTAATGAAGAGCAAAATTATTCAAAGAAGTCACAAAGTAGGGAGTTCACAGGTTGGTGTAGTAAATATAAAGATAGTGATGTTGAAGTTTAATCACCAATATGTAGTTATGATGGTGGATGCACTACCTTTAACATAAGGAAGAAATATATTATTTTTAATTTAAAAGTAGACATGAAAGATTTTTAATTTAAAGTTGACATGAAGTTTAAAGACAAGGTTCAGTTTAGGGAAGCAAATAGAAACTATGCAATTACAAATAGATATGATATTTAAATGATGAGATCTGGTGTGAGGATGGAGGTTGTTTGTGATCCATATTGTTTAGTGTTTATGCTAGTTGGTTTGGAAACAAAAAAACCTTTATAGTTAAAATATTACAAAACAAATATACTTGCAAAAAACTGCAAAGAAATAAGCAATCTAGTAAGAAGTGGATTGTAAAAGAATTCTTACACAAGTTTAGGAGGAACCCCAATTGGCCAATTAGTGAGATGATTGATGATCTTCAATGGAAGCATACATAGCGTGTGACTAAATCTCAATGTTATAGGACAAAATGGGAAGTTATTAAAGGCATTATGTGAAATTAGTGTCTTGTAGACAAGAATTGCGACAGGCTGATAAAGAAGGCCGATCCATTATCCAGAGTGAACTTGATAAAAAGTTTGGACAACTAATGTTTAAGAGATTTTACATGGGATTTAGTGCATTAAAGTATGATTTCATTGGTGTTTGTGGAAAAATAACAGGGCTAGATAGATTTTTTAAAGACTTTTCTTAGAGGTGCTTTGCTAGTTGCAGTTGAGCGTGATGGAAACAATCAAATGCACCCTATATTTGGGTTATAGTTGAGAGAGCAAATTATCAATCTTGACTTTAGTTTTTAAGTCTTCTTGCAGAAGATCTAAACATAAGTGAGAATTCGTGAACTTTTGTAAACGATCAACAAAAGGTGCGTTCTTTTTTGTATATATGCTTTGAGTTATCATACTTATTCATATTGCTTATTTGTATATATGTTTTGTATTATCATACTTATGTTATACTTTTTTATGAATTTTTTTAATTTTGTAGGTTTAGTGGATGCACTGAAGAATCATCTCCCATAAGCTGAGCATAGAAAATGTACCCGATATGTCTATACCAATTGGTTTGAATTGCATAAAGGCCACACTTACAAGAGCTTATTTTGGCAAGTGGTCAATTACACAATGAAAGTAAAATTTAAAGAAATAATGGATCAGTTGAAAACTGTTTTTAAAAAGGCTTAAGATGACTTTAATGCAAGGAATATTGAGACTCTTTTTTAAAGAATTTGTTAGTATAAGACCAAAGTGTGAAATTGTTCATAATAATATATCAAAGACATTTAATAGATTCATTTGTGAAGCCTAATTAAAAACCTTGATCAATATGCTAGAGGATATTCGAGTTGCTTTAATGACTTGAATTCATAAAAAAGATATACGATGATTGAATCCACCGTTAATATATGACCAAAGGTGAGAAACAAGACAACGATTGCACAAAGGGAAGCAAAGCATTGTTTGACCAAGATAAATGGAATTTTGAAGATTGAAGTAACTAATTATGTAGACAAGTTTATAGTTGATTTACAAGTAAGGACGTGCTAGTTTAGGGTTTGGGTTTAATAGGAACCCCATGTAAGCATGCATTTGCTTGTATATCATACTAGAGGGAGGATATCAATGGGTATGGAGTCGATACTACAAATGTGAATTTTTTTAAAGAGTTATTAATATGCCATAAAACCTATTAATGGTCTAAAATTTTGGCCGAATAATGAAAACTTACAGCCCGTATTACCTCCACTGATTAAGAAGATGTTTGGAAGGCCGAAAAAGGTTAAAAGAAAGGATAAAAATAAAGAACATGGCATTCGAACAAGTTGAGCAATGTTAGAGTACTCGTAAGAAGTCAAAATTGTTTTGAAGTTGGTCATAATAAAAAAGGTGCAAAAAAAAAAAGACCAACCTCGTGGACAACCTAAATTTGTTAAGAAAAGTGTATACTTATTTATAATTATGCACTTATTTATAATTGTATATAAGCTAAATATGCTTACAAATTATACGTGTATAATGCAACGAAAATGAGGAATATCACAAAAAAAAATCGATGCCTACATTCAACATCGATAGTGGCGCAAGAAGAAAAGGTAGACAATCAGTATCTATACGATCCAATAATGCAATGTCTATCTTTAAAAGGGAGAAGAAGGTGGTAAGTGAATATTCACTTTTAATTTTAAATTTTCATCAACTTTTTTTACATATTGTAAATATTTATGTGTATATATGCTGCCCAAGGATATGGAATAACATTTGAAAAAATTAGTGGGAACAGTTATTTTATGGTTTGTTACCAAATTATAAAATTTTAGCTAATTATTCGTTATTTATTCATAATTATTAATAGTGTAATATTTGTTTATGATGTTTTATAGATGGGTGGAAGTCAATTTCAAGTGCTTGAACCGATTCAAGATTTTAAAAATACAAATGTTCAAACAACATCCACAAACATGTGGAGATTCAAAGTAAGGTTTGAATATGCAGTAAAATAAATCATGTTCGAATATTGTGCTATTATCTGGATATGGATTTGAACTTTGTAAATTGGTATATTATGTTGGATTGCTATGTTTATGTTTTACAAAATCGTATATTGTATTGTGTTTTGCAAATTTGTATATTGTATTGGATCGGTTTATTTTTGCTTTGCAAATTGATATACTGCATTGTATTTTGTAAATTGGTATACTGTGTTGTCTTTTGCAAATTTGTATATTGTGTTAGAATTTTAACAAATATATACATTGTGTTGTGTTTTGCAAATTGGTATATTATTGTGGATTGTTATATTTGTCTTTTACAAATTGATATATTGTGTTGGTAATTTAACAATTGAGGCCCGTGCCACAATGCATCTTGATAATCCACCAGGATTTATTACACAATTGTATTTCAATAATTCACAAAGCATCGAAATAAGAATGATAAAGAATATCTTTGAAATATAGATATTGATTAATCCATTGAATGTTCCCAAAGTGCATAATTAGGAGTTTCAGTGACATGAATATAGATTAATAAAATATAAGTGGTTGGGTCGGTTATTCTAGGCCCAGGCCCAGGTCCAAATATCAACGGCCCAGTGACAGGTGATAATCTCCCAT
>JANZLH020000406.1:223820-242066 GCA_026770325.2 Erythroxylum fimbriatum
ATTCAATAGCCGAAATCAATCAGGATCATGGATCCGGACAACCACGTTCAGCCCCGGAAAAATCTGACTGAACCAATAAGCAAACAAAAGCTTTGTCTCGAAAAATAAAGTTTGCTAAGATGCATCAAACGCCCACGACAAATAGTCACATAGAACCTACAAAATAGAAATAAAAGCACATGTCAAACTTATATGGAATTTTTGAAAAGTAAAATTATTGTAACTCACCTCTTGCGCACAACAATGGATCTTGGGGATGAAAGTCTTACCGATTTGAATAGAAGATATCTAGCAAAATTTTTCACAATAACAAAACCTCAACTCCTTTATCAAGACCACATACCTATAAGACACTAACAATTTGAATGATCATCATTCAGTTTTATAACATTGACATTATATAAGCTATAATTGAGATAATTATAATGCATTGATAAAAAAATAAGGGCAATACTCTCATTTTGCATTGGTAAAAATATTAACCAATATTAGGCTAAGCATTTGATATCTATAACTCCATCTTGTCAATACGATCGGAATAATTAATATAGAGAATTTGAAAAATTACTTAGAATAATCATAACTATATTCTATACTCAATACAATAATAATAATTTCCAATCTTATTTTACCGTTGAACATAATGTCTTCTCTTAGTAAAACTGAGAGAGTAGTTCCTTTCAACTTTTGCTAAATTTTCCAAATAACAATAATTAACATTCTTGAATCTACTAACAATGTCTTCATACTCTTCCTATGTTAAGTATATACTAGGCGGAGACGCAATAAAAGTATATACTATGTTAAGTATACTCTTCCTACAGAAATGGAGAAAGTTGTTTGACCAGCACTTTACTTTTTACGAGCTGAATCGGTGCAAGTAGAGACTAGTCTGAGTGTAGATAGCTTAAAGGCACCTTCTTATAGTTGGGACACTCTTAAGACATCTTGTAGATAAAACAAAAAAAAAAGTATAATAGCTGCACAAATTTTATATTGGAATTTTTTACAAATTAATAATTTAAGTATTTTAATGTTTTTTAAATTTAAATTAGTATTAAAATAAGTCTAAGTTTTTTGGTAGTTATCTTGTGAAGGCGGCCCCATGTCAGAGAAAAATAATTGAAAGAAAGGAAGGCAACGTAGCTATTGTGGACTACCAGATAGCGAAGCCCACGCAAGTTGCAACACAACTAATCCGACGTCGTTGTCCTGAAATGTTGACACATAAGCGAAGAACTGGATCTTTTTGATTATCCAGTTCATTTAGAAAAATATCTGAACGGCGTCATAAAGCAGTCGTTTAAATCTGAAATTCAAAATACAAAACAAACCCGCCTAAAAATGAGAAAATAACGGTTAGATAACTTTTCAGTATCTAGGCTGTCACTCTAATCCTAACCATGGTTAAAACTAACCGCGGTTAAAACAAACCCAGCCACAGGTCTTTCCTTCACCCTATATTAACAAGCAGGGGTTTGTTTCATAAGCATACAACGATCTAGCAACAGGAAGGCGTCTTCATAAACGCCCCCTTTTGTCATCTCTCTTTCCTAACTAAGTCTCTCCGATTAAATCTCTTTATCTCCAGCGAAAATGAGAGAGTGCATCTCGATCCACATCGGTCAGGCCGGTATTCAGGTCGGAAATGCGTGCTGGGAACTTTACTGCCTCGAGCACGGCATTCAGGTGGCCGATTCTTTCCAGATCCGTGGTCTTTGATAAGTCATGTTTGTTTTCTTTTTTCATAAATTACCGTGAGATTCTCTAGATCTAGTGTTTCTCCGAGTTATATCTATGAATTTGGTATTAGATCTGGATTTTGCGTCATTACCTATGTTTAGCTGGTAGATCTTTGTGTGAAGGTCGCAAAAAGATTCATAGTCGTCCACCGTTCGGTTGCTATTGATTTCGGTGTTAGAAAATTTAGCATCCGATGTTGTTGCTCTTTTAATTGCTTGGTACATTTCAAGCGACGGTTTGTTTCTAGCTTGGGGACATATTGATACAATTGGATTGTTGGTTTCTGGAATAGAATGCGCGATTGATTTGTAATTGTTTGCTTTTGTTTTGCGTTTGAGTAGCCTGATGGCCAGATGCCAAGTGACAAGACAGTTGGCGGAGGTGATGATGCGTTCAACACCTTCTTCAGTGAGACTGGCGCTGGGAAACATGTTCCTCGTGCAGTCTTCGTGGATCTGGAGCCCACTGTCATCGATGAAGTCAGAACTGGAACCTATCGCCAACTTTTTCATCCTGAGCAGCTCATTAGCGGCAAAGAAGACGCGGCTAACAACTTTGCCCGTGGCCATTATACCAGTAACAATCATACCTGACCTTGTAATATGATTTATGATGTTCTTACATTAGTATACTATCAATTGCTTATGTGTGTGTGTGTGTTTTTTTTTTGTGTGTGTCTTATTATCAGTTGGAAAGGAGATTGTCGATCTTTGCTTGGATCGCATCAGAAAGCTTGCTGATAACTGCACAGGGCTTCAAGGGTTCCTTGTGTTTAATGCTGTTGGTGGAGGAACTGGGTCAGGGCTTGGCTCTCTTTTGTTGGAACGTCTTTCAGTGGACTACGGCAAGAAATCTAAGCTTGGCTTTACAGTTTATCCATCTCCGCAGGTTTCAACTTCTGTTGTTGAGCCCTACAACAGTGTTCTTTCAACTCATTCTCTCTTGGAGCACACTGATGTAGCCGTGCTTCTCGACAATGAGGCTATTTATGATATCTGTAGGCGCTCCCTTGACATTGAGCGCCCTACCTACACCAACCTTAATCGCCTGGTTTCTCAGGTATAAATTTTCACTTGTGCTGAGTACTGAAATTTTGCCATTCTTGTCTGATTGGTCTAATTCAGTTAGGTTGTGATGATTATTATAGGTGATTTCTTCTCTCACTGCCTCATTGAGGTTTGATGGTGCTCTGAACGTGGACGTGACTGAGTTCCAAACAAACTTGGTCCCATACCCAAGGATTCATTTCATGCTTTCTTCTTATGCACCTGTTATATCAGCTGAGAAGGCCTACCACGAGCAGCTCTCAGTTGCAGAGATTACCAACAGTGCCTTTGAGCCTTCATCCATGATGGCTAAGTGTGACCCCCGCCATGGCAAGTACATGGCTTGCTGTCTGATGTATAGAGGTGACGTGGTTCCTAAGGATGTGAATTCAGCTGTGGCTACCATCAAGACCAAGCGCACGATCCAGTTTGTTGATTGGTGCCCAACAGGTTTCAAGTGTGGTATCAACTACCAGCCACCAACTGTTGTTCCAGGTGGTGATCTCGCTAAGGTGCAGAGGGCCGTGTGCATGATCTCTAACTCCACCAGCGTTGCAGAGGTCTTCTCTCGCATTGACCACAAGTTTGATCTCATGTATGCAAAGAGGGCTTTTGTCCACTGGTACGTTGGTGAGGGAATGGAGGAAGGAGAGTTTTCCGAAGCACGTGAAGACCTTGCTGCTCTCGAGAAGGACTATGAAGAGGTTGGAGCTGAAGATGTCGAGGGTGAGGATGATGATGGCGAAGAATACTAAGATAGAGCCAAATATATCATTTCTCTTAGCATGTATCTGTGTGCATTTAGTTAACATGCATTCCTATGCTTTATGTTTCCTGAAATAGACGTGATGTTGTAATCGCAATATTTTGGTTTGTAATGCTATATACGCTTGCTTGCTTTTAATTTTTACATTTTTGTTTTAAGAAAAAAGAACAGCTACAGAGTGGCAAAATGATTCGTCTTAAAAAAGGAGGAATAGTACATTCCACAAGATGGAGCTGCACATGCAGGGTACATGAGGCATTGGAATTGGAAAAAATGCCTTCAACATATAGCGAGTAGGAATACGTAAAAGTTGTAAAAAGGGAATTCGATGTTTGAAGTTTGAGAGCTGACTTTGATTTTGGGCGGTCTCCCACGTACTCCCTATTCCCTAAATATGCCGTTGTTCTTCCGAGTCTTCTCAGTAAGTTTCACGATTAGTGAATTTACTTTTTAATTGTTCCAACTTGCTTTTTTTCTAAAAGGAAAAGATAAAAGTCTTTCCGCAATTTACTCTCATTTGTTAGTCCCGTGACAAAGACTTGAATTTGATTGCATTTTGTTTGTTATGTCGAGACGATATATCTAAAATTAATTGAAAATTCATTTTCGGTGTTGTGTGACACGAACTAAATTTAGTTTGGTAGTTTTAAAGATTCATTAACTTTTAGTAAAGGTTTTATGATAATTAAAGAGGTAAGCATAATGCATTTAACACTTAAAATTATGATCCTAAGACAATGTGACACGAAACTCCTTAGCTGGACCGCAGGACACGTCTTCGATTGCAACAACAAAAACAAGGAACCAGAAGATGAAAATATTGTAAGAAACTCCATTCACATTCTGTCTTTAATTTAATGGCCTCAACTCTCTTTTACTGCTAAATATTACCTGCAAAGAAGAGCTGCTACCTTTTTCTGTCGTGGAAAGGAAGATGAAGGAAGAGAAAGTTTCTTCAGGAACACCTGAGCATGATGACCTTCAGGTGCGAGAGACCCTCTGTTTCTGTCTCTGGTTTTGTAAAGTTAGTGTAAATGTTAAACCCCCATGAGTTCTAGCCCTTTGTCATGGTGGTTCAGTTGGGTGAGTTCAGAAGGCGCTTGGGGAATCAAATGTTGTCTGTTTTTGGGGGTTTCAATAACTGATAGCCGACTTATTTTTGTTGTTCTTATTCTTCAAAGAACTGTTAGATGATATGATAAAAGTCTACGATGATGTTTTCTTTTCTCCTTTGTTTGCTGGTGTTGGAACTGAGAAATCCCATTCTTTATGTTACTTGAAGTTAATTTTCATGGATATTAAGGTTATTCTGCTGATGAACAACAGAACAAAGAAGAGGGAAACCATCCGAATGTGGGACCTGTTTCAGAGAGTAACAGAGGTGAGAGTCCTCCGAGTGACAATGTGGGTCTCCTTCGTCAGCAAAGCGCTTCCAATCTTCAATGGTTATACACAGCTCCAAATACTGGGGAGCAGCATTCCTCGTATCCAGGACATTGTTTAACCCCACCATCACCACATTCCTTTGCTGTGAACCAATTGCATCAATTACCCTACCTTCAATTGAATGCCAACGGACATCCACAGCCTCCCCCGCCTCAAACAGCTTCACATTTCTGGCCACCGCACCACCCCGGTTACTATTTGCCCGGAATGAATGCACCTGCTATATATCATCCTTTAACAACAATGGATGCTCACTGGCAAATTCCTGCTGCAATAGGAGATGGAACTTCATTGAAAAGCCATACACAGACTCCCAATTTTTCTTACCAAGTCTGTTACCCCTATCCTGGGTTTACAGGTACGATGGACTTCTTCACCTTAATTCGCTTTGCATTGCAGTGCAATTGTTTAGAAAATTTTTTCTGTCCGATCCTGCTCTAGTTTTCTATTCGTATGTACGGAGATGATTTTGTTATATGTTGAAAAGTTTGTTATATCACTAGTTTGATGTTTGTACTGTAATAATATAATGAACTTTTGAGCCGCAAACGGCATATAAACTTGGAGTGTTTTCTTGCTAGCAGTGCCATGGGATCCCATGTCTTGGGGGACTCATGTTCAACAATCTCAGCCTTCTTTGCCTTGTACTCTACCAGGAGCATATGGCAACTTCTCTTCACAACTTTCAGCGATGCATGGATGTTCAGCATCCAGCGGCCAGCCATCTCAAAGAGGAACCATCAGACCGTCTGCAAAACTTTCACAGAAGCACCACCAACTATGGGAAACTCAGGTATGTGTAATTTTGCTCTAGATTTGTGATGTTATTATGCTCGTCATATCTGTAGATCATGATATATATTTAATGTGCAAGGATGTAGTCAGCGGAGAATGTTCAGCTGTGGGTTGCGGTTAGTAAATTGCAATCAGAATTAGCTGATCACAAAGATCATGTTAAGAGGCTAGAAACTGAAGTTTCATCTCTGAAACAAGCACTGAAACCGCCTAAACCTCTTGATACTGGGATTTCTGTACCTGCACGAGCTTCAAAAAGAGGGAGACCAAGGAGATCAATCACTTCAGTTGATGGTTTACAGTCACTTGGGACTCAACCACAAACTCGAGGTAGAAAGCCTGCTCAATCTAAGTTTCAACATGAAGGAAGATTAATTTATGAGAAAGTTGTCTTAAACAAGGTAGGAAACAAGGAAAATAATTGCATCACTACCCAGCAAGAAGTAGGAAGTAATATACCGGCTACTGCTAGCAATGTGATATTACCCTCATTCCACAATCAATATAAAGAAGAAATGGCTAGCATACAAATGCGTGAAGTTGGTCTCAAGACTGAGGATCTGAACAATGGTGATACGGCGAAGTTATTTCAGCAATCTAATGGGACAAATGGTATGAATGCTCTCTCCTCCGGTTGTCTGGGGCCGAGAAACAATGGGAACTTTAGATTATCTTCCTGCCTCATCTCCGCAGAAGTTGAAAAAGATGTGTTGAACGTGAGTTCCCAAAGTTTTTATAATAATGATAGTGTTCCTGGAAATGACGGAAAGATCATTCCTGATTGGAGTTTTGCAAATGAGGACGATGCATCCGAGCAATTTGAAGATGTTTTGCCAGCATCCAAGGATGAAAATGATGAAACGGGGGATAATACAAGCTCTGATTATGAGGAGACAAAGCATGCAAAAGTTGAAATTTTTGGTAAATATGGTTACCTTTAGGCATGATGCATTGAAGTCCTTAGCATCATAGCTTTTTTCTTTTAGTCTCACCTAATATCATCAGCATATTAGATGGAGAAGGAAGAATCTGCTTCGTTGGGCTATGATTATTACACTAGAAGTTTAACAGTTTGCCCAGATTTTTATAGTATGCTGAAATTTTCCCTGTAGCAGAACTTCAGACACTTGCTATTTAGCTATTAAACATTACCAACTTATGATTTCCTGCTGATCTGCTGCTAATGTCTTCACTCAGAGAATCAGGCAAACTTGCCACTTGAAGCTATAAAATTTGCCAGAGGCAGCTAAGTGAAGGAGAGATTGTGCAAACCCAATTAGTATTATATTTTTGAGAACAACAAAATCAAAGTTTATGTATAAAGAGAATTGACCTGATGATTAAATATCATATTTATTATCTGAATGTTAAGAAAAGGTGCATTTTTTGATAAGTTTGGAAATTTAGTAAAAGATTAAGAGAAGGGAGTAATCACAAATATCAAATAAGACATCAAAAATTAATTAAAATTGAAATGACATATCCTTTAAATATTGTTATAAAAATTAGGATTTCGAGCGTACTAATTACATATTATTTTAATGTCAATAAATATAGATATACTTGTGTATTTAAGAAGAGAGACAGCTTGTCTTCAATTAAAGATGAGTGTTTAATCTCTAATCGTGCCTTGGCTACGCCTATTTTTCATACTCAAAAAAATGTTGGGTGGTCTTTTTCACGTGATGGTTGAGTGAAGCTTAACACTGATGGTTCTTACAAGAGATCTTTGCAACGAGCTGCTACTGCTGGTGTTATTAGGGATGTTACTGGTGCTTGGTTAAGTGGATTTATCTACGATATTGGTTGTTGTTCTCCCCCTAAGGCAGAGTGGGGTGTTTACTCAGGTCTTCTTTTGGCTTGAAACTTAGGATATCGCCCAGTGGAGTTAAACTTAGACTCCCTAATTGTCATCAATATTCTATCGGACTTGATAGGGAGACGTTTGACAAATTGTTCCTTGGCTCATGATATTAAGTTACTAATGATTAGAGAGTAGGTGGTGAAGTCGCGTCATGTCTCTCAAGAAAGAAATCAATGTACTAACTAGTTAGCTAAATTTACAAGTCTACATTAGATTGTTTTTACGTACCTTCAGGAGACGTAGCTCCCCTCAGGTTGTCTAACCCTACAGCGTAAGGACATACGTGATGTTTCTGCCCAGAGACGTAGTGTGTAGCTGTTTAGCTTTTGTGTTTCATCTTCCATGTATTAAAAAAAAGAAGATGAGTGTTTAATCTCTAAATTTGTATTAACTTATCTTCTGTAATTATCTTCGAATCAGACAAAGTAAAATCCAAGTCAACGTAATTTCCAAAGCTGCACAACCTTAACCAAGTAAATTTATTATTGTCATGGAATATGTTAACTTATATGGAAGTGCCAAAACTCTGTAATCTGCATTGAAGTAAATTTCAAGTTCTCAACTCATTTATGTCATCTTCTGAGTGATAACAACTCATTTAGGACAGACGCCATAATTTCAGGAAAAGGAAGGGGATGTTGACACGAACAATGAAATGTTCGAAGCATCACACCCTAATGGCAGGCTGTGCTTTATGTTGCTCTAATCATACTTAACCAGAAGATTAGGCAAAAGTGAGCGGCGTTGCAATTCTGAACTAAATTCTATGTTAAAAAAGGGGTAAAGAATAGAATCTTATCATAAACCTAGACTTGAAAAGGTCTAATTGTTGTCTGAACTGAGATGGACAAGAGTAATGGAGGAAATATATACCTTCTACATTCAATAAATTTTCGATATGCAAAGAATTATAGATAGACTTGGTACTAGGTTGGGTCAGATTCTCTTGGTCGAAGTCTTACCTAAAAAATTATATTTAGATTCATATTCGATTCGAAATCTGATTAGACAATAATCAAATTTGGGTATTTTTAATTTAAAATTAAAAAATGTGATATATTTGAATTTTGGGATCAAGCTAGGCCTGATCAGACAGGTTAAACTTGATCTAAAAATGAAAAAAAAATCAAATCAACTCGAAGTTTATTCAACTCAAATCGAACTCGTTAACTTTGATTTAAGTCAAAAAGCCATAAATAGATAGACAAATTGATGATTTAATTTAAATAGTCACTTGAAATAAAATTTATAATTATTATTTTAAAATGTGTATTATATAATATGTATTTTGTTAAATAATATGTATTTCGAATATGGAGTAATATGATTCCATTAATATTTGCAATTCAACATATTTTTACTCTTAATTTACTATTTGTCAAATCACCAAATAAGACTTGAATGTATATTATTCGTAATAAAGAGAAATGGAAAGGTTTATAATGTAATATTGTTTGGAAGATAGATGGAATGAAATGTAATGTATGTATCATAATAATGAATGATTGTTTTACTCTTGATAGAACAAAACATATGTTAATAGGATTGAGTGTATAATTGGTATTATAAAAAATTATTGAGGGTATATTAGGTAGTACATATTTATCATTTTATATTTCATTCTAAATTTTTCAAATTGGAAGTAACTCATTTTTACTGTTTAAGATGTAATGTGAAATTCTCCCCTTTCACTTTATTTCATTCTATTTTATTATAAATCTTCCTCTCAAACGATAAAATAATATTACATTCTATTTTATTCCATTTCTAAACTTCCAATCAAACGTAACCTAATTTAGTATCATCTTACGGCTTTTTTTTTTTGTTTATTTCTTCACATGGAGTCTAAGAGATAAGTATAGGAAGATCTTTTCAAGCTCTGTTATAACAGAACTAAGGTTTAGACAACATTGCGAACCAAATTCCCAACTTTCTGATAACATGTTTGGTTCATTTGCAACTCTGGTAGGTGACAACGGAAGTCTTCATGCACAATTCACTTCTGATAACAAATGAGCTTTTGTCTTTAGCAGATTTTGATGAAACACATCTATTTCGGGATACAGAAACTGAAAGCGAAAGCTCCAAATTGAAATTGATGTCACCTGTTTTGTCAACACCTGTAACAACCCGGAGCAAGAGTGCATGCCATATGGAGACCGCATATTCTCGAGAGCTTACAAGAGTTGGACTAGGTCTTCGCAGAGTGGTTTACTTCCAATCATGGGTCCTATCTTCGTCCCTAAATTGCGGGTGATTTCAATATCAGCTGCACTAAGGATTTGGACGTCTCTCCAATGTAAATGGAGATTATAAGTTTAAGGATTGAAGATAACTTCGAGTTTATCAAATTTAGCGTTGAATAAGTTATCTTCAATCCTTGAAATTTTAAAAAATAGTTCTAGCAAAAACGACATGTAAAGAATTAAATTTAAATAATATTATTGTACTCAGAATTCAATTAAATTTTAAGTCATTCGTGAACTTAAAAATAAATCAAACTTACAATCTAAATTCAACCCATGTTAACTTACCCTTTGTTATTTTTAACCTTATTAAAAGAGACTATCACGCGGGAGACTCTTTAAGCAACTAGTAAAAGTTACTTCTTTATAACCGGAAAGTCAAGTTTGTGTTACGTATCTCATGTTGGCATAACTTCCTAATAGTTAGTTAATTGTCTTTTTATTCAATAAGGCCACTAAAGGCCGCAATTAGTGGTAGACTAGTAGTAGGTTATTGTTTCCTATTTTTAGTTGATTCTTGTTTCCTATTTTCAGTATAGTTGTTATGTTTTGTAAGGCTATTTAATAGCCTAAAACGTTCTTAATGGGAGACACGCATTAAAAAACCCCAAAACTTTTCTTAGTCTTTCTCTCTCTCTCTTCCTCCTCTCTACCGAATTCCCTCTTATCAGATAGTATCAGAGCCGGTCATGACCATGGATACTCGGAGCAAAACTAATGCAGAATTTCGCAACGAAGTTAGTGAAATCTTAGCTCAACATGAGTCTAGTTTTGATCAAGTTAATACTGCCTTACAAACAGTGTTAACCGAGTTGCAGGCTTTGTAAGTCTCTCGTACTACGCACAATACTCTTTCAGAGATCAACCAGTTTTACCTAAGAGAATCCTCACATTCTCCAAATACCTTGAATCCTAATAATTCCAATGAATCTCATCGTTAGCACCTTAAATTATGCTTCCCAAGGTTCAATAGAGAGGATCCAACTAGCTGGATATACAAGGCAGAACAATACTTTTAGCTCCAAAATATTGCTCCTGATCAACAAGTGAGCTCGCCTCCTTTCATATAGAAGGAATTGCTCTACAATGGCATCGGTGATTGACGAAATTTCGATGACCACTTACTTGGGATGAATTTACCAAAGCAATCATATTACGGTTTGGATCAACTGACTACGAGAACCCATCAAAAGCTCTAACGCGACTTAGACAGACTTCATCTGTAGAAGCTTATCAAGAGGCTTTCGAAAGGCTATCCCACTGTGTTGATGGCTTACTTGAAAACTTTCTTACAGGTTGTTTCATTTTAGGACTTCGAGATGATATTCGTCTAGATGTAAAGATTAAACAACCTCGTATATTGATAGATGCAATAGGGGTTGCTCGTCTAATTGAAGACCGGAATTAATTACAAAGGAAAATCGTTCCACCGATTCGCTCCCAGCCAGCCTCGGTGGTACCAAAGTCGAGTCCTAATCCAACAGCTGATATGTTAGGCCCTCCACCAAGTTAGCATAGGAATCTAAGTTCAAATCTGCCAACTACGTTTCGAAAAATTACTAACCAAGAGGCGTGAGAACGTAGAGAAAAGGGATTATGTTACTATTGTGATGAGAAGTTTGTTTTAAGTTACCGATGTGAACGTCCACAATTATTTATGATAGACAATTCCACTCACCCAGACTCAAATGAAGATGATATTACTGAATCTGAATCAAAGGAGATCATACCTGAAATCTCTTTTCATGCGAACCAATCATCCCCAAACAATACGTGTATCTAGCAAGTTGAAAAAGAGGGATATGACTGTACTCATAGATGGCAGTAGCGCTTATAACTTCATTGATCAAGCTATGGTAACTAAGTGTAGATTGCCAGTAATTCAAAGCAAGAAGTTTCAAGTTATGGTGGCCAATGAGAAAAAATAGACTGTATTGGACAATGCCAGGCACTCACCATTATCATTCAAGGTAAGCCTATAACGACAGATTGTTATGTTCTTCCTGTTGCAACATGCCAGTTAGTTTTAGGAGTTCGATGGCCGGAGACTCTTGGACCAATTGAGATGGACTATAAATAGCTCACTATAACACTGAAACTTAGGGGAGTTTCTCACACGTTCCAAGGATTGCAACTAACTGGCGCTGAAGCTTTGACTGATAAGGAATTTAATTGCCTACAAGGAACTGGTTTCCTCTTTCAGATTTTACTTTCCGCTGACAACCCCCAACCAAAACTTAATTCTCCTGATATAGCTAAACTTCTAACTGAGTTTTAATAAGTGTTTGAATCGTTTTCTTATCTACCACCAAAACGGTGGCATGATCATCGCATTCCCCTATAACCAAACACTGAGCCAGTGAGTGTCTGACCATATCGATACCCTTACTACCAAAAGGCTTAAATAGAAAAAACTGTAAGAGAACTTCTACAATCTGGGTTGATAAGACCTAGTAATAGCCCATTCTCGTTGCCTGTTCTACTAGTCAAAAAGGTCGATGGTGGTTGGCGATTTTATGTAGACTATCGAGCCTTGAATACTATTACAATCAAAGACAAATACCCGATTCCAGTGATTGATAAACTTCTCGATGAACTTCATGGAGCTAAATTCTTCTCCAAACTGGATTTAAAGGCTGGGTTGTATCAAATTCGTGTGCAAGAAGAAGATATTCCAAAGACGGCTTTCCAAACAAATGAAGGGCACTATGAGTTTGTCGTCATGCCATTTGGCCTCACCAACACCCTGAACACGTTTCAAAGTCTCATAAATGACCTCTTCCACCCCTATTTTCGAAAGTTTATCTTGGTATTCTTTGACGATATTCTTATGTATTCTAAGACATGGGAAGAAAACCTATCACATCTTCAAGTTGTTTTTACCATATTGGCAACTAATCAATTATTTGTCAAGGAATAAAAGTGCAGGTTTGGTGTTTTACAGGTTGACAACTTGGGTCACATTATTTTAGAGCAAGGAGTGGCTGTAGATTCGAGAAAAATACAAGCAGTACTAGAATGGCCAACACTGGTAACTACAAAGGGTGTTCGTGGTTTTCTCGGATTAGCGAGGTATTACTGCAAATTTATTTGTCATTTTGGAAGCATAGCTACCCCTTGACACGACTCCTATCTAATGAGGGATTTAAATAGAATGAATCAGCTGAACTAGCCTTTAAACAACTAAAAGAAGCACTCTCATCTCCACCAGTCCTATGCCTCCCGAATTTCTCTCAGCAATTTGTGCTTAAATGTGATGCAAGCGGGACCGAAATTGGAGCAGTCCTTTCTCAAAAGGATAGACCGGTAGCTTATTTAGGTGAAGCTCTGAAAGGATCAACTTTATTGATGTCTACTTACGAGCAACGAATTACGACTCCAACACAAGCTCGAAGGCTTTCTAAGATCTTTGGATATGATTATAAAATAGAGTATAAGAGAGGCTTTGAAAACCAAGTGGCTAATTCCTTATCTCGTGTGGTTGAATTTCAATTTCTATCTATTTCAATGCCTTATGCAGATTGGTGGCCAGTGTTACAGGAAGAGGTGAAGCAAGATTCTTTTTATCATAATCTCTCTCAAACACAATTTTCCAATCCATTAGTACAACGAGATGGAGTATGGTTCAAAGATAACAAGGTATACTTAAGTCGTACTTCAACCCTAATTCAAAAAATAATTGAAGATTGTCACTCATCACCCATCGGAGGACATTTTGGGTTTCATAAGACACTATCTCTTATCAAGGGTAGCTTCTTGTGGCCTAACATGCGTAAAGCAATAAAGAAGTTTTTACAACAACAAAGTTGATTGTATGAAACCAGCTGGGTTACTTCAACCATTGCCAATCCCTACTCGTATGTGGACAGATGTGTCAATGGACTTGATCGAAGGATTACCACCATCAAACGGACATACTGTTATCATGGTAATTGTCGATCACTTAACAAAGTATGCTCATTTTGTACCTTTAAGGCATCCATTTACTGCAATCACTGTTGCCAAGGCATTCATAGCTAATGTGGTTCGTCTCCATATAATTCCAACCTTTATTGTCATTGATCGTGATATGGTATTTATCAATTCCTTTTGGCAAGCATTGTTTCAATTACAAGGAACTAAGCTTTGTATGAGTTTTAACTACCACCCTTATACTAACAGACAAACTGAGGTGGTGAACCATACCTTGGAGCAATACTTAAGATGCTTTCCAGGTGACCAGCCACGAAAGTGGTTCGAATGGATTCTTCAGGCAGAGTTTAGCTATAATACATCAATCCATTCCTCCACAAAAATGACTCCTTTTGAGGTGGTATATGGTATTCCACCGTCGAGTTTACTGACTTATGCTCCAGGCACCTGTCGTATCCAAGCAATTGATGAGTACTTACGGGATCGTGATTCCATTTTACGCAATGAAGCTTGCTTCATCTTATTTTGGTCCTTATCAAATTATTCAACATGTAGGACCAATGGCATACAAATTAGCTTTACCGCCTGATTCTCAAATTCATGACATATTTCATGTTACCCTCTTACGGATGCATTTGGGATCGCACGACCCTCCAATTACTATTTCTCTTCCCCCAGTTATAGATGATTCTATAATCCTTCCACAACTTGAAGTTGTGCTTGATCATTCAGTCACACACAAGGGTAAATATCGTCTGAAGTCTAAAGTCTTAATTAAATAGAAGGGGGCTTCAATTGAAGATGCTACTTGGAAAAATGAGTGGCGATTACGCAAGTCATACATGGATTTCATCCTTGCGGATAAGGATTCTTAAAGGGGGAGGATTGTTACATGTCCCACGTTGGCACAACTTCTTAATAGTTAGTTAATTGTCTTTTCATTCAATAAGGTCACTAAAGGCCGGCAATTAGTGGTAAACTAGTAGTATGTTATTGTTTCCTATTTTTTGTGGGTTATTGTTTCCTATTTTCATTATAGTTGTTATGTTTTATAAAGCTATTTAATAGCCTAAAACGTTCTTAATAGAAGACACGCTTTAAAAGACCCCTAAAACCTCTCTTAGTCTTTCATCTCTCTTCTCTTCTTCCTCTCTATCGAATTCCCTCTTATCAGTTTGAATCATTAAAACAACATCTTTATACAAAAAATATAAAGGGAAGACTGCATATATTAATGACCCTCTCCAGACTGTCATAAAATCGGTTAAGATTAAAAAAAATTAAAGAAATTGTTCTATCAACGAAGTTTTATTCATATATTCATAAAGAACTATCATCATACTTTCAATATCAAATATGATTAGAAGCCCTTCAGGTCATTATATTATGAAATTCCAACACTCATTTTTATGACCATTGTTATGAATAGTATGATAAAAAAAAGTTTGAGTTTAATTAAATTTTAGTTTATCGAATTAGACCTTAAAATTAAATTTAATCAAATTAAAATAAAATATTAATAATTTTTATGAATCAATCGAAATAACATATAATAAAAAAATTTATATCGAATATGGGATATTTAGATTCTTTTTTTTTGGACTCACAAATATTTTCGAGAGATAACTTAAGTTGCAAGTACTTTTTGAATAGACTATAGATTGAGTGCCAAGTCTCATCCAATTTAATACTTAATATTAATGGCAGCGGCAAGCTACCTCCCGTTTTTAATCATGTAACATCTTTTTGATCTTATTGTAACTCTTTCCTTGTGGTATATAATACAAGATTTAATGCATTTCCACTACTTTTCTTACTCAATCCTCGTATTAATTACAAACAAGAATCCCCAACTAAACTCACGACTTCTACAACTAAGGAGTTCCAAGTTAACCTTGCAAGAGTTTCAATTCCTTTAAATACAAAATCTATATTAAATGTCCAATCCCCTAACGTTAGAAAATCGAAACTTTTCTCTTTTTGCTCTTTTGTTCACAATTAAGCTTAGGCAACGAACCAACTAGGCAGGCACTACCTTGTCAACGCAAGTACCGTGTAAGCTGCCATTGGATCTCAAACACTCAACACTCGTAATACGCTCCGTGTTCTTTCCCAGGAAGATATAAAAGGACTTTGTCACAAGTTTAGCAAGTCCTGGGACGTTAAAAGAAAAACGACATAGTTAGAGAGGGAGAGAGTCAAATACTTCCTCTCTCTACCACCTCGACGAATCCTAACGCCTTCGAGACTACTTCGCTCCGCAGTGGTTTCTTCTCCTCCTATCCCTATGCCTGATCTCCTCCATTTTCGTTCTCCATAACCAAACTCAGGTGTCGACCCACAGAAACACACGGGTTTTTTACACGCACTTTGTATATAATCTTCTTATCTTCTCGCAAGAAACTAACTTCCATGGCTACAACAACACAAACAGTAACCAAAACCAAAGCCACCTCTTCCAAGCTCGTCTGTTTCTCCTTCGCAGCCTATGCCAAAACCGTTATCGACCACCTTAAGTCCCTCGAAATCCCCGTCCTTCCCGGCCTCACCGACGATGAATTCGCCGCCGTAGAGTTAGCCTTCAACTTCTCCTTCCCACCTGACCTCCGATCAATCCTCCAAGAAGGTCTCCCCGCTGGACCCCAGTTCCCAAACTGGCGTTCTTCTTCCCCGCAACAACTGCAAATCCTCTTAAACCTTCCTCTGTTAAACCTCTCCAAGAATATCTCTAAAAGCAACTTCTGGGTCGATTCTTGGGGTCCAAAACCCGACGACGGTAACAAAGCTTTGAGCTCTGCGAAGCTGTTTTTGGACAAAGCTCCTACTCTGGTTCCCATATTCCGAAACTGTTACATTCCTTCTACACCGAACGTGACGGGTAATCCAGTGTTTTACGTCGACGATAGCCATGTTTGCGTCTTGAGCTTTGACGTTGCTAGGTTTTTCCAAGAACTGGAATTCTTGCAATTGAGGTTAGATGTTATTGAGCCGGTGTATTGGTCGAGAAAAGAAAAGCTTTCGGTCAACGTTCCTGCATGGGCGTCGACGGCGGCTAAGAGGGTCGAATTTTGGTCGGAGGCGGCGGAGAGAGGGCGGAGGATGGTTGCGCGTGAGCCCACGATTGGGTGGTGGACTGATAAAGATTGTTTAAGAGATCATCTTGAAGAGGTGTACCGGAGGCTAAGAGATGGAGGGTGGAGAGAAGACGAGGTAAGGGAGATGATGTTGATGGACGGTTCTGATTACGCGTTTGAAAATAGCTGTTGTTCGACCAAGTTCAACGACGAGCACGTGGCATGGCGCGTGGGAGCGCTGTTGCGTGCGGGATGGAGCAGAGAAGACGTGGTGTACTCGCTCGACCTACAAGAGTTTGAGGATGGAAGCGGACCAATCGCAAACCTTCTAGAAGGGAAACCTGCTTTGGCTCACGTTTCAATCACATGCTCCAGAGAAGATCACAGCAGTCAAAACATTTTAATCAAGCCAGTCCAGTCTCTTGAGGTGTGACGAGTCCCACTCAAGAAAAATTGAGATTAGTCTTCTCATAATTTTCCTCACATGTCTAACACTGGAATACCTTAGTTGTGAATTCGTTAATGCTGAATGCATTTTTGGAAATTTATATGTAAATGGAAAATTATCACGCCAATAAAGAAGATTATTTTGAACAATTGGACCGGCATAAAAAAATACGTAATTATAAATTATATATCCATTAATTCATTTATGTATATTAAATGCAATAATACAATTTATCTATTTATTAAAGCTATATTTAGTTAGGTGATTATTAATAAAATGTAATATTATTCTATAATTTCTGTGAAGAGTTTATAATGAAATAAAATGAAATAGGATAGAAATGGAGAGTTTCACATTACATCTCATTGAATCCTAAATAGTAAAAATAAGTTACGTCTGATTTGGAGGATTTATAATGAAATGTAAAATTATAAACAACATTTCCCTATATTACATTATGAACTCTCGTTTCAAACAATATTTCACTCTATTACTTCATAATCTCTTCTATCCCTCTCAAATAACAATATTTTAATATTACATTAATTTACATTCCATTCCATTATAAATCGTTCAATTCTATTAAAAATCTTACGTTCAACCTATATCCTAAGATTTACCAAATTAAGCACCATTATTTTTTTATTTCGTGTCATTTGATATTTCTATCATGAAACATGTTATTTGGTGCTTTATCTTAAACAGCCTCTTTATTATGTAAAAATAAATTTACGTATTATTAAACTTTTACAGATTTCGTAACTCAACAAAATTTTAATTAGGTGTTGATAACGACGACGATGAAATATCATTTAAAATCGTATTCATTGAATCATAAAAGTGGGAAAAAATATTAACATAAAAATCATATTTTTAATGAATATTTAATTATTTTTAAAATTTATA
>JANZLH020000406.1:249191-269020 GCA_026770325.2 Erythroxylum fimbriatum
AGTAGTTGATGGAGAGAAAGAGTGTCTTTCTGTGAAGAAGAGGGGCGGTTGTAATAGAACAAAGAGAGAAGACGGATGTAAGAGCAAGATCGAAGAAATAAAGAGGGAAGCAAAATCAAAAAGAGGAGGAGACGTTGGCTTGGATTACGCAGAGGAGACGTTCGGCTTGGCTTGGGTGAAGACAAAGTGGAACCTGGTTTAAATTAAACGAAAACGTCGACGTTTTCTCGTGGGACAGAATAGGGACAGGGTTAGTGGGACAGAAGATCTGAACCCACGCTGGTAGTCAGAAATTCAAAGTCAAATATCCTGATTAGAGGCCTATCCAAAGGTAATCAAATATGATTATTCTGAGCTATCAATTCTTTAATAAGGAGTTGGAGCTTATATTTTTTCTCTTCTTTTAGTTTCCGGAAGACATGGGAAGTAGTGTCTGACAGTGTTATGATACTTATAACTCTTAATTATCATCTCTTTGAAGTACAAATGTCTTAATGAAGTTCTAGTTAATTATTTTGTGCATGATTCATATAAACACGTTTTCGGTGAACTTAGGTTGTCTTAAACTTAGATTACGATAATTTGAATTTTTAAATAATATCATTCTTAAAGAGAACACTTGTCTGATGATGTAAGAAAAACACATTTTAATCAAGGAAAAGTCTTGGTATGAAACTTCTCAAAGTGCATGACAATCACCGGACAAAGTTTTTAAAATAACAACGGTAAAGTGACCGTGCCCCTTCCTTAGTCATCTTCCATTTTAATATCTTAGAAAGCAGCAATTCTTTAACGTTGAAACTAAAGTATCAACAAAGAACTGCCTTTCCCTGGCTTGGGCGCCAGGTTATTGACAAGTAATTATTAAAGTGGACTCTCTTGAAATTATTAACATCCTCTCCTCTTACAAGTTAGTTTTAACTGACGATCTTTTGTCGGTGGTAGGTATACGAAAATTATTACAATGAGATTGGAAGGTACAACTCCAACATATGTATCACGAAGGGAACTAGTGTATAGATCGGATGGCCTCCCTCGCAGTAATTTTTAATCCAAGCTTGCATATCCTGTAAGAACTCCCGATAACCATCCGGAACCAAATTCATCACGACAAAGTACGATGCTTTGTATCAAAGAACCTTGCGCTAATTAGGGTGTTTTTGTTTTTTAGTTATTGTTTTCTCCTCTTTCTAGAAAATAAAAATAAAAACAAAACAAAAACTGCCACCTTCACTTTTCTTACTTATCTGATGAAGCAAAAGCGATTACATAGTCATTAATATATTTAGCTAACAAGTTTGTTTCTTGATCACCTGACAGATCTTATGATAGACATCGAAACTGCACAGAATGATTCAAAAGTCTTGTTTCCTGTGAGATAGTTGTAATAAACTATGCTCTAAACAATCTTAAAAACCAGTGCTGGGTGACATAAACAGCTGCATGCATGTTTGATGGTAAACAGACAAGCATTTGCATTCCTCAATACTATAGTATAGTAATGGAAGATGCTACAATTAAACCCTAATTAACACTTGCCATGTACACTGATTAAGTAGCTTACTCAACTATTATAAAAACCTAATTACTAATTACTTGTTGCATCTAATTTGATTAGAGTCTCAATGACCCTTTTCTTTAGGCTGACTTGTAACTTTGATAATGTTGTCTTCAATATTCAAATATAAAATGGGTATCGACTTCCATACGTTTGAGAAAATAGTTTGGATCTTGGACAAGTGTCCATGACTATATATACTTTCCATCTACTAACTGAGAGTGACATTACATGCTATGCAGGTGTGATTTGATAACAGTAAGCCCTTCATTTGACACGTCGTTTAGTATTTGGTATTATCTTCGTCACTCATAGAGAAGATATTGGAGATTTAAGAATATAATATTTTTGGGTCATTAGAGGAATTGTAACTAAAACACTCCCTATTCAAATGCCAAGTGGCTTGATTTAAAATCGAACTTGTATAATTGGTTTGGTAGCAAAAACGTTAAACTGAACAAATTTTTTGTTTGATTTAGTTTAATAATTTTTGTTATTGAGAGCGATTAGTTTATTAATTAATTAACCAATTTTTGTAAACTAATTAATTTTTATAAATTAAAATAAACTATTTAATTTTCATTTCACTGTCTCATTTTTCAATTAAACTTTAAAATTTTGAATAAGTAAGGAGAATCTTTTTCGATCATTTTTAAATTCATCAATTTTATACAATTTTTAACTAGTTTTATGACGATTTTATTTCAGTTAAATATTTTAAATCTTAAACTTCTTGTCTTATCGGTTTAACCTTAAGTTTTCAAGCGTTTATATGATTACATGAAAATTCTCCATACAATATAGAAAAAGTGAAAAAAAAAATTCAATTTAAAATATCATTAGAACTAACATCAATATTAACTCAAATTTTAAATTTTACCACAACATTGTAGTTACAATAAACCTTTGTTTAGTTGGGTTTATACTAGTAGAGTTTTTGTCAGTATAACTTTTTTCTGTAGATTTTTGTTGAGAAAAACTTTTCTAATAAGCCAATTGACTGCTTGACTGTCATTTAAAAAAGAACTTTTTTGAAAGATCTTCATACAGTAGAATATTTAACAACATAAAAATAAAAAGTACTTTTAATTTCAACTATATTTTATTTTGTAATAAAAAATATTTATGAATATAAATATTATTTAAAGTATATTAAACAATATGCAAAGCACAATATATTAATTATTATATAATTTTAAACCATACGAAACATAAATGAAAATATATCTAACCAAATCTTTTATATGATTATAACATAAGTAAACTAATATCGAAAATAAATATTAAAACATATAAAAAGCCAAATAATATTACATAAATCCCAAAATAAATATCCAGTTAAGTAAATAGTTAAATACATAATAAACGGGAAGATGAGTTTAGGGGTATTGAGGGAATTATATGTAAAACATAAGGATAAAAGGGATTAAAAAATAGGTTTATTAATTGATCTAAAAAATTTACCTGAAAAAGCGCTTTTTTGAGAAGCTTCAAATTTGAGCTTTTTAAAAAGTTGTATTTTAACTGCTAAAAAAGTCATATCTATTAAAGAAGTGATTTTTTATTTTACAGTCAAACACCCATTTTTCTTAAAAAAAGCTTTTATGGTGAAGAAAAATACTTATTAACCTCCCAAAAGCTCATCCAAACAAGCACTGCTTGGATTTTCCGAACTTAAACTATAATCAAATTTTAAAAATTAGGAAAAAGAATCCGGACCCAAACTCAACTCAAAATTCAAATCCATTTATTTTGGGCTAAAACCATTAATATTGGGTCGGACCAAAAATTTCCATTTCTTTAATATGGTAAAGCAAAAAGGAAAAACAAGGTGAAAGCTTCGATCATGGGTTTGGCACGTGCAAGAACTCTCCACGCGCCAACTAAAACAAAGCTCTGAATCCGTAAAGTTATTCTTTCACTAAAAAATGGCGATGGCGTTCATCCGATCTGGTGCTCTCCGGGCAGCTCTCCGTGGCGGCTCTAGAGCCTCACCTGCTCCTCCGAAGCGAGGATTTGCTTCCTCTGCTCATCACGACGATGCTCGTAAATCCCCTTCTCGTTATTTTTATTGCGTTTAGATTTTGATTTTGGTTACTTTTGAATGTGAATCTAGTCAAGTTTTAGCTGAAGAATCCCAGTTACTTATGGATGTATCTGGTTTCGGTGTTTGATTTTCAAGGTTTTTCTTTACGTTTTGTTTGTGAATTACTTTGCTATTTGGCTGATGAGATATGTTAGGAATGACAAGGGGAATTATTACTAGTAAAGTTCCAGTGTTGGTTATGATTTCACATTCTTTATAAAGAGCGAAACAGCAGTGTATATATAGTATATGATTTCAATTCGACTATCTTAAAATTAATTGTATGTTCTGTTTCTTTCTGGTATTCGTTTCTGATAGAGGAGGCGGCTAAGTGGGAGAAGATTACATATGTGGGCATTGCTACTTGCACTATCTTGTCAATTTATAACCTCTCTAAGGGTCATCATCACTTTGACGAGCCTCCTGTGAGCTTTCGGCTTTATTCATATAAGTCTTCCACTTGCTTTTATTAAGAACGTCTAGAGATTCATTCTCGTGTTCGAAAACTGTAGCATCTTAATATCGTGATTTAAGCTATTCTGTTTAATTTTCTTTCTTAGTTTTTAGTTGGGATTTACTCTTGACATTTGAATATAAAAAATTTTGAATCTGGCAGTTGTCTTCTAAATGATTCCTTGTTGGTGCAGGCTTATCCTTACTTACACATTCGTAACAAGGAGTTTCCATGGGGTATGTATTGCGTCTCAGTCATGTTCCTGGATCTATTTTCTGTTCCCCCATGCAATTAAAAAATATTTGCTTCGTTATTGTCCATTCTTATTATGATGGCTCGAGAATATGTTAAGTTGGAGGGTATAACTTTCAGCTTGCTAGAAGTCAATAGTGTTGAATACTCGTTTTGTTTTAATAATGTTGTCTCATCATGACTTGACTTCCTGACATTAAACTTCTTGCCGCACTTTGTGTATGGCTTATGAAGGTATCTGCAATTTGGATACTAATGTCATTGGCTGAAAGTATGTTTTATCATGTTTAGGGAGCAGATTGTTTTATCTCTTGTTTGTGGATGCATTGTTTGGCTTAATAATTGGTCTTTAGTTCTGCTTAATCTCACAATATTTAATTGGTTGGGATATTGAAGTTGTGAGCATGTCCAAGCGTAGTTTGAAGTAGGCTTAAGAATTTTTTACTTGAAAAAGCCTTGTACTAGGTGTTCATATTCTTTCTCCATGGCTTACATATCTCTTTTTAGTGTTAAGACCAGAGATTTTGCTTGATTCCTTGTCTCAGATATAACTTTGTGAAAACAGGACCAGATGGACTTTTTGAGATTAAGCATCACTAAATAATTGATCGTACGCATGAAGATATGAAAGCACCTTTGTTCAGCAAATTCCTTCTCTTTGCTGCAGCAGAACTTGTCAAATCAGCTACACTACTGTGGATGCTATTGTTGATGTTCTCATTATGAATCGTCATTTTTGGATCATAAGACTGTATACTGAAAATTGGTCAGTTTGTATGCACTCCATTGTCCTGAACTTTTTAACTGCTTGCTGCTCAATAAGATTGATGAGTGAAACCATCTCTTTCTTTTTTAATCCCTCTTGTTCATGAATAGTGATTGGTGGAAATTTTATGAAGTATGAAATAGTTATGTGCGTAATAAAGTTTAGAAAGGTTAAGATTTGTCGCAACTCGGTATGTAATAACGATATTTTTTATGAGGAAGCCAGAACATAGATGTTCCTGACAGAAGGGGGTAGTCCTTTATCTTGAAAAATAACCGTATGCGTTGCGAAAAGTATGGTTTAGATCATATACAAGTGGTAGAAGGGTCACCTTATGAACTTTTTTGGAGCACCCTGCTCTGTATTAACTTTCCTTGCCAATTCAAGAGTAAAAGGTACCGTATTCTAGTTTCATTCTTAATTCTTTTTCTGGAAAAAAAAACATATTAATAGAATCAAAATTAAGATTAGATTATTCAATTCAACACACTTGAGCTAAGAAGGAACTTCTCGATACAGATGACTATTGGAAACAGATGTGGAATTTGACAAGGCAGTACACGAGCAGCTTCATAACAAACGCAGTTTAAATAGTCTATTACAATATGATTCAGTATGTTCAAAAGTCTCCAGTCACTAGAACGAGGCATGTGCAAAGAATTACATTCAATTTATGTTTACTCCTGGGATACTCCATGAATTTCTTAAATTGAAAGGCTCATAGCAGAAGTAACTTTACCACCCTTTAAAACCCCCTTAAAACTATCCAATGCATCTTTCATTCCAACTTAGACAACATCAAATGCCATCAAATTGCATTACAAAGATGGAACAGTGAAAGGTAAGGACACTAATGAAGATCTCATCAGGTGCTATGTTCCAGTCGTCAAGGTTTAGTTGCTTTGTCACAATCAGGATTTGGTAGGATCTAAATCTTTGGCGTTTTCGAGGTTAGTTGAAAGTTTCGGTGGCATTTTCAGGTTTCGGATGATTCTGTGAGGAATAAAATGCCTCTTTCAAACTTGCAATGAAACTGAAAGGATACTGGTGCTAGGCATATGTACTGTCAAGAACTCTTCTGAAAGTTGAATAACCACTGAAGAGTCTTAATTAGAAGAGCCGAAAAAGGAAAAAGAAAAAGGGTAAAAACAAGGAAAGTATTCTAATACACTATATAATTGCATTAATGCACAACAAACAAATAAATCATCTTGCAATTCTGGCTGATCATCACAGGGTAAAAATTGAAAAACAGAATGATCTCAGGCTGCTCAAGTAAACAAGGTCATGCATAGGAAATTTACTCTGCTGCTGTATTGCCATTCAACCCTTCATTTCCGGTTCCAGGCAGAGTTTCCAAATCCGTTCGAGCCTCCTTTTCTTCTTGGGAAACTGAAGAGTTTGAAGAGTCAACAGAAACATTCTTCTCCAGGTCATTCTGGACATTGGTGTCTGAAGATGCCACTTTCTCTTCATGGGATGTTGAAGAATCAGAGTCAACTTGTTCTTTCTGGCTTGCGTTTGTATCATCATTTCCATTGCTGTCACCATTTGTGTAGCTCTGATCGACATCGTTGCTCTCATTCTGGCTGGTATTGCTATTATTGGAGTCAAATTGTTTCTTTTGGGTAGCATCAGAATCACCATTTAAATTGCTATTCTCAAATTTGCTGCTGTTATGGTTCTCACCATGGCCACCATCACTATTGCTGGAATTGTCTTGTTCCTGTTGACTTGCATCTGTGTTGACACTTGAATTGTTGCCGTCGTCTGTATTGCTCTGACCATCATAACTGTTATCATTCTGGCCGGTTTTGACATTAGTACTATCGACTTGCTCCTTTTGGTTTGTACCATTGGAATTGTCATCCTGAACGTTGTTGCTATCAGCATTTTGTTTCTCATACTGGCCAGCATCACCATTTTTGACATTGACTTGCTCTATTTGACCTTCATTTTGGTTCGCAGTTTCGTCATTGTTGTTCATGTTGGTTTGAACTTTATTCTCATTCTGAACCTGAGTGGTATCTCCATTATTTTCCATGTTTGAGTGATTTCCATTATCTGATGTGTTCGACAAATCAGAAGAATCGACTTGTTCCTTCTGGCCAGCACTAACATCCTTCTCCCCATTATTTGTATTTTCATTCACATTTGAAGACACAACAGTTTCTTGGATTCTCTGCACTCCAGTTTCGCTACTGGAATTTTCACTCTGAACTGCATCATTGTGTTGGCTCTCTTCAGACTGAATATTGCTGTCAACTGACTCTCCATCCGATTCTACTGTTATTGTGGAAATTTCGCGCGACTCATTTTGTATATCTTCCTTATTACTTTTATCATCACTGACACTTGTCCTTCCATTAAGATCAAGTTCTCCTGCATTTGAAACTTCACTTTGATTGGTATCAACTACTTCATTAAAATCCTTCTTATTGTCATCGTTAACCTCTGCCTCATTAGATTTCTGGTCAATGCTTGAATCCTCTCCAGGTTTCTCATTTTGTGCCTCGTGGGAAACAGCACTGGAAGCATCATCTCCCTTGTAATGTTCCTCCCTTGCCTCATCACTATGGCTGTCATTTCCATTATCAACTGGATTACCTGTTGCCCCAGTATTTTCATTTTCCTCTTCACTCTTCTCTGAATTTCTATCTTCATTTTCTTTCACATTGTTTTCTTCTGCAACCTCTCTGATTTCTGTCTCCTGATTCTCTCCCACAATCTTCTTTTGTTCACTTGTGTTCTCGTTTGTCTCTTGATTATTGCTTCCCTTAATTTCTTCATTGTCGGTCTCTTTACTCTCTACACGATCACCTTTATTGCCGTCATCCCCTGCACCCCTTTCAGAATTACTATCTTCGTCAACATTCTCTTTGCTCTCATCCCTCTCTGTTTCTTCATTGACATTCTCTTTGTTCTCTCCCATCTTGTCCCCATTTATGGAGTCTCCATTGTGCTCCGCACCTTGTTCTGTTGTATCATGGAAATGATCATGAATCTCATCATCCACACCTGCAGTTCCCGTGTTATCTTCAGGCTTGTTTTCGTCTTCACTCTTCCTTTCCTCTTCTTCTTCTTCTTCTTCCTCCGCCTTGTGCGTTCCATCTCTGATGAGTGGCTCCTCAACATCAGAACGGAGGTCCTTTCTCCCGAGTTTTATAATTTCATTCTCATTCTTTGCATTCTCCTCATATGCTGCTTTCTTATGATGGGAATGCCTGACCTGGTAAAGCAGCCAGATGCAAACACCAATGAGAAAACAAATCTGCAAAGCATGTTTTACCTTGAATCCATTTGATCTATGGTTTCTTCGAGGAGATAGCCGAAACATAATGAATTCGCCTCAACTTTTGGTGAATATGTGCCTTCAAAGTGCAAATTACCTGCTTAAAATTCCAAATGAAATCAATTCCACGTATTCTTATGAAAGAATCATAAGTATGTGAAACCTAAAGCAACTTCAACACAAAAGATAAAGATGCACACAGATCATGAAAGTAAACCTGATGAAAAGAATATTTATTACACTACCAAGACTTGGAACATAACTGCTCTATTCAATCCTAAGAAAGCAAAACTGACCATCAATAAATGCTTTGGTGAAACAGCAAACTGTTAGTCTGTTAGGAATTAACTGTGAGCAATCTACTACAAAAAAGATAATTACTTGTCGTCAGGAAAATCCCAAAAATTGAAAAGACAAAATTTTGAAGAAAAGACCGAATAGACAGATAACATTTAAGACGAAGAAACAATAAACAATATCAGAGTGTCCATCTTGCCAAACAACACAGAATGCAGAACTATGGAATCAAAATCTCATATGATCCGTACTATGTACAAGAGATCTAACAACAACCCAGATTTAGAAATACGATAATGGCAAAAGGGAAACAAAGGAAAAAGCAAGAGATTTACCAAGAAAAGCGACAATAAAACGCCAAAAGTTTAACTCCTTTCAAGCATTGCCAAAAAAGGCGAACAGGAGCGATAACTGATGGCAAGAACTGACTGAATCACTGAATTGTTTAAATATCACATAAAACATCAATGTCGTAACAAGTGCTCGTGCTTCTTGATTCCTTTATAAGTGTTTCTATTCTCTCAGATTGGATCTTAAATGGAAGAGAACTTCCTCAGATCCTAAGCTCTCACTTTTAAATACAAGAGAAGACGATGAACTGAGGAGCATACAGCACAGGTGATATCAATTTGAAAGAAACGACACCGTTTATTGTTAACTTTAAAGATCATAAACTAAAAGTAACTATCAGCTCGACTTGGGCAACTAACCTTTTAAGGACACAAACTCGCCACGTGGACGATGATAGGGCCCACTGACCGGCGACTCTAGAACCTTTATTTTTTATTTATTTATTTGTATTATTAAGCGGAGTCATTTCCTAAACAAAGTGAAGCGTTCACTTCATCCTGTAATATCATAAGCTATGACTTCGAAGCTTGTAGCTTCCGCTCTTCGCCGAACCCTAACAAGGACAACCGCTACTTATGGCGTGCGCCGCCTCTCCACGTCCGCGATGGCCGCCACGACGGAAACCTACGACGATTCCGTAACCATGAAAGGGGTGAAAATCGCGGCGCGACCGCTTTACCTAGACATGCAAGCAACGTCTCCGGTGGATCCTAGGGTTTTGGACGCTATGCTTCCCTATTATTTGGCACGATTCGGAAACCCTCACTCCCGGACTCACCTGTTCGGCTGGGAATCGGAGCAGGCGGTAGAGACGGCCCGCGAGCAGGTGGCTGATTTGATCGGAGCGTCGCCGAAGGAGATAGTGTTCACCTCTGGAGCGACGGAGTCGAATAATATATCGGTTAAAGGAGTGATGAAGTTTTATAAAGAGAAGAAACGGCATGTCATCACGACTCAGACGGAGCACAAGTGCGTGTTGGACTCTTGTCGGCATCTTCAGCAGGAGGGTTTTGAGGTAACTTATTTACCGGTTGAATCTGATGGGATTATTGATTTGGAGAAGTTGAGGTCTGCAATTAGGCCTGATACCGGACTTGTGTCGGTTATGGCGGTTAATAACGAGATTGGGGTTATTCAGCCGATGGAGGAAATTGGGTTGATTTGTAAGGAGTTTAATGTGCCGTTTCATACTGATGCAGCACAAGCTTTGGGGAAGATTCCGATTAGCGTGGATAAGTGGAATGTTAGTTTGATGTCGTTGAGTGGGCATAAAATTTATGGTCCTAAAGGGGTTGGGGCTTTGTATATGCGCCGGAGGCCGAGAATTCGAGTAGAGCCTCAGATGAATGGGGGTGGACAAGAGAGAGGGATAAGGAGTGGGACTGTGCCCACTCCTTTGGTTGTTGGGTTTGGGGCCGCTTGTCAATTGGCCAAAAATGAGATGGAATATGATGGTAAGAGGATTAAGGCTTTGCAGGAGAGGTTGCTGAACGGGATTAGGGCTAAGTTGGATGGAATCGTGGTGAATGGGAGTGTTGAGAGGCGGCATGCGGGGAATTTGAACATTTCGTTTGCATATGTGGAAGGGGAGAGCTTGTTGATGGGATTGAAAGAAGTGGCTGTGTCTAGTGGGAGTGCTTGTACTAGTGCTAGTTTGGAACCCTCTTATGTGTTGAGGGCATTGGGGGTGGATGAGGACATGGCTCATACTTCGATTAGGTTTGGAATTGGGAGGTTTACTACTGAGGCTGAGATTGATAGGGCAATTGAGCTTACTGTGATGCAGGTTGAGAAGCTGAGAGAAATGAGTCCCCTTTATGAGATGGTTAAGGAAGGAATTGATATTAAGCAGATTCAGTGGTCACAACACTGATTTCAGCTTTGTATGGACGCTGAGGAAAATGGAAAAGAGTGAGGCAATCGGGATATGGATTTCATGCCAAGGGCATGGAGCTTAGAATCCGAGATGATGTACAACAAACCAATGGAATTTCATCCAGTTTCTAACTTAAAGTTTCCATGTATATGCGTCTGAGAGTTGTCATACTTTGTCTATGATATAATTTTGGAATCAGTTGTTATCTTGTGCTTGTCTTGCCATGGAAGCACCATAGTTAGTGAACCACAATAAGGATGACACGTCCTAAAGCACAGATGTATAACAGTTTAGTTACATACGCTATCTCCCTTGTCTTTTAGTAATGTTAGTGACTTTCATGTGCTCGGATGTGCTTTGATTGCCTTATCTTTGAATATGAGGGAGTTGAAAATAACTCATAAATCCCGTCTCTGATCAACATATTTGAAATTCCATTAGTTAATGCAAATTTGTTGGATTACCGTGCAAATTTCATTACATAGGTTTCTTGTCCAAGTTAAACTAAAACTTAGTAAGCTTGTATTATTGTTTGGTACTGCATGTATATTTTTATCTCGTTTAGTTTTGTATCATTTTTAAGGCTGCTATGCTATGTTGATCCTTCCTAGAATACTTCTTATAACTAGTATTTCATACATTGTTTTTGAAGCAGATCTTTGCTTGCTTGTTGCTATGGAGGATAGTTTCCTGATCATCAGTTCTTGACCTAAGAAATACGGAATATACTTACCTTTCGAAAGACACGGACATAACAGCTTATGTGTCTTTGGCAATTCCATTTTTATGCCGGTGCTTTCGATCTGCTAAATGAGGCTGCTAATCAAAACATGTCTTTTCCGAGACAGACAGGTCTTCCCGACCTTCCTTTTTATTTTGTTATGGGTTATGACTAATGAGGTGACAAACATTTTGTTAGTCGTCCTCAACTTGTCTCTATCGTTGAGGAGAAAGGGGAAGTGGAAACGATAAGGATAGGTTGTGGGTAGGTTGTGGGAGAAGTGCCTGACCAAGGCATGCCACCTTGCAGGCTTCCAAACAAAAGAAGAAAGTGAGGGGTGACAAGGTAAAAACTAAAAAGCATGTTTGAACTACTACAAAAAACTGGTGAATTTCTCTCTATCTTTATCGGTTCATCTAAGTTCGAAGAACCTTGGCATGGTAGAGAACTTTGAGGTTGTGATTGTTCTCATCTGTGAAGGATTGTAAGGGACTCGTATGTGGTTCATGTAAGGTTCCGTTGACCAACCTCTCTGATCAATTCGCGTTATGCAATGCAATAGTCAGGCATGGTTTTAGTGAGAACTGGGCCTCCTTTTCATTGAAGGCTTTTTCACATGTCCTTGCATGAGACTTAACTGGACTTGCTTGTCAACAGCTTAATGTTGCGTCGGTCCAGGATGTAGAATGAGATAAACTGCTTTAGCGTTCTTTAGCTTTAGGCAGGCACAGGGACAGCACCATAAATTGTTTAGATCCATTCACTAGACTCTTAAACATCTATTCATCAATACGTGAAGTGAATCTGCAAATACAGGCTTATGAACCATTTGGATCATGGATTTATATTATTTTTCTTTTTCCTGTTAGAATGCCGTACAAACAATCGTAACCAGAAGCATTAGACTTGTGCAAATTGGTCTAGTTTATTTGATTCGATGAATTTAAGGATATGAATCTTAAAAATTAGTCTATAGATCAACTTTATAATTTAAAATTAAAGGGAGAAGTTTAATTTAAACTTAATCTAGATTAGTTGAAATTCATATACATGTTATATAGTTTATGAAATTATATATCTGTTATCTAATTTATTTTGCATTTTCTATTGTAAAAATATTATTTGTTAATAAAATACTACTAACTTCAAAACATACGATTAATTTACAATAAAAATTAATTAACAATTGATTAATTTACAAAAATTGACCGATTAATTAATAAACTAATCGGTTTTTAACAATAAAGATTATTAAACTAAATTAACCCGAAAAGTTAGTTGGTTTAGGTTTTTTATTGTTAAACCGATTGAACCAGTTTAATTTTTAAAATAGTAATTAATATAATATTGCCTAAATCTCAAGTCAAATACTTCCTTCAAAACGATTATTGTAACTAGACAGCTTCAACTCCTGGAGGGTCAAGTGACTTTTGAAGTGGGGAAGAAAAGAAGGCTTTTTGGGCAGGTGTAGACTCCGTCAGAGTAACCAAAAAGCGAAAAATCAACATGGGTTTGTAAGATGGTATGGTACAATAACCCTGGACCCTGGTAAAAATTGAGTAACCGTGCATCAGTCTCCTTTCCACGAAACCTGATGACCCCATCTCTACAAATGGAAAATGGCCCATGAAAATGCCTCATCATAAGGGAAGTAGTGGCTGTTATGTCTCAGGGGCCGCCTAGTTTCTTTCGTCCGTGATTGAGGGATGTAGATTTTTCAATGCCATTACTCTATCAAGCCGGTCGTTGAAGGAGTACAGTACTTGTCACCAACAGAAGGCGTCGGGAATCAGAATCCTGATAGGATAGGGCAGGTACTGGTATCAGCTTTTTGGGTGTCTGTCTTGACCCTTGCAACAACATTCCTACTTGGGTTTTCGCGGGGTTCAGGTTCAGGACATTTTAGACCTTCGTTCACACGTGACTGCCATCGGCTCCTTATCTCCCCAAGTGAGTATTGTCAATCAGCTTGATGGTCGTTAAGTATTCATCCTATGTAGGTTCAAGAGTCAACTTTGATTAAGATTTCACAAATTAGTTATTTTATCTTATGCAGATTAAATCTAAAAGTCAACAGAGTGGCAATGCCGCAATGCTACGGGAGAGTGTCCCTGACACGAACAACTCATTGACTGGCGTAAACCTCTTCTCCGGTGGGTCAAGCTCAATACGGATGGCGCGTGCAAACGGTCTTCCTTCTCGACCACAGCTGGCGGCCTAATCTGCGATAGTTCAGGCAATTGGCTAGGAGGTTTCAGCTGAAATCTCGGTTGGTGCTCTTTGGTGACTGCGAAGCTCTGAGAAGTATATGCAAGGCTCACGCTAGCGTGAAACCTTGGCTATCGCTAGATTGAACTAGAAGTGGACTCGGCAGTAGCCCTCAATCTCATCTCCTCTTCGACAAGTCGTTCCCGGATTCACAATTCCATCGTTCAAGGTATTCATGAACTGTTCACGCGGAATTGAATAGTTGTGCATCGTTATATCCACCGCAAAAGTAACCAATATGCGAATTGGAGCGGCCTATGCGGAGCATTTTGCTATAGGCACCTTTTATTTCAATCTTCCACTCATTAATTGCTATGTACTCCTATAAAAGAATACGTCGCAAATCAATTTTCCTAGACTCTAATATAATCGGTTTGTTCCCCTTAAAAAAAAAAAGATAGACTCTGTTGATTTACATACAGAGCATTTAACTTTATTCCGCTTACCTTATTTTTCTATTTGCTTTTACTTTTTCTCAGGAGCGCATTGTAGAATAATCACTCGAAAGGACGGTTTATCCTATTTCTATCATCACTATTCCTGATTTGACTCCGTTGGTGTGGTCATGTTCATGTAACATCCCATCACTTACGTATTAGGTTCCTTTCGTGACAATGATTCCCTATTCTCTCTTCCGTCTTTTCACTACTTCGGATGGAAAAACCTGATAAGAAAGGAGGACCCTGTAAATTTCACAGACTGGCTGTTTTTAGTCATAATAGGCTAAAATTAGCACATGAAATTCTTCTTCCTATCATGTTACATTTGTCTAAACTCTATATTCTGACAAAAAACTCACAGTAGCTGAAGTTGATCAAAAGGGTTCATCTCTAACCGTCATTTTGTAGCCTCCCTTTCACCTACGAACGGCAAACGAGGTGACGTCGGCCTGTGACAGGCGAGAAAATTGGTAATGGAACACCTTCAGTTTTGTGAAAACGGGAAAGGGTCATCAACTTCAGGGATCAATGTTTGACTATCTGCAATAATGTATGTACTTCTCAAGATGATTATAATTGTAGGAAATTCATCCGTATGTCAGGAGTTTGAGAAACTACTGGTTTTATGATTTCTTACACGACAAGAAATTAAAACCTAAAACCCAGATTCTGGTAGAGTTTGTCCAAAGGATTTACTTGAACTCAAGACTGGAGATTCAGTGAGACCAAACTGCATGTACGTATAGTGCAGAACCTTTGGTTGGTTTAGGCCATCTCTGATCATTCAACAAAAAATTTACGCTAAATTTAGTGTAAAAAAGAATATTTTAAAAATTTTGTAATACCAAATTTAGCATTATTTCAACAAGCACCAAATTTAGCGATTAATTATTTTCAAAGAATATTCAACAATAATTTAGTTATTAGCTAAATTAATTTATATTTATACAATAATTTTTATTTATTTATTTATTTATAAAATAAAAAATAAAATTATTATTCTTAATTAATTAATGTATATTTTATATTAAATTAATATTATTTAACATATAAAATTAATATCACATTTAACTTCTAATCCTCTAAATTATCGTATCGTTCTCACAAATATTCAATTAATTCCAATTTAGTGTGTTCCTTGGAGTAAATTTATCAAACAAAATCACCAAATTTGGTTTTTTGGTGTGTTGAGATGGCCTTAGTTTTCGAGTGCGTCAATGGTAGCGTGTGATGAAGTACGATATATACGCCTTGATCCTTATCTCTGATGATTCTCTGTTCACTGTTCTTGCACCAAATCTTTTCTCGTAGTCCTGTGGATTTGTTACTGCAGTCCGTAAATCAAAATGTAAACTAGGTTCTCTGTCTATATGAATACGTACATATTCCAAAGGAATCATCTTCTTTACAATGCACCAAGCGCTAAGGAACAATCTACTCGTATTGCATGATTCAACTAATGATCGGGATTATATTGAAGTTGTCAGGGAATGACAGGAAGAAAAGATTAAGAGAACAATAGGGTGACAGAAGATTCTATAGAAACAAACAGAGAGTATTAGTAATACGGAGAAGGAAAAAGACATTAGATTTATCAGTCAAGGAAGTGTCTCACATATATACATTGTTCAAAAAAAATGGATTTTTTTTTTTTTTTTCAGATACAACAGAGGAACTTCATTCAATTTAAAGCTTTAAGATCAAGGGTTGAAGATTAAGTTTCCGCATTTGCACTTCCAACTGATTGGCTTGTAGTTGGAGTTGCCATCTCCTCTGACATAGGTAATGGTGGACACAGTAGAGTTGTTGCGATTGCCATTATTCACTTGAGGATTTGTTGGTACTTGGATAGCTTCACAATGGCCACATGAACGGCACCTTCTGTCACATCTTGGTGGCCTTGAACCTATCTGAGATCTTAGTATCTTCTTGTCTTCATTTACTGTCTAACAAGATTCATAAGATCCTCCTTAAGTTACTCATCAAATGGATCATGCTAACTTGTTAAAGACTGATACAAACCAGAATTTCTGTGCTCACCTGTGAAGCGGTACGTAACGCAGGTCTTGCTCTAGCTGCAAAAAAACAGAGAAAAAGTAAAAATCATCACATGAACCAACATACTATAAGCCTGTTTATGAATTTCGTCTGAGATTCAGACAGAACTGGAATACCTTCAGCCATGAATCTCACTTGGGTCGAGCTTGGAATCAAGAGAAAGAGAAAAGAAATGGCAAGATAGTTAAGTTTTCTAGAAAACAAGAGCTTGTAACTACACCCCATTTTAGGAGAAGTTCAAGGGAGTAAGAGCTGATAAAAAGGGGGGAAAAAAGATGATGAGAAAAGGAGGACAGATTCTGCAAGTTAATTTGCATATATGATGATGAGAAGGTAAGTGTGCATAGTTTTGTATAAGAGAACAAGAAAATCAGCAATTGAAAGACACATTGACATTATTGCAAGTGCTTTTACTTTCACTATCTCTCTGGTGCTTTGAGGTGATGGAACATAGAAGGACAAATGAGAAATGGCAAGAAAGCGAAAAGAAAGATTAGAAGCAAACCCCAAGAGGCAAGAACCATAACGTTGGTTCTTGAGCCCTCAAACTCAAACAGCATGCATACATATAGCCATCGCTATAATCGAAGAAAGAGAAGGCGTCTGGAGCTTCTTAGTACATGTGTCTGAACAGAGAGACGACATGGCCAAAATTAATTATACAATTTTGACATAGTTATTTTACTTTTTTTTTAATATTTATAATGGAGAAAAGCAAAGCCTAAACAGGGGCTTTGGAGTTAAAACTTAAAGCCCCACACGTATCCTCAAAGAGGATAGCAAGACATCTCTAAGGAGGAGACCGCGAAGTAGTAACTCCGAAACCAAAAGACTCTGCATTAAAAGCTAACAATCAGCGCAACGATTTTCATCACAAAACACATAACGGATGCGAACCATCCATAATTTAGCTAAGAGAACCTGAATTGCTTGTATCAGTGAAGTATTATAGGAAATCCATGAGGAGGAAAGAATATTAACTTCTAGTTCAACCCGCCGATAACTCATATTTCAAGCCAGATTTAATCCCGAATAAACACCCCATAACTCAGCATCTAGGGGTGACCAAAATCCAATACGATGGACGCACCCTCCTAGCCAAACACTAGAATTGTCGTGAAGGAGACCACTGGCAAAAGCATTCCCACTTGACGTTCGTTTCGCCGCATCCGTGTTTAGCCTGATTCATCCCTCACTTGGTTTGGACTAACCAATATGCCGAATGCTACTAGTGGTATGACCAATTACGACTCGAGAAGTAACCGTACCTGCTTTCACAACCCGAGCCTCATAATCTAAAACAATAGCCTTACGAGCGACTGGCCAGAAGAAATCGTTCTCGAATAAACTTTTGTTTTTCCAAAGCCACAGAACCACCAGGAAACCCCAAATATAATTGACCACCTTAAACCACTAACCTCTACTTGATTGAAGAGATTAGAAATCAGCCACGCCAAAGTGTTCAGACTAAAGAAATTCGCAGTGGCCATGTCAAATGAAAACTGTGTCCAAAATGAGCACACTCTAGAACAATCTCTAATAGCATGCAAACAAGATTCAGGATTACCACAATAGTAACACCTATCTGCTTTGTTGCTTTTGTGACGGTTAGACTTGTATTAATTGTTGATTTGAGAACATAAGATCATAAGTATTTCACATAGAATTAAATTTATAGTTAATATAATAAAATTATCAAAATTTTAATTTAATTAAGACTTAAGTGATATCGCTTATTATTATTATTTTGGAAACGATAAAATATAATATGATATTATTAATGATTAAAAAATTAAATCGGTTAGACCGGTTCACCGTAAAAAACTTGAATCATCTAATTTTCCAGCTCAGTTTTAACTTTTCATTCAATCTATTTTAATAACTTTTGTTGCTAAAACTGATCAATTTATTAATTAATCGATAAATTTTTGTAAATTAATAACTTCGTATAAATTAAAATAAATTGATTAATTTTCATTTAACAATTAGTTTTTAATTAAACTTTAAATTATTTGATATGTAATACCAATTTTTTCAACCATATTTTAAATTATTTAATTTTATTCAATATTTAGTAGATTTTATAATAGTGATTGAAATTTTTAAATTTTAAACCTCTTATCTTATCGGTTTAACTTTCAGTTTGTTTTTAAAATAACAAATATCATAAATAAATAACTAATAAAAATTGTTCCTTTATAACTAGAAAGAAATATATTCAAATTACGGAAATGGCTTCTTTGTAAATATTACAAAGCAAAAAATGCGTATATCGATGACTCTTTCTGGACTCTCGCAAAATAGAAAACCTTACGTACGGGGTACATTAACTTTTATCTAAATTTGCTTATATTTTATTTTTAAACCCTTTAGTAATGCTGTGTGAAATACGAAAAGGGCAACTAAAATCCAAAACAAAAAACAAACTCCTCATCAATTTCCCAAGAAAGACGAGAGACAAAGTTTACACAAAATGACATTTCATCACAGCTATGGATCTTCTCTATTCGGCTTATCGCTTTCATTCCTTGAGTTCCCTCAGCTTTTTACTTAAAAAACAAAGAAAAAGATTCGCAGAGGTGGTGTTTGGCCTTTTCTTTCTTTTTATTCACTTAAAAAAGAAGAAATAAGCAAAATCATACCCATGTGGGCTTTATTGTTCTCTGTGACTGACCCTCGAGCCTTACCCAGCTTGTATCAAAGCTCCTGGTCCTTGCTCCACACCACATTAAGGTTACCATGATGATGGTCGAGCCTTACCCAGCTCGGAGTAGAAATGGAACTAAAGAATGAAAAAACCTAACATGTAACGATACTTGCATTCTAAACATGATTTAATGTCAACTACTACACTGGATTACGATTTTGTCTCCCCTTACATTATTTACCAAATGTCATCACAGTGTTCATATGGTAGTGTTTGATATTAATTTCATTGATTCACCTCTTACTTAATATGAATCTTAATTTTAATTTTAATTTTTATTGAATTTGAGTCTACAAAAAATTGTTAATTTGACCTAGCCCGCAACTAACGTGTTGGAAAAAATGCGGAGGAATTAATGTTGGAAAAATAAACACAAAACCAACAAGTGTTTTTCATCTAAAAACTGCTCATTTTATTTTAATTTTATCTTTACATAAATATTTTGATTGTTATATATATGATATTTGCACTTGGAAAAAATTTTTAACTTATAGGTTTGCCACTTACCCTTAATTTAAAAATTATTTGAGGAGAATAATTATAAAATATTTAGTTTATGTAAGATTTATTAACTATTAGATTTGTAGAAGTAATAATAATAAAGTGGAGGCAGATTCAAGTACTAACGCTGCGTTTGGTTACTGTCTCTGGTAGGTGGAGACGGAACAGGACAGGACAGAACAGGACGGGACGGAACAGAAAC
>JANZLH020000406.1:317073-331824 GCA_026770325.2 Erythroxylum fimbriatum
TAAGAAGAAGAAGAAGAAGAAGAAGAAGAAGAATTAATAATAATAATATAATTAGTAGCGACTATAATAAATATTTTGATTTTTTTGTTAGTTATTTTTTTGTCATTTCAAATTTATGTTTTCAAACTAAACATTAGCATTCTTCATATTAGAAATTTTTAGGGATAAATCAAATTAAATAATACTCATTTTATTTCATTTCTTATTTGTTCTATTTTAAAAAATAATTATTTCAACAGTTGTATATTCTAAAAATAAACTAAACACTTTTTAGGTTTTAAGTATGCTTTGGTTGGGTTGGTAGATGTCCGGGCCTCAAATCTTCAATGACCTGTTGTGAAACATTGGGCTAAGTTCAAAACCTAAGATATTTTTTCGATTATGGTCCATGATATGATCCTAAGTTCAACAAGCCGTCGACTGCTGCGTAGAACATGATACAAAAAGGCTGCTTTATTTTCAGGCTGTTTATATTTATTTTCATGCCATGTGCAAGGCACCATTTTCACACGTTTAAGAACGTCTCTCCACGTTTAGTTTCTTCTCAATCATGTCACAATTTCCAGCCTTAAATAGGCTTAACACGTTGGAAAACAGTATCGAAAATGTTGAGTAAATAAAATAGATCTCATTTCGAGAATAATAATTATTTATATACTAACATGTAAATTTTGTGAGAACATAACGTTTATTTCTATCTTACTGTTAATTTAGATTAACTTATTGTTGAATTGTGACTTTTAAACGTAAATATATATCTGTGTGTGTTGGGGGATGTTAAAAAGGTCTAACTTACTCTCAAAAGCTAGTTCAAGAGGAGGAGATTTGTATACTATTATAAATTCTTGAATGCTCTACTTGTCCAATGTGAGATTCCTAACAAGAAAAGGGGAACATATGTTAAAATAATTATTAGAAATAAAATAAAATAATAATAATAATAAACCTAAAAGAAAATTAACAATAAAATATAAAGATAAGTAATAAATAATATAATAAATATAAAATAAAGTACAAAATCAAAATAAAAGATGAAACAAGTAAACAGATGCACAAATAAGAAAGAAGATGGATTAATAAATAAATTCAACAAACTATTACAAAAATATACTTAGGCTATGTAGTGAAATATTTAGGCCAACTAAATGAGAGAAAAATACTACATGTTAGATATTTAGACTACATATAAGATATAAGACTCGAAAGAAAAATATTTTAAAGACTTATAGGAATAAAAATACCTCTTTATATTAGATATTTTATCCATAATTTACTATGCTATAGTTTTTTATTAAGGACCACATCTTTAATAAGTTTTTCGCATTTAATCTGTTTACAATTTATATAATTTCCATTTATATAGATACACAGATGTGAATGTGAATGTGATATTTTATACATAATTATAAGATTTCAACGCATTCTTAGGTGAGATTTTAATTTTAATGAATTCTCATAAGTGTAACTATGTCCGTATATATACCATAAAAAGTTTCTATTAAGGAAATTGGGAATTGAAGCCTACCCAAATTTATTGAATTGTTTATTCTCAATTAAAACACAATCATATCTTTTTATCCACATTTTCATTACCAATATCTCTAATCTTTTAGGCTATGTTTAGTTGAAGGTTTATTAATGAAATGAATTAAAATGTAATATTATTTTATCGTTTAAAATGAGAGTTTATAATATAACGAAATGGAACATAATAAAAGAAGAGAGTATCATATTGCATCTCATTACATTTTAAATAAAAAAAATGAAAAACTTTCGATTTGGTAGGTTTAAGATGAAACGTAAAATGATAAACAACTTTATACTATAATATATTATAAATTTTTCGTCTAAACAACATTTCACTATATTATATTATGAACCATTTCTTCCATTCCAAATGATAATTTTCTAATATTACATATATTTACATTCCATTCTATTATAAATTATTACATTTTATTATATTTTATTCATCTAAAAATTTTACGTTAAACTAAACATATTCTTTAATGCTAAAACAAAAAAATTGAAAGGGAAAAAGAGGCGGCATGATTAAGATTTAAAGTCATTTAATTAAATTCCATGCGGTGTCGTTTCGGAAGTCACTAACACGTAATCTGATGTTCTATTCTATTTCCACTACTTGCCAACTCAGTCCAGCACCTCCTCCACATTAGTCAACTCGTTGGCTCACTCACTACACAAAAGGAAAAAGAGAGAGCAAAAGAAACTGATAAGGAGAAAAAAGCAAACGCCGAAAGCAAACTGGAACTAGTGTTGATTGATTTTCAAATTTAGGGTTTTGGTGGGAAATGGCAAGCGCAGGTAGGCCTCTGTCTTTGACGCCCGGTGCCAAGGTGTTGCGAAGCCCTCTCACAGACGATACCATCTGGAAGCGTCTCAAAGAAGCGGGTTTTGATGAGGAATCCATTAAGAGGCGGGACAAGGCGGCCCTTATATCTTATATCGCCAAACTCGAAGCTGAGGTTTGGTTCTTCTTTCGTGATTTCAATCCTTTTTTTTGTGTGACGATTTTGGTGGTTCTTGTTATTGATTGCTTCGGTGTTAGCATTTTGGTTTCTGGGGTTTCTTTAAGGTTTTTTCATTTTTGTTTTGCGTTCAGTTTTGAAAGTTGGGGTTTTTGCCTCTGAATTTCACCGTATTGGCTTCGGCGCGTTTTGTTTGGTTTAAGCTTTGTTGAATTTTGTCGTATGGTAGAAATGATTCTTTGTGTTGTTTTATATGTTACAGTTACCACATCATGTGTTATCATAAATCCTCTGCGAAAAGTTTATGGGGCTAGGTTTGATAATTCCGATAACTATGGATGTATTATTAGCTTCTTTTTGTGTTTCTGAGTTAAAAGATCGCCATTCCCTTATGTAATTATTAGGTTTTAAGTGAGTACTTCTTGTGGTTACAATATTTGAAATGTTTGTGCATAAAATTGGGTCTTTGTTTGATATGAATGCTGAAGAAAATAGATTTCGTGTCTTGCTGAGGTTCCTGCCTTTTGTTATTGGTTCCTGCACCCGATGATAGTTTTAACCAACGAAAACTTGTGTTCTTGCTTTTGCTTATAATTTATAGTTCTTTCCTACTATGATCTTTCATGTTGTCAATTTTTTCCCTTTCCCTTTCACATTTGGAGTTATGAGTATTTGATATCTAAAGGAGAGGCTATTTTATGCTTTTGTGGCTTGTTATGTTATATCGTTTTCTATTATCCTATAAATGCGTGTCAGTTTTCCTTACACATAGTTTTAACTTTCCTGTTAGAATTTATTCAGACCTAAGGTTTATGGGTTGTTGGTGCATTAAGTTCCTTACTTAATCTCAGCAATAAATTTATGCACTTATATTCTTATTGTTGCATAGAATATACTTTAACTGCTTCTGTGTACTTGAATATATAATCTTGTTTAGATTCATGACCTTCAACATCATATGGGTCTCCTCATATTGGAAAGAAAAGAGGTAGCTTCAACTCACGAGCAAATCAAAGCTTCTACAGAAGCATCTGAACTATTGTACAAGCGCAATCAAGCTGCAAACTTGTCTTCCCTTTGTGAAGCAAAGAAACGAGAAGATAGCCTAAAGAAAGCTTTAGGAGTTAATAAAGAGTGCATAGCAAGTGTAAGGTTTTTGTTTGGCATTTTCTTCCTTTATGGCCCTATAGTCGTTTGAATACATTTTATTTTGCTTATTTTGTAGTTGGAGAAGGCCTTGCATGAGATGCGTGCAGAGGCTGCTGAAACTAAGATTGCAGCTGAGTGTAAATTGGCTGAAGCACGCAAAATGGTTGAAGATGCCCAGAAAAAGTTCATGGATGCCAACACCAAACTGCATGCTGCAGAAGCTTTGCAGACAGAAGCTAGCCGTTCCCATCGTTCTGCAGAAAGAAAGCTCCAAGAAGTTGAAGCACGAGAAGATGATCTTAGGAGGAGGATCAACGAATTCAAAACTGAGTAAGTAACTAGTGGTGATCAATCTTACATGGTGATATGCTTGCATAGATGCTATGGACCCCAACGTGGTAATTGATTTCTATAATGCTTTATTATGACAAAAATTTGTGTCGCTCTTATTTGTTGTGGGAAATAACAAGTCGGTAATAAGTTGTTCATGTCAAACCTTCTGAAATCAACGACAGGTAAACAGGCTAAGCTCTTCTGCAGGGCTGTTTTCCAAAGTTGTGCAGATACTTCTGCACCCATTTAAGTGGTGCACATGTTTACTATTACCAGCCTTCTGAATTTTGTTTCTTTAATGATTTAGTTGTGATGTTAGAGAGAGGGAACTCTCTCTTGAGAGACAATCGTTGAGTGAAAGAAGAAAGGTGCTCCAGCAGGAGCATGAAAGGGTACTGGATGGACAAGCTTTACTGAACCAGAGGGAGGAGTACATTGCTAGTAAAACTAGAGAGCTAAACCGATTTGAAAAGGAGTTGGAGGCCTCAAGGAAAAATATTGAAATGGAAGTTAGATCCTTAAATGAGGAGAAGTTGAAACTGGATTTGAGAGGGGCTTCCTTATCTCAAAGAGAGGAGGTTGGGATGTTTTATTATTTATGAAATTGATTATTATCTTCTTGCTGGAAGCATTGCTTATTTGTCTTACTTTTACCTATGTGCAGGCTGTTATTGGGAAAGAATGTATACTAAACAAGAGAGAGCAAGATCTACTTGTTCTACAAGAAAAGCTTGCAAGCAAGGAATCTGTGGGTTATTCCACCAAAATATCTTCCTTTTGTTTCTTCCTTATTCTTCTTTGCTTTCTCTATTTCTTTCTTCTTGTTTCATTGTTTTTGGATGAAATGCAGGTTGAAGTGCAGAAAGTTATTGCCAATCAGGAGGCTGTTCTGAGAACAAGAAAGTCAGAATTTGAGGCTGAGTTGGAGATAAAACGGAAGGTAGTGGAAGATGAAATTGAAGCCAAGAGGAGAGCCTGGGAATTGAGGGAAGTTGACCTGCATCAGCGGGAAGATCTTTTGCTGGAAAAAGAGCATGACTTCGAAGTTCAGTCAAGGACCTTGGAGGATAAAGAGAAGGATGTGACAGAGAAGCTGAATGTTCTAGATGATAAAGAAAGAAGCTTAAGTGGTGCCCAGAAGGATCTTGAGTTGATGAGATCACTTTTAGAGAAAGAGAGAGAAGATATTAACAAAATGAAGGTGGAGCTTAAGAAATCTTCGGATTCTTTGGAAGACAAAAGTAAACAAGTTGATTGTGTAAAGGAGAAACTAGAAACAATGAAAAGTGAAACAGATGAACTATCTCTTCTGGAGATAAGACTTAAAGAAGAGGTTGATACTGTCAGGGCACAAAAATTGGAAATTATGGCTGAAGAAGACAGATTGAAAGTGGAGAAGGCTAAGTTTGAAGCTGAGTGGGAGTTGATTGATGAGAGAAGAGAAGAATTAAGGAAGCAAGCAGAATGTGTAGCTGAAAAGAGGGAAGCTATTTCTAAGTTGATCAGGGATGAGCGTAAAAATCTAAAAGAAGAAAAGAAAGCAATGTGGCAGCAGCATAAGCATGATGTTGAGTTGTTTAATCGTGAGCGGGAGGAGTTCATGAATAAGATGCTACAGGAGCGTAATGAGTGGTTCAACAAGATTCAGAAGGAACATGAAGATTTCTTGCTGGGCATTGAGATGCAGAAGAAAGAGCTAGCGAGTAGCATCGAGAAAAGGCGTGAGGAGGTGGAGAGCTATTTAAGAGATAAAGAGAAAGCCTTTGAGATAGAAAAGATTAATGAACTCCACCGTATTAACTCTTTTAATGAAAAAGCTGTTCAAGAGTTGGAACAGGTTGCTTTAGAAATGAAGAAGCTTGATGATGCAAGAATGGAGATCAATATTGACCGGGAGCAAAGGGAAAGAGAAAGGGCAGTGCTTAATAAATCAATTGAGGAACTTAAAGAACAGACACAGAAATTGGAGAAACAGCGCGAGTTATTACGTGCCGAGAGAGAAGAGGTTAGTGCTCAGGTTGAATACCTGAAGAAGCTGGAAGATCTGAAACTGGCTTTGGACAATATAGAGGTGGCTGAAATGCAACTGTCCAACATGGAAAGTAGCCAGAGGAAGCTTTTTGCCATGAAATGCTTGAAAAACAATACTTCACTAAGCCAAGATATTAATTTGGATTTGAATGAAAGGGTAGACGTCATTAGTAATGGTGGTGGACCGGATTCTTATTTGAAACAAAAATCTTCTGTGACGTTGCCATCCAACTCTGCACGTCTCTCTTGGATTAAACGCTGCACAAATATGATATTCAAAAATTCTTCTGAGATGTCTACAGTGAAGGGTGAAGCGAAGTCTCCAATGCCTGACCTTGAAAAGATGGCCACATCAAATGCTAAATTGGATTCCTCTAGCGAATATCATATGCAGAATTCCAAAGCATCAGAAGAATTTGGCAAGGGAGAGCAAAATGCCTTTGGTCAACCAAAGGTGATACTTGAAGTACGACCAGAAGATGACATTGACAAGGGATTACATTCAAGAGAACCTGAAATCAAAGAAGATTCAAATGAAAGGATCAATCACCTTATCTCTGAGCAGCCAAGTCAGTATGGAAAGAAAAGAAGAGTGGGCGCTGCACCAGATGATTTTGTTAGTCCACTACCAGGGCAACTGAAGAACAATAAGAAAAGGAGGCATGTTGAGAAAGCTAATGCAGATTTATCTGGAAATTCCATAAACAACACTACGCGTGCAAGCATGATGGAGGATCAAATTCATCAGAATGAAACTGAAGGAGGTGCTGAAGATACAAATATACTAGATGTAGACAAGTTCATCAAGATTACAGGAGTGATTTGTGAGATAACTAAGATGGATAACATTGCCAGTGAACATCCATTGCGCCATCAACAGTCTGCACAGGTACCAGTCGAAGATATTGTTGAGGATGAAGGAACAAATGGTCATGTAAATTCAAGAAATGTAGGAAGCAGCGTGTCACTCTGTGACTTGGGGGTACTAGATATGGAAGCATCACAAGCTTCTAAAGAAGAGCAGCGGGAAAATGTTGGACAGAGTAGTGGGCATGATCAGGTAACTTTAATACATCACCTTGTTTCTGTTGACTTGACATTGTATGTTAATCTGAGCTGTGGAAGTTGCACACATTTATTTGTAGTTGTTTGCTCTTGAAAATTTCTTGGTGCATGTCAACTTTTCTTTGGTCGAAATCCATTTGTGTTTCTCTTAATGTTAGTCTTTTTATTCTGCTTTTACTCGGGATTTTGTCTTTCTCCAAATTACGGTGTTGGTTTTAGTACACTGGGAATAATACTCCTTATTCATCATTTGAATGCTTGGGGCATCTACAAGTGTTTGCAAATGGGTGAAAACTGTTTATTGAGGGCTGAATAACTCTTCAGACACCAAATTTTGATTCTTAGATTTGTCCATTGTTTTCTCACAACTTCATGCTTCTCCCGCTATGGTTATTCCTACTTGGTTGCTTTTTATTTAATAGAATTTTGTATCTGAGAATCTCTACTGTTGAATATACTATATTACCTATTGCCATTTTGTGGCCCTTTCTCTGCCAATCTGACTTTTTCTTTTTTGGTCTTCCTCTATGTAGACTATGAACTTGAGCATTTATGTTTTGCAGTCTCAAGAAAAACTCGACAAGGGTGGAGTAACAACGGAGGATCCTGATGGTGCCGGAGTTGTTGATGCCAGCAAGGATGTTGATAATGTTGGAGCAAGGACAAGGTCCAAACGGAAGTTGTAGAATTGTAGATGTTGCTTTCAGTTGCAGTAATTACATGTGCAATGAAGCTGAAACTCTAGGGTGGTAACTTCTCGGCTTGTTGGAGTCTAGGCATTCAATATGCAATTGATTTGATAGTGTGGAAACCTGTAAATGGTTTGTGTATTTGGTGAGAATTCTTTAGTTTGATGTCAATAGAGGCAATTGAATAGGTTTAGGTTTGAAGCCCTGCTCAAATGGGAGATTATAAAAGCCATTTCTAGTTTATGGCTATGGCTTATTAGCTACTTATTTTGTCAAGAATGAGGAAATTATTCTAAGTAGAGAGTTGAGTGTGTCTCTATGGTTAAAGGGGTTATTACTTTTATTATAAAGAGCAATGTTATAAAAATCATAATTGAAGTTAAATCGGGAATTTAAAAGATTTAATTGATATTGACTGTTATTGATCAACTAAAAATTAAATAAATTTAAAGAGTTTGAAATATGATTTAAAGCGATATTATTATTTTTGAATAATTTAAATTTAAATTTGATTTATTTATTTTAATTTATAAAAATTATTAATTTATTAAAATTAACAAATTAATTATTTAATTAATTTTTAATAATAAAAACGATTGAAATAAAATTTTAAAATTAAACCAAGAGATCACTAGCACAGACGTATTGCTATCGATACCATGTTAAACCGAAAGCAAATAAACTCAAGGGCCACCTCTGAGAGCTAGCCCATCGCCAAATACGCGTACGTAAGCCTCCGGTGTTTGTTTTTTCTTCTGCGAAGTGTTTTAGGAGGTCTTAAATTACGAAAGACACATTTAAATGATTTATATATAGATTAATTCTCGTTCCAGTTAAGTAGCCCTTTACAAAAGGTAAAACTTTAGCCTTTAGGGTATGTTTAGGAGTTTAGGATGGAATGAAATGGAATGGCAATTAATGGAACGAAATGGAATGGAGTGGAATGGAATGGGCCACTCCATTATTTGGAAGTTTAAATAAAATAAAAGAGGGACTCCTTTAACCATTGTTTGGAAGTGATACTAAAAATGAATGGAATGGAATGACTTGTAATCTTTTTTTTTTTCCAAAATTACCCTTGTAAATCTATTTCTACATTTCGCAGTGTATACTAATAATATATTTAAAATTTATGAACCTTCACAATGCATTAAAAAACTTTTTTTTTCACCTTATCACCATTAACGTAACTATTATTTATAGCATTGAGGTTAACAGTTCTATCTTTAAGTTTTGAGATATTGGCAAAAAAGGTAATTGACTTCATTGGTTGTTTGTGTCATGAAAATTGTATATTTGTGGTGTTATTTGATGGGAATAGAAAATAAATCTTATCTAAAGTATTGTTTAAGAAGAAAAATTATGTTGGAAGCGTATCTAAATTCATGAATGAGAAATGGACGGGTTATGGTAAAGAATGGAAGCGTTTCACAAAAAAGCAATCTTTTAATTTAATGTATTCACACAAGATGGTACATGAGAATTGTTGTAAAACTCAATAAATAAATTGTTTAGATACATTAATTAAGGACCACACCCATTTTATAAAACTTATGTGTGTAATCACTAATTTAGCCTACTATTAATTAGTAATTACATTCTAGAAATTTTATACACATATTTATCTATTAGTCCCTACATTTTTATTAGATGGCATGAACTGCTAAAATAATTAGATTATTTCAATTAGGTCCTTAAATTTAATAATAGAAATATGTACATGATTATTTACTACGATACATGTATGTCTACATGTTTATATGCATTTATAATTATGTATGCATATAGTGCACAACTCAATATTCTAACAATCTCCCACTTAGATAGCAGTCGTTGTTATTTTGCAACTAAACTCACAATGATCTCATACATCAACTCAACTAAATGATATAGATCAACTATAGACGTGTACCGTGAAAATTACATGTTATATGATCTACACATACCTATTTCGAACTAATCGAACATTAACTAATTAAGATTGGAGTTTAGAGTAAACTATAGAAACTAAAAAAGAACTTAATATTTGATTAATGACATGACATCAAGCACAGTTTTAAGCACAGAGAACATAACATGAACTACTAAATCAAATGGCATCCCATGTAACAACACCCATATAAGTTAAATGCTCAGGAAGGGCTTTGGGCATCAATGCCCTTAAGAGTGAATTCGTAATAAGAGAGTTTGTTCTTATAAATTCAATACTAAAAAAACCACTATGAACTCTTTCTTTCACAAGGAACTTAATGTCTGTATGTTTAGATATAGAAGAGCTCTTATTTCTATTTGAATATATGATGATAATCTATTATCACATTATGACTTTAGTGGTCTTTGAATACCACTGGCTAATGGTTGTCTTGAAATGAAGTTACCTAGTCATATAACATGATTAAATGCCTCATAAAATGTAATAAATTCATCATCCATATTAGAAGATGCAATGAGTGTCTGTTTGGCACTCTTCCAAGAAATCACACCCTTGGATTATAAAAACATATAACCATATGTTGATTTACAACTATTTTGACATCCAAAATTGAAATTAAAAAACTCAATGATCTCTAGTTTGTCTAACCTTCTATATGTGAGCATATCATCCTTAGATTTTTATAAATAGTCAAAGACTTTTTTCAGTATTTCCCAATGTTCTCTCCTATATTGCTTTGGTATCTATTAATCATTCCTATAACATATGCAAGGTTAGAATGGGTGTGGACATACGTGTACATTAAACTCCCTACCACTGACGAGTAAGGGATATTTTGCAAAAACTTGGATTCCATTTCATTTTTTGAACATTATTTCAGATTGAATTTATCTCCTTTAGATAAGGGGATCATGATGTCTACAATTTTGCATACCAAAATGTTGTAACACCTTTTTGAACCCTTTTGTGATAATCTACAATTCCCTATGAATAATCATGGTGAATCTAGATCCCTAATACAAAGGATGCTTCAACAAAATCTTTCATTTTGAATTGCTCTGAAAGAAATTTCTTGGTTTCCCAAACCAGTTCCATATCATTACTAGCAAGCAAAATATCATCCACATATAGGACAAAGCAAATGAATCCACTTCTACTGAACTTATGGAACACACAATCTTCAATAATGTTCACTTTAAAACTAAATGAGAGAACAACCTGATGAAACTTTTGGTACCATTGACAAGAAATTTATTTGAGCATATAAATGTATTTCTTAAGTATATAAACTAATTAATCAGTTTCCTTAAATGCTAACCCCTCTGATTGTTTAATATAAATTGTTTTTTCAATGTCACTATTGAAAAAATTTATCTTTATATCCATCTAAAGTAGCTCAAGATTAAAATATGCTACAAGTGTGATGATAGTCTTGAAAGAGTCTTTTGATGAAACTGGAGAGAAAGTCTCTTTATAGTTAATGCCTTCCTTTGAGTAAATCCTTTGGCAATAAGACGAGCCTTGTATCTTTCCATATTGCCTTATAAGTCCCTTTTGGTCTTAAAAATCCATTTAAAATTAATAGGTTTCATATTATTGGTAATAGGACAAGATCCCAAACGCCATTGTCTCTTATAGACTACATTTCCTCACCTATGGAATTAATCCACTTATGAGAGTTAGAATTTTTAATTGGCTCATTGAATATGAGTGAATCATCTCCCACTAAGTCAACACTTTCCTCATATTATTGGAGAAAACAACATAATCATCTAGAATTGCACTTCTCTTTTCCTTCGTGGATCTTCTTAGAGGTGCTGGTTCTACTTAGGTTTGAGTTTGTTGAGTTGATCCTCATGGTCCTTATAAATAATGGATTGAGGAATGATTTGATGACTTTGATAGGTAGGAAGCTCATAATTGTCATGTATTTGTACCAAATGTTGTTAACTATATCAAGAATGAAAACTCGATTATGATAAATAACAATTATAGAAAGAGGAATATTGACTAACTCCTCTTTAAAGACAAATCATTACCGTTATCTTCCCTCCCAAACTTAACATTCTTGAAGAGTCAGGCATTTTCTATATAAAAAATTATTATTTTAGGATAATAGAATTTAAATCATTGTGATCTTCCAAAGTATCCTACAAAATAACTACTAACAATTTTTGTATCTAGTTTCTTTTCATTTGGCTTATAAGAACTTGACTCAATTGGACATAAGTAAATGTGTAAATGATTTAAGTTAGGTTTCTTACCCCGTCTATAACTCGTAAGGGGTCTGTTTGTAGCTTTTATAGGAACTCTATTTAGTATGTATATTATGGTCTTTAATGTATCTCTCCATAGTGAGTGAGGTAAAGTTGTATGACAAATCATACTTTATACTATATCCTTAAGGGTTGTATGTCTCTCTACTACACTACTCATGTTTAGATAACCCGATATAGCGTATGAAGGGATAATTCTACAGTCATTTAGGAATCAAGCAAATGGACATGGGCGTTGTTCACTTGATCCATCGTACCTTCTATAGTATTCACCACTATGATAAGATCTTATAACCTTAATAGATTTACCAAGTTGATTTTCAACTTCAACCTTAAACAACTTAAAAATGCCCATTGCTTGTGACTTCTCATAAATTAAGTGCAAGTGGTCATATCGAGAGTAATCATTTATGAATGTGATAAAACATTGTTGACGATTATATAAAGCTATAGGAAAGGGCCCACAAATATCTGTATATATCAATGCTAGGACATCCTTAGATCACTCAGCTCCTATTTTCTCTTATTTACAATTTTGCCCTTTATAAACTCAACACAAATATCATAATCTAATTCATCAAAGGTTTCAAGAATCCCTTTTGATACAAGCCTACTAATTCTTTTTTTAGAGATATGACTCAAACGCTTATGCCATAATAAGAAAGAATTCTCATTTGATAATTTGCGTTTAGTGGCTTTGGTTTCAACATTATGGGACTTACTATACGAATTTACTATATCAAGAAAATAAAGGTTGTTATAATCAAATAAATTAGTGGTTCCAATAAGCATAAAATTAAAATAAGCATTACATTTTTGTTTCTAAACGAAGAAACAAATCCTTCTTTGTCCAACACAAAAATTGAAACCAAAATTTGCGTAAAAAATAATACAATAAATGTGTTATTTAATTTTAAATAAAAACTAGTACGTAATAACAACAAACAAGTCTCCAAGCCTAAAACTTCGCCCTATATAGATGTACTTCTCATCATTATTGGGCCTTCGGGAGTTTAAGCAACCATGCATATATATACTTAAGTGGATTGTAGCACTAAAATCTAACCACCAAGTATATCTTAGTATTGAAACCAAATTAACTTAGTACAAACAAAAGCAAAAGAGATACCTTTCTTTACTTTCTAAGTGTGATATTTGGCACAGTCTTTCTTCATTTGAGAAGGGTCCTTGCAAAAGAAGCATTTCTTTTCCTTATGTCTCTTAGACATATTGTTGGATCCCAAATTGTTCTTGGAAGTTAGAACTATCATATAAGAAATGTTGGAAGTTAAAATTGGAAAATGTTACATTGACAATGCTTTGGTGTTTTGGCCATAAATTTTTCTCTAGTTATCGAAATGAGACGATTCTTGATTTGAATTTAAACTAGAGAAATAGGGCTACAAATTATCTGTTGGACTCAAGTTCTAATTTAGTCTTTAAGAGTTTCAATTTCTGGATGGAAATTGAGCATGAAATATTGTTCCAATGTAAGGATAGTTTGGGAATGTTTGGGTCATAATTTCCAAATTACCAAATCAAATTGAATGATTTTGGTGTCATTAGAAAATTAATACAATGAGGAATAATTGTCTAGAAGGAAATGTTAGCAAATTCCTTCAATTAATTAGAATTAAGTGAGATTAAGTTGGTTTAAGTGTGGGTTAAAGCCTTAGAAGACAACTAAGGGCAAAATGGGCAAGACAAGGTTAATGAGGGGCATTTTTGGAAGAACAAGAGTAATAAGAAGGTGAAAAATAAGAAGAAAAGAGGAGGAGTGTCGTGAATCATAAGGAGGAGAGGAGAAGAACGAAAATGAAGAAGAGAAAGGAGAGAGAAGAGAAGAAAATCCAAGGAAAAGCTAGGGATTTCGTGAAGGAGAAGAAGATTCAAGCTCTCCAAGGTAGGTTTTCATCTTCTTCTTGCTTCATTGGGAAGAAATAGGTTGTAGTTTGTGAAAGGAGAAAATCTAGTGAGAGAAAGCTTGGTGAAGAAGATGATGAATAGTAAAAGTCATAGGTTTTTGGGGTTTTTAGCTAGGTTTGGAGTTTTCCAACCTAGATGGGCTATGAATAAGTGAGATTGCAACTTGATTAGGGTTATGATATTCCTAGGGTTTTGGGGAATTTTGAAATCTAAGGAGAATTAATAAATTGTTGGTTTTGTTTAGGCAATCAAAGGGTTATCCAAAAGCAAGAGGAAGGAGACAAGAGATTTGTGGATTTTCGACTATAAGGTGGGTAAACCCTTTATGGTTTTTGGTGTAAATGGGCAAATTGTTTGTATGTGTGCTATGTGTTAAATGATTGACTTAGAATGATTGTTATGTTGATAATATGTTTGTTAAATTGATGATATAAATCAACTTGTGAATATGCTATGATATACATCGAACATGCTTGACAATGCTTGACATTTTGCTTATGTGCTATGCCATTAAATTGTGTTATGGCATTTTGTATAAAATAAGGTATGATAAATTGTGACCATGTCATACATTGAAAAAGGTTGTGACCTTTTGAATCGAATATGAGCACGATGGTGCTATGCCTTGTATAATGGCATTTTGATAAAATGGAATGAATGATTGAATTAAGCATAAGATTGAATTATGTGCTTTGTGTGGGCGAGAGTGGAACCGTTTCGAGTCACGTGCACGTCGACGCAAAAGCCTTCTCCCGGCTGCCCGCTTGTGGCCCACGAGATCCGAAATGGACTCGTTTTGTTCACGATGCAAACTTCGGTTTCATCGTTTTGTTCACGGAACCCTCGAGCCGTTTTGATTG
>JANZLH020000406.1:336267-348042 GCA_026770325.2 Erythroxylum fimbriatum
AAGCCATTAATTGCCATTCCATCCTGTCTCAAAATAAACTCTCAAATAATGGCCTGAGTCATTTGGGCCATTCTATTCCATTCCCTTCCATTTCTCCACCCACATCCAAACATACCCTTAAGTTTTAAACAGCTGTATACATGAAACCGGTTTAAACCCGCCCCGTCACTCCGTTTTTCACCTTCGACGGAGACAGAGACACCGCCGTTACCTTTTTCATGGAGATGGGAGCCGTAACCATGGGTGGTGGTCTCCACTGTAATTTTCTTCTCTGCCCATCTCCTTTCGCTTCCTCCTCCGACTATGACAGACTCCGTTTGTCTCCGTCGTCTCTGTTCCTCAACATGATAATATTTGTCTTCTTTTTGTGTGTCTCTTTGATTTCATCATCTCGAGATTGTGTTATTAACTGATGGGATTTCTGTGCTCGTTTCGTTCGTAGGTACACAGGCAGTTCACTTCAATGTTTCACTGACTGTCTCTCCTTTTAGGCGCCACGTATTGTCTAAAAACTACAGGTCTCTGACTTTGGTTGAGAGATTGTTTAGTGTTATTCCTTGTATTGGAAAATACAACTTCGGGGTTTACTTTTTGACTTGTTTATGGCAAGATCAGTGATGGTCGATACATGGTTTTTGTTAGGAAGTGGGATGGAGAAGACATGAAAGGATGTCTTTTTCCTTGTCTGGAGAGCTGTTGCTTACTGTATGGTTTTACTAATTGTCTTCTTGTTTGAATTTCATCTAGTGGGACGTTGGAATTGGCTGATATCGATTGGTACCAACCTCGGCTTCAATTATGTTCCCACTGATTAGATGTACACAATTAAGTGCATTAAAGATAGAAACTTTTTCTAAAGGTGAAATACAGCGTTTTGGGAACATTGAATTGAACCCCCCTGCAGGAGTTTTAAGTTATGATCAGGTAAAAATATTTCTGATTTCATTGATCTTCACTTTTGTTAATGAAATCTTCAGTTTGTCAATGATATAAGAGAAATACAGTTCATAATTTTTCCTTATTCGCTGCAATTACTTTTTTCGTTCACATTTCAAAGTTTAGAGGCACACTCCTCTGTATGTAGCAATCTGGTACCTGTTATGATCACATTTCCCTTCTTTTACTGTTTGTATTCGGGGTTTATTTGCAGGTCTGAAAGCCTACAGAAAAGAAGGTGGTAAAATTCTGCTGTTTCATCCTGAGAAAAATGCACAGCGGATGATGATGGCTGCAGAAAGGACGTGCATGCCAATACCAACTGTTGAGCAGTTTGTGGATGCTGTGAAGGCGACAGTTTTGCAAACAAACGCTGGGTAAGCGTTCAATTTTGTGCCATGTAAATATTCATCCTCCAGTGAATTTTCTTACTAAATGTTTGGTCCTTAATTTTAGGTTCCCCCTCCAGGTAAAGGGTCATTGTCTATCAGGCCATTGCTAATGGGAAGTGGAGCTGTTCTTGGTGTTTCACCTGCCCCTGAGTATACGTTTTTGATCTATGTTTCACCTGTGGGAAACTATTTTAAGGTTTGTTTTCATCCTTTAAATTTCTTACGATTGAGTTGAATTTGCAACTTTAAATCATTGATACTCACTAATCATCTTCGCTCTAAAATTTTATTAAGGTTTAACTTCTGAAAATCAACTTCGTAAGGCAGATTTTTTCAGTGTGTTGGTAAAATATATATAACAGTGGATAGATTGCTCCAGTTTTGTTCATCTCCGTCACAAAAGGCAACGAGTGGAATCCCCAAGAATTATGTGCAAGTGATGTATATTGACTTTGAACTCACTTTTACAGATGTTTCTGTTGGTTTTTTTATATGGAGAAGACTTTGTCAATTTTTATTGAATAAAAGCTTGTCTATTTATACAATTTTTTTAACTAAAATTTAAAAATAAGATAACATCTAATCTAAATCAACATAAAATAAAATCTGAACTTAAAGAAAAATATTCTGAGAATATCTTTGACTGTTTCAAAGTCACATGTTCAACAGTTTCATGCGAATTTGTATGCTACTCTCTTCTTGAGACGATTTGTTTTTGTTAAATATGGTTCTTCTTCAATCCTCTGTTGATATAGACGATACAATATTCCTTATTGCTCAACATAGTTCTGTTATAAATTATAATTTCAGGATGGTTTATCGTTGATCAATTTGATTGATTATTGAGCATGAACTACATAGAGCAACTCTTGGTGGTACTGGAGGTGTGAAAACTATTGGAAACTACGTTGCTGTGAGTATTTATATGGTTTCCAGCTTTCATATAGCCTTATTATGTAGTGGTATCATAATGCATAACTGTAGAAACTGGATATAGGTTTTGCATTACTTTAATCTTATTTGCTGGTAATTATTTGTGCAATATAGCGACTTTAGTTATTGATTTGCTGTTCATGTTTATTAAATTGCTGTTCATAGGTTCTCAAGGGTCAATTTGCGGCAAAGCCAAAGGATTTTCGGATGTTCTGTATCTTGACTGTGTTTATACGGTATTTGGGGGTTTCCTCGTGCAACATTTTTGTTATGAAGGTAATGTAAGGAATTAACTTCTGGTAGTTTGTACGAATTTGAGTCATAACATGCCAATTTCAAATTTCACTTGCAAACCATGTATTTTCTAATGTGTATTGGTCTAATCTTGTGTCGGCTAGGCTGTAATTTCCCTACTCCCTCAAGGAACATATGTACAGCTGCTAATGGTGCCCTTTGCCATAAGTTTATGATGAATTATGCTCTCATCAAAGTTCTAACAGGTTGATGCTTTATCTGGCCTCTTAATTTGTGGGAAACTATCACTAGTTCCTGTGCCCCCCTGTCTCGATGCAGGATTTGAACTGTGATCTCTCAAATTTTAGGCATTTATTCTAGTTCTGACAATGTCTCCTGAGTATGGGCTGTCAATTTTTCTGATTAGCTTGTCAATGCAGAGTTCCTACACAATTTGCTTAACTAAATTGCTGCTTTTATTTCTCTGCTCAAAATATTCAGTTAATTGAAAGATATCTGGCATTCTTTCTTTCAACTGGAGATTGGATTCCTTCTAGTTTATTTCTCATTATTGAGAATAGGTAGTGGAGATATACTCATTAATTAGGCTTGTATTAAAGTTCAACGTACGTGCATTCTACAATTATTCTTTTCATGCCTTTCAAGCTATTCAAATTCTCATGAATCTTCTCCTTGCAAGAACTACTATTTTAATAGTCACAAACTAGGTCAAGTTGAAATGCTATGATACTGTCGGATCTTTACTGATTGTGTATCATTTCAAGGCAGGTGAATACGCAATGCTGTTAGATTTACCTATTGACCTTTGGCTTTTCTACTTGTTCTGAAGCAGTACCTCATTAAGGGTAATTGCAGCTAATTCATTTTCATATGGTCAATTCTCAGTATAATGTTATTTCTACTCCTGAAATAAAGGGTACAATTTTTCCTGGCATTACCAGAAAAAGCATTATAGATGTTGCTCGAACTGAAGGGTTCAAGGTACACCGTTGATGCTATAAAATGTGTTAACATGTGGAATTTGACAATTATGATTCATGCTTTTGTTAGATGTTGACATCCTGCTCATTTTAGGAATTATGATCATAGTTTAGTGTGTGGCAGGATACGGTAAAGAGAGTGTATTCTGTGTTTCAAACTTCACAAACAGGTCTTTATTTGGTTTTGGGGTGAACCAGATCACTTCTTTGTTTGGGGGTGAACCAGACACTAACTTATTAAACGTATAGAACCATACCAAGTGTATGCAATGGAATTGTTGAAGCTTCCTTGTCTCCTTTTCTGTAACGTTTAATACTCAATTAGCTAGCAGTTGTGATGCACTTAAGAAGTGATAACACTAGCTAACTTATTAAACGTATAGAACCATGCCAAGTATATTCAATGGAATTGTTGAAGCTTCCTTGTCTCCTTTCGTGTAACCTTTAATACTCAATTAGCTAGCAGTTGTGATGCACTTAAGAAGTGATAACACTTGCTAAAAAATTAAAACGAAACCATTTCCGCTGTAATCGTCTGTCTTACAAATTTTACCCATGGTAAATAGAGCATTTGCCATGATGCAAACGGTTGAGAGACAAAAGGCAGTAAATGCTAGCAATGGCTGTAACCCGAATGTAGCTATGATGGTGAGACAATTCAACTCTAATGCCAAGAAAGGAGGCAGAAATAACAGCAACAATGGCAAAAAACCATTCACAAAAAAGGAGGACAAGTATTGTGAAAAGTGTGAGAAAATAGGACATACTATAAAGACTTGCTTCAAGATCCACAGTATGCCTGACTGGTACAAGGAACTGACTGGTCAGAAGAGCAAGGCCAATCTAGTTATGATCAGTGACACTCCTGCGGACACACAACAAGAACCTAGTGAGTACACTGAAAGGAGTGGTTAAATTCCACAAGGCCTAGCCATCTTCGTACAACAGGATATATCTAAAGCAATCAAAGGGAAGGTCACGGGAGAGGTAAAGTTGGGTGGGCTTGCAAATTTTGCAGGCAATAGCACAAATTACACTAATGTTCATAGTGCAGAAAATGAATGCATATGGTTGATCGATTCATGTGCATCATCACATATGGTTACAAACCTAGATTTCTACCATGAGAATGAAATAAACAACATATACGAGCCTGTTATATTCCTGGATGGCACAACACAACAAGTGAAACACATATGCCAGACTGTCATTGGTGACAAAATTACCCTTGATGAAATTCTGTATATTCCTTTTTTTTTTTTCAAAAACTTACTCTGTCATTAAACTCACAACATAGAATGATATTGCTGCAATTTTCGTATCTAATAGTCTGTTTTTGCCGGACCTACAAACTAATAATGTTATGGCAACTATTAAGGCTAGAAGTGGATTGTATGAGTTAACAATAGATAGCCTATTACCCTCATGGACTTTGAAAGGTCCTCCTTTAGACTTCTACAGAATTGAGAATGTTGCTCTTAGTGATTCTATTTCCTTTAATGTTTGGCATAGTAGATTAGGACATGTTTCCAAGGAGATAATGCGACATATCAATGAAATCAAGTTTTTCAATCACAATTTATCCTATTGTCAAGTCTGTCTTATGGAAAACAGCACAGAAAACCCTTCCCTAAACAGAAAATACAAACCATTAAGCCCTTTGAAATCCTACACATGGATTTAAGGGGACCTTGCAAGGTACCTACTCTAGATGGATCACAGATTTTTTGAACCATTGTAGATAACTTCTCTAGAGCCACCTGGACCTTTTTGCTCAAACATAAAGATAGAACACAACCAACCATAACATAGTTTATCAAAACCATTGAGAAACAATATGACACAAAGGTCTTAAAGATACAAACAGCCAATGGGAGAGAATTCATAAACTATAAATGCAGAAAGTATTTTGCAGGAATGAGAATAGTACATCAGAAAAGTTGTCCATACACTCCACAATAAAATGGAGTAGTGGAGATAAAACACAAACACTTACTACAAATAACAAGGACTGCTATTCACAACAAACTTACCTAAACAATATTGGGGAGAAGCTCTCCTCATTCTCACTTACCTCTTAAATAGAATCCTAACCAAAGCTCTACAATGGAAAACACCATATAAGAAGCTACATCAAAGAAAACCAACCTATAAACACTTGAAAGTTTTCAGGTGTCTATGTTTTGCCCTAGATAAGACACCTAACAAGACAAAACTGGATCCTAGATCTTTGAAATGTGTTTTCCTTGGATATATGCCAGACTACAAATCCTACAGAGTCATGGACATTGGCACAAACAATATTTTTAGTTCAAGAGATGTAGCCTTCCATGAAAACACTTTTCCTTTTGCCAAAACACAAAGAAACTCTTAATAAAGACCACTACCACTATTCCCTTACAACACAACAGACGATGATGCAGAAACATTAAGTGACATGCCGGGGTCATCAAGCATACAAAATACAAAAGACACACCAGAAACCATAGAAACACTACCACAACTCGACAACATCACCAATCAAGAAACTACCACGAACAACAATGTGAGGAAGAGCCAAAGAACACACACCACACCAAAATATCTCGATGACTATGTTCACTAAGCCTTTGCTCATCATTCCACTTCTGTCCCTGATTCTGCTAATATCACTTTAAAAGTCTTTGGTCCTTTAGGAACAGAAGAAGACAAGGATTCAAACTTCCAGGTTGGGCCTACACAAAGCTACAAGGAGTTTATAGGTAATATGTGCACTACTTTTGAACCTTTGTCTTATGAGACAGCAAGCAAGTCAAAGGAATGGGTAGACTTCATGGATGCACAACTAGCAGCCCTAGAAGAAAATCAGACTTGGGTTTTGACAAAGCTACCTAAAGGGAAGCGAGTTGTGGTATCAAAGTGGGTATACAAAGTGAAATACAACCCAGATGGCATTGTTGACAAACTAAAATTAAGGCTGGTAGCAAAGGGCTTCAACCAAAGGGAAGGAATGGACTATTCAGAGGCGTTCTCTCCTGTAACCAGGATTGTGACAATCAGAACATTTCCAGTTGTGGCTACAATCAGAAAATGACCCATCCTACATTATGACATAAATGATGTCTATTTACATGGCCACCTAGAAGAAGAACTCTACATGTTACCACCACAAGGTTATAAGAAAGCTAAGGTAGGAGAGGTTTGCAGATTGGTAAAGCCCATTTACGGACTTAAACAGGCAGGCAGGTAATGGCACAAGGAACTGAACACAAAACTAAAGGGTTAGGCTTTGATAAAGCAAAATCAGATCATTACCTATACACTAAAGGTCAAGGAAACAATTTTATTGCTATCATCATCTACGTGGATGACATTCTCATCACTGGAGCAAAAGAAGAACATTTAAACACTGTCAAGCATGCCCTAAACAGAGAGTTCATAATCAAAGATCTAGGGTATGCTAAGTTCTTCCTAGGAGTTGAAATAGCAAGGTCAGAAGAAGCGACGATTCTCAGTCAAAGCAAATATGTAAAGGGCATTTTACGGGAAACAAATTTACTAGACTGTAAACCATGCGTAACACTTATAGTTGCAGGAAGAAAACTTACCATTGACGAAGGTGAACTACTCAAAGACCCGGAAATCTACAGGAGAATTGTGAGCAGGCTACAATACTTGAGCTTCACAAGACCTGACCTCATCTACATAACACAAAAATTAAGTCAATTCATGAAATCACCGAGGAAACCTCACTGGAAAGTTGTAAAACACGTTCTCAAGTATCTCAAAGGAACACAGAACCAAGGCCTATTCTATGCATCAAATTCGAACCTACAACTCACCACTTACTCCGATTCGAACTGGGCAAGTTGTGTGTTTAGCAGACCTTCCTTGACTGTGTTTTGCGTGTTTTTCGAAAAATCACCCATATCATGGAAAACAAAGAAGCAAACAACAGTCAGTAGATCATCTGCGGAAGCAGAATACAGAAGCTTAGCTTCAACTACATGCGAGTTAAAATGAATCGTTCGACTATTAAAGTGTTTTCAAGTGGAAAAAAATATGCCATACCTTTATTCTGTGATAATCAGGCGGCGATTCACATATCGAAGAACCCCGTCTTCCACGAGAGGACCAACCTTCTGGAGATTGATCTTCATCTAGTATGCAATGCGGCGAACTCAGGGTTCCTAAATCTCAATCATGTACGAAGCCAACACTAACTAGCGGATTTATTCACAAAGCCTCTCACCATATGCATGTTCGAAGACCTAATCTTCAAGTTCGGATTCGTTTGTCTCTCCGGGGCTCCGACTTGAAAGGGATGTTAAGAGACTTGGGATGATCCATTACCCACTAAACCCATTACTCAAACTCACTCACACCATAAATTTGGGACTGAACCACATAATCCTTTCTGTTTTATTTCCTTTCATTTTGTACAGAACACTAGTGGCTTCTACTGTAACATAATTGTATTCCACAACACAGTAGCCAATAGCATTTCTTTATGTCTAGTATAAAAGTCCCTACCTATACATTCAGACTATGATGAAATAAGAAATTTCTTCATCATCGTAAAACTTCTTTTCAGGATCGATGATTGGAGCTTGTATTCAATCTCTACAAACTCTCATTATTAGTTTCACTTTTATTTTATTTTATTTGGTATTAGTTTCATGATCTTGGTTTTTGTTTTTTTAAACAAAACTTATTTTGTTATTGATAGTAACTAAATATTATACATTTATAAAAAATTACTTTGATGGATTGATTAACTAAATAATTTCATTTCTAGTTCATTAATTTTATTAAAATAAATAAACAATATATAAATTTTACTTATAAAATAATGTCTATTTAGTAACATGTATCTTAATTATTAAAATTAATGTCATTATATAAATAACTAATTTTAAAATATATATATTTGTTACATAATTATTTCATTTAAAAATTATATTATATTAAGCATAATTCTTGATATTAATTAATATTAGAATAATATAATAGTATATTTAAGTAATGTTAAATTAGATTATGACATTAAAAAATCAAAATCAAAATCAATCTGCATTCTTTTTTATAAATTATGAAAACAAGGAAAACTAAAAACAAAATAAAAATAGAAATTCAACCCAAATGTATATTTTTATTGAATTTAAAAACAAAAACAAAATAAAAACTCCATTAGAAACGAACAATCCATAAATTATTAAAACGAGATGAAGTATTGAAGTTGGTTTGCAACCACAATCACATACTGTGTACGTTTGTGCATTTCATGAGGTGACTAGTACAACTAAAAACGCAGGAAGACTTCAGAGGCCAATTGGCAACATTTAGCTATTTGGTTGGCTTCGAGTTAAAAGTCTAAAATCACTGCACCTGGAGATGGAAAAAGTAGACGCTACAACTTCAAGAAACATAACAGAAGTCTTTCACCGCCACAAACAGGTAAAAGTGTTACATTATCAAAGCATGCACATATGGAAGATGCAAGTTCATGTCACCTTCTTTTCCTTTATTTATAATATTAGTATCCCTTTCAAGGGTCACAAGAAAAAGCTTACGCTTTGTTCCTTGAATATCTGGAAGATTAAAAGTAATGCCCATTTGAACATGTAGGCTCAACTGGGGTTCATCCAGAATTTTGTCTTTGTCTATCTCTCTTTTGACATTTTGTACCTTCCCTTTTCTTCTTTCTAGCTAAAAAGCTTCGAACTTTGAAATGTCAATAATGCAGAAAGGAATTCAAAGGCGTTTGCTTTTAATGGAGGGATCAAAGGGTTGAGCTACAGAAAGTGATTCAGTGAGTTTCCTTCTTAACAAGGAGTTGCTTTGTGTGAGTCAATATGGGTTGGTTCTTTTGGCGACCAGTGATGACATTTTTTAGATAAGCAAGCAGAGAAGTTCTGTTCATCGAACCCATTTCCCTCGATTAAGTCATTTTTCGTATAGTTCTTCATAATAAGTTCTTCAACAAATACAAACAAATTAGAAAAGATCAGATGTCCTTTGGGTATGGAGCAGCCTTAAATCTTTGGACCAGCTGTCCCACTTTGTGAGGTGCCTACAAACCAGCGAGAGAATTAATCATTGGGTCCATCGATAGATACCCTAGTCTAAGACCAAAAAAAAAAAAGATCCGAAGGCCTTAGAAGTTTTGAATCGTGTTGGCATTGTCAAAAGTAAGTTAAACATTATTTTTCCTTATCCAATCAATATTATAACTAAAAGAGTTTTTCGTTAATTATATAAGAATTTAAAGTTTAATTTAAAAAATTGTTAAATTAAAATTAATTGATTTATAAGAATTTATTAATTTATAAAAATTAACTAGTTAATTAAAAAATAAATTAAACAAAAATAAAATAGTTCAAAAAATTTAAGATTAAAACTAATTGAGATTTTATTCAGTATCTTAAGTTAATGCCCATACGAAGAGGAGAGGGCCTTGAATCCACAAGTATAAACGAATCAATACAAACAAAACACATAATTGAAAATAAGGGGTCTTCACATCACATCAAACCTTATTCAATGTACTATTGAGAATTATTTTCATATTTGACTCGGTATGATTATAAATCAATCATGTCATTATCTTATATCTCTGACGCGTTAGATTCAAGAGATTGATAGAGTTCAACTTCGTGAGACACGAGTGGGCACCAAAATCACATGAAAAGGATCAAAAATATCCTTCCGGTACCTTCGCGTAATTTATATAAATCATAAACTTTTAAATTTGACGAGAATTGATTAAATATGGTTTAAATTAATAAATTATTAATTATTTTACCCTTTCTTTATATATTTTTAAAATATAAAAATGTTTAATAATAATATAAGTTTTAAAAATAATATTAAACGTTTGTTCAAATGTTTAATATATATTATCGTGTGATTGATTATTATTTATGTGAGTTTTAAAAACAATTTGATAAAAATAAAATATTATTTCTTTAAATTTTCAATATTATCAATATTTATAAGTAATTAAAATTTTATATTTTGTAATTGAGATTTATATCTTCCACCTTCACAAAAACCTAAAGGCATTTGTCGTTTTTGTACTCTAGGAAATGGACAAGGGGATATTATCTTATTTTGTTTATTTTTGATAATTATTTTCACGTATTTGATTTGGTATGATTATAAATCAATCATGTCATTATCTCTATATCTCTCACGCGTTATATTCAAGAGATCGATAGAGTTCAATTTCGTGAGACACGAGTGGGCAGCAAATCACGTGAAAAGGATCAAACATATCCTTCCCGTAATTTATACAAATCATAAAATTATCAAAACAAATTTCTTTTAATTTTAAGCTTTTTAAGAAAATCTATTTCCTTGTTTTGAAAATAACGATAAAATATACATGACATAAGACATTATAAGACATTTATGTATCGATTAAATTTTACGTATTTATATTCATGATTATTTTTCCTAAGATGTTGACTTTCTCTCTTCTTTTTTCTTTAATGTGTTTCTTCAATAGTTCAGAATGACTATTCATTAAGATTTTAAACTTATATAATACCACCAATTAACATATCATTTGGTAATTAAAAGAGAGAAGAAACATTTGAGATCTATTATGTAATATTCAATAATCATTATCTTGGGTGTTTTTCATAAGACTCAAATCTATGAGTCACATGGGCTATTAAATAATCTAACAGACATTAGATAAAGATGGCTAGCTTTATTTTTAAAAACAAATTTCAAAACGACATCATTTTTTAATTGCCTAAGGCTAGGCTAATCCTAATCTGGCTGGTTGACTTCGGTCATGTCAAGTTGGGTCTGAAACTTTCTTTTTTGGGATTCGAGGAAATCTCATAGACAGTTCAAGCGGACACACTTCTGAAGGCTCAACTGACATACCACCTCACAGGTCGGTCAAGGGGGCGCATCTCATCATCAAGGGCTCATCTAGTTCTCCACCTATAGGTAAAACTCCGGCTGCCCCAAGCTCTTACAAGAGAGACTAGCATAGAATCGAACTTGGGACCTAACCGAAGCCAAGTTTTGCTCTCAACCATCGAGCTACACCTTTGAAGGCGTCCGAACCTAATTACTAAGCTTAATAGTATCATATATGAGCTAATTAAATATTATTTATGTGAAGAGTCGATCAAACTTTTAAAGTCGACGATAATTAATTAAATTTGACTCAAATTAATATTTTATTATAATTATTTTAAATTATTAATTCTTTTATCCCTTCTTTATATATTTTTAAAATATTTTGTTTTATAAAAATATTTAATGATAATATAAGTTTT
>JANZLH020000406.1:361237-382336 GCA_026770325.2 Erythroxylum fimbriatum
AATTAAATAATTAAACAATATATATTTAAATGATAATAAATTAGATTATGAAAAAAAAACAAGAAGCAAAAACCACTTTTTATGGTTTTCATAATTTTTGAAAACAGGAAAAAACATAAACTAAAAACTCAAACAAACAAGTTTTTTTATTGAATTTAAATACAAAAATAGAAAACAAAAAAAACGGAAACAAACACCTCCTAAATCTTTTGATATATTATGACTTCTGTTAATATTTTTAACAAAAAATTTAAAAATAAACAAATAAAAACAGGGATGGCAATAAGCAACCTATAAGCCTAAATTCAAGTATTTTGAGTGTGTCGATTTGACTGACTCAAGACCCAATTATTCTTCCCGTATTAATTGTTTTTCCCAGTTGAAGACCTCGAGGAAAAGAATAATGATAATAATAAAGGAATTGTTACTTGGACTCCTCCTCTCCGATTTGAGTATTTAGAAATTGTAGGGTGAGGTCCAAATCCAAGTGGGCTAGTTGTGTATTCCAACAGGCTTATTTTCAACTGAATTTAGCCTACTACTGCATGAGAGGCCCTCAGCTCAATAAATTGATTAATAGAGGTATGTATAAAAGATCTGGAGTCTTTATAGTTAGGTATATTATTAATATGCCTTCTGATTTTTAAAATTATCAATAATTTTGATTTTATAATACTTGTATTTCGTCAATTTTCATTGCAAACTCTAACTATAAACTTCAAAACTACGTTATATAATACCATGCCTTGAAATTAACGTCACTTTAGAGTTTGCAATTAGAGTTTTTAACAAGAATTGATGATAGGAAAACAGGTATTATAAAATCAATATTATCAACAATTTTAAAAATAAAGAAGTATATTAATAATATGTGGATCAACGAATTTAACCCAAAAGATTAAATGAGCTCTGCTTAATTATACAACAAAATTTCTATAAAATAATTATGTTGCGTGCTTAAATATACAGAAAATTTTCTATAACATAATAATATTGAGTTTACAAGGGAGTGGTTGTTGGGGAATGGGGCTAGGATTTGGTCCGACTACAGCTGAATAATCACGAAACTTTTTCTTAATTTGATTTCTCAAAAATCAAGATCACTTTAATTTTATAAAATGATTAACAATTAAATCATATAAATAATGAATCTTAATTTATATCTTATTTTCAAACTTGATTATATTCTTGTCGTATCTGTCGAGCCGTTTCCAAACCTAGCTCATCTCAAACCATCGTAGCCGCATAAATATCCAACCACTAATAAGATCTACAGAATGAGTTGAGAGAACTTTGTAACTATTACAGAGAAGGTTTGAAAGTATTTCATTAGAACTTAATAAGCATATTTATAATAATTTTGGATATTTTAGTAATTAAATTGAAATTAACATTTAATTTTAATTAAACTTTAATTATAATTACAAATAATTCTATTTAAATACTAATTATGCTCAAATAAGATCGAATGTCACATTATTTATTAAATATATCATATTTAATCGTAAAGTTTCTCAAACATTATAATCAAGTCCAACTTGATTAAAATATCTTTGCTCTCTTCAACCTATTCTTTACGAGTAACCCATTAGATTCTCAAATATTTGACAATGGATATAAAAAATAACATTAAATTTTATTTAGAATTAGATAAATTAAAATTCTTTAATTTACCTTTAGTTCTCTAATTAAAAAACTATATTCATAAATCAATATTGGTATTTAACAACACATAATGACTACCCAAATATTTAGGAATGTCAAAGTGATTTTTACTAATATTTTCGTACTTATTTTTGGTATAATTCAAATTTTTCATCATACAATGTTTCGATTAGACATAGAGCATGAAATTAATGTTTACTCCATTTTTAGTCAATTCATATTACTTTTCGATCATTAGCTATTGATTCAACTAATGGCATTTGTATATTATTTATAAAACATTATTCTAACTTGACCAAGGATTTTTTGAATCAATACTAATTGAGAATAATGAAACATTCTCTCTAATTACTTTAGGGTGATGAATCTTATTTTGTCAGACAACTACCTCTATATAGTTGTCAAAACATAGCAATCTCTACAAAAGATAACTTTGGAGACATCAAATCAAAAGATCGCTTATATAATCATCATAATGAGAATTTTCATATACAAGTATCTCTATACTTTAGCCTATGAGATAAATTATTTCCTTCATAAAAAAACATGTGCTAGTCTTTTTACATTTTATTAATGTCCAGTCTTAATAGAATAACAACTAGGAACAATTTAGGGATAATAAATAAATACAATATGAATCTCATAATTATAATCTCATCAGAATTTCATTTGCAATATATAACTATCTTGTGAATTTTATCATATATATCTAAATATGTACAAGATAAAGAATGTCTTTAAGTTATTTTGTTACTAAACTACAATCAATCGACTGACTCTAGGGCCTAAACTAACAATCTCTCACTTACACTAACCCAAATCGTTTAAGTATCATACACTATATCTCTATATGACAATCATTCTATTGCTGAGACAGTGACTTAGTGAGAGAATTCTACAAGATTCTTTATTGTAAGCACTTGTTTAAATCTTATAACTTTCATTTTCATTATCATCATAATTAAGAAAAATTGCCTAAATACATCCTTAAATATTTAATGAAACCTTAGTTCCTTTTACATGCTCAATGGCTCTAATGCTCCACAGTACACTATTCTCTTGAACAATGAAGAAATTACATCAATACACTAATCTTTAGTGAACTTATTAATCAAATTAATCGTTTCCACTAAACGAAAAATGTGTTATGGCTTAATTAGCGACTATCGCTACATTAGAATCCTTCAAATCTTTAATGATATTGTTATAAGTAAAATAAACCTTAATTAAGATTTACTAACCTTAATTAGAATTTAATTCTAATGTTAATATCCATATAACTTTGAACTCAAATATCAACTCGCACATAGAATAATGAATATCGTTACAACTTCACAAGTATCAAATACCTCAAATATTAAACATCTTTAATACATTATCCATGTGCATGGACTTAAAATAGGTAAACAACTTTCAATTTCTCTTTATAAACCTAATTCTCATAATAAGATGTTAACTTTTCATATTCAACAAGAATTGTTTGTAGACAATTATATTTTCAACAAATGAAAATTATAATTATTGTTCTCTATAAACAATATGTGTCTACATACTCCCACTAAAGAGGACAACTATATTCCCACTAATTTTCTTGTGGACATGATAAATTCACAATCATCTATAAAACAAACTCTTTGAATTCATCATGAAAGCGAATATTTCAATGTCTCGTAGCTTTGTAATTATACATCAAATGTATCAACAAAGGCACCGGTATCAATTAGATGTACTATCATAAGATTTAAACTTTTCAAATTTCATCTTACTCCAACTTCTTATCTTAAGAACTATTCTCTAATAAATATATATTGAAACAAACAATTTGTTCAATAGGTCTATAAGATTATATTTATCCTTTCAGATATCTAATAACCTTTTATTACCCAATTTAGTTATAAACCTAGTGGATAATACTTGCTTCAGCTAAGCACACATCTTTAAACCATTAACTTTGACTCTTTCAAAGACTTAGCCTTTCATATATAATATAAATTCTTGCTAATCGATTCAATTTGATTAAAGGTAAGTCATTGTACAAAGCATAGCTATAGAAGAAATAATATTGCATTATACAATATTTCATATTGTATTTTTTTCCTTACATAAATTCATAGTCTTATGGAATATTATTGTGAAGATATTTACCATAGTTACTCATTCCTCAAAGGTAATAGAAAATTTAAAATTTACTAAATCGATCTTATCGAAGTGCTTTAGCATTCTCAATACTTAATTTCTATTTAGATTAAATAATTTATACTTTCCAAAATTTTAAATCATTATTTCATCTAATACATATGATTATATCATATAAAATTATTAGTAATCTAATGAAACATAAGTATTATCCTTTTATGAATTGTTATTCTATCTAATACATCACATGTATTAATTTAATAATTCAATATCATCATCATCTTTTCACCAAAGGTTGATTTGGTTAGTCTTCAACTTAACAAGTTTCTTAAGTTTTATACGATTCATAAGTAAAATGATACATATATTTGTTTGTAAATTTATAATTCTTATCATGTTGATTTAACCAATATGACATAAAGTAATAGTATCAACTTTATATGCCTGAGACTTTATGCTCTTGTTAAAGGATTACAGGAACAAAGATCTTCAGTTGGCCAAGTAGAACAATCTCCACAATGTAATGTAAGAGAAATTGCTTGGTTTAGCATGTCAAGTTCTAGTGATCATGACTTCTTTATCAAAACTTTTTAAGCTCAGTCATTCATCGTCCCTCATGTTAGGCTAATTCAAGACCGTAGTACCATTGGAATGCCCCACATTAACCCCATTAATAAGAACACTAAATCCAAAGTTACATATAAAGTCGATCCTACCCACATAAGCTTGTCTAATTGTTTGTACTTGTAAAACTGTAGTCAACCAGGTTGCTCATTAGTCTGCCAAAGATACCTTGTAATCTTACCATCTCTACCCCCTTCCACATAAAAGATTGATAAAATGAATTGAGTTTGACATAATTTAAAATTAATAAATTAAATTAAGTTTAGATTCAAACTTATTTTTCCAAAATTCATGGAACTCAATATTAATTTTATTTATTGATTAAATGACTCCATGTAATTTATTTAATCATGATCTTACCTTTTCATCTTTTAATTTGTTAATTGAATCTAAATTGTTAATTCGTTAAATAATTTATTTTTAAAATTATTATATATATTAAATAATTTTTCTAGTGGGATGTTAACTTTACAGCAAAGAATAAGAACAGAATTATAACTTTTGGCAATTTTTATTGTTATTCAAAAACATTGTTATGAAGATGTACTTTTGGGACTATTTGCAATTATTGTTGATCGCCAATTCCATCTTTGATGATAGTTTGTCGACAGAGGACCACTCACCAAATGGTTAAAGAAATGATTGTGTTCACTCAAACTATTCAACATTTCTCTTATTGTAATTCTTATTGATACGTAGAACATTGAAACACTATATGATATACTACAACATAGTGAAAAGTCAAAATTCATCAAAATTGTACATAAAATTTCGTCACTCATATTTGTAATCTTTCAATATGTGACTAGAACATTGAAACTCTATAAGTATATACTATATATAATATATACTTCTTTATTTAAATTTTATTTATTTCATTTTTCTTTTTAGATCGAAATTAATAATATGCGAGCACCATTCATTTAGTAATAGTAGTTAACTATTATATGTAGGTACAAATTTGTAAATTACGAATTTTGAATAAATTATTTAATAAATTAGTAATTCGTAATTAAATAATAAATTTATTTTAATTAACATAAATACATTTTAATTAATGTCTATTTTAATTAATTTTCTTTACAATTTTTAGATAAACAAAATTTACTCCACTAAATGACCACTCTAAAGGCAAAGCTAGATTTACACTTTGTGTGTAAGAGTGTGCTTGTTCTATATATATTTAGTTGTGACATAGTTTTTTTAAACTTATAATCATAATCAAATGCAATAATCAAGGCCTTAGGTAATTTCTAATTTCACAAATATACTCTTCACCAAACAAGAATGTTGAATTGATTGATGATTGCACCATGCACACAGAATATCGTCATAACACCAAATCGATGGTAAGTCAGATTCGCTTATGAACTGGTTTGTTACATAATTTCTATTTACTATCCAAAACATAACACTAAAATGAAAATTGAGAATGTTGAATTACACAATATAAAACATACAAAAGGGTTCTAGCAACATATCTAGCCCTTTAAGAAAGACAAAAACAATAAGAGGGAAAAAAACATAAAACATCCCATAAATTGCTCAATCATTTAACAACACAAGATCAATCTTCATGTGGACCCATAAAAAAGGGACCCAATTAAGGAAACTAAAATTTATTGGTATGGGAAGAGGGTGAGGAAGCATTGAGCCATGTTCATATGACCCTATTTGTCATAATCCATAGAAGCATATCCCAAGTGAAGTCTTACCAGATTGCTCCTTCACTCTTTAAAAAACATTAAAAAAAAAGCAAAAGAGAAAAAAAACATATACCCTATCCTTTTCAAAGCCGACCCTTATTGAAGAACTTTGGGCAGGTGTTCTATGTTCCCTAGCATGTGGTCGCTCATGTGAAACCCACATGACTCCCATACCCATGGGTTTTATCAAAAAAGCGAAAGAAAGGAACAGCCCTCTGGCTTCCAAAGATTAATTATCAGAAACTTTTAGGGTTGTTTAATGCTGATTTAATTGATTGAGTTGTACAGAAGATTAAGGCAAGCCCTTTCTTGTCCTTGTCTCTGTGATTATCATCATAATAAGTAGACATTTGACAGTGATTAATGTCTAATTGTGATGTTAAGTGTCAATTAGTTGTGTAACACATGATTTCCTAATCAACTATGCTCAATTAATTACTCCTTTCTCAGTTAAAATTTTAAAGTTTTATTTAATAAATAAGCGATAAGGTCTGGGATTATCCTTACATGAGCCCCATCTACCGTCCAAAAGTCCTAAATCTCTTCAATTAATAATTAAATCAACTTAACTGAAACAGTGTTTGACCGTTAATTAAATACGAGCAACTAACAAAGTTGTAACATATGATTATGTATACCTACTCCGATGTTCTTGGTAAGTACTACCCATTCTTATACGAGTATAATACAAGCAGCAAAAACCGGCACATGGTCATAGTCAACAACATAATCGGAATAACTGAAATTTCTCATTTCAGTTATATAAAAAAAAAGACATAACTATATATATTTAAAACTAATTATTTAAATCTACCAAACTCCTAATCACATGAAAGGATCATGGGTAGTTTGACAGGTATTCGGTCGCCGCATATCAGAGAAAGACCAAAAAGAACACTTCCAGTTTTTTATACATTTTCAATCAATCATATATATAGAATACATAGCATATATTTTATCAGTATCAACTGGGATGCTCTCAGTATCCCACATAGCACATGGATTGGGCGTATTGCGCTCCAAAAAGAAAAGAAAAAGAGAAGTTTGAGTTAGGCGTGCAACATGAAAGTCCACATACTCTATTTTCGAGACTGGAACATATATTTCTTTGCTTTAATTTGTACTTCAAATTTTCTTCACATAACTGAGTAAGTTATGAAAAATTTAACCTATCCATATGTGTTCGATAATGATCCTTATTAATATAACAACAACAATAATAACATCCGGTGAAAATCCTGTTAAAACGAAAAATTTAAGAGAGATATTGAAATTCTCGATAAAACTTAAGTTGATTAAAAGAAATTTACAGTCTAAGGCATAAATTGGACGTGTTAAGTTGAAGTTTGTTATTTGTTTACACAACAATTAAAAAACAAGTTGGTGTGTCTTAGTCCGTAAAACATGGAGATCTTTTACAGTAATTCATGGTCGGTGATGCCATTATATATTCTTCTTTGTATTACCAATCATCTATTGCAAATTCCCATGCATGCTTGATCAACCTAACTAATATTTGATCCCTTCTATTTAGGTGGTAAGCCATGAATGTACACTGCACTTTTGCATTTTAGATGTACAAATACTGTGAAAATGTGACGTAACACGATTCTATGAAGGCCTAACTCATTCCTAAAAACTAGCTCAAGAGAAGAAGGTTTGTACACTGTTATAAATTGTTAAATGCTCTTATACTTTTTTTTTTGGATTCGAGGAAACCTCGTAGGTAGGCCAAGCGGGCACACCTCGGGTCCAACTAGCACACCATCTCATAGGCGGATCAAGCGGGCGCACCCCATCATTGAAGGCCCAACTAGTTCTCCACCTATAGGTAAAACCTCGGCTGTCCTAGGCTCTTACAAGAGGGGCTAGCATGGAATCGAACCTGAGACCTAACCGAAGTCAAACCTCGCTCTCAACCATCGAGCCACATCCCTTGAGAGCCCCTCATACTTGTCCGATGTGGGATTCCTGATACACCCCCTCAATCCAGAGTAGGACTGGACATTTGATGGATATATTGAGCAAAGGGACATAACCGGGCACTTCTCCAAACCATCAAAACAAACAGACTCTGATACAATATTAGAAGGCTTAACGTACTCCCAAATGCTAGCTCAAGAGGAGAAGGTTTGACCTGCTGAAATATGGAACTAATGATGGGATATACGGTGAAACACAAGATATTTATGATATCATATGATTGGCTAAAATATTACATTGATATACCAAATAAAATAAGTTGGCTAGATATTGTTCTTGGTAAGAATTAATATACATTATGAAAATGAATATTATATTTGCAAGTGGCTATATATTTAAATGACAACTAACCAAAGGTTATTCGAAATATGATTAGCAATATATTTATCAACGAATTTAAGTACTGAGAGACCAATTACTCATTGAGGAACTAATTCTAATCTTGAAAAATAGCCTACTTTATTATAACCCATGTTTTAAAAAATTAGACAAGAAGTTAAACCAGTAAGAAAAGAAGTTTATTGTTAAATGAAAATTAATTGATTCGTTTTAATTATTTTATAAGAAGTTGTTAATTAATAAAAATTAACCAATTAATTAATAAATTCATCGATTTTTTACAATAAAAGTTATTAAAGTAAATCGAATCAAAAAGCTGAAAATTAAATTGAAAAGTTAGACAGTTCAAAGTTTTTATATATAGTTGGATCGATTGATTGAGTTCTTTAATTATTAATTATTGATAATAACTAATAAGATTGTTTCACTTCAATGATGTTCAACGTTGAGAAGCACAATTAATACTTCACATACTTAATTACCATATTTAGATACCCAGAATCATGTAAGAGATCCTGTGTATTTTTTTAAAATAATTATTAAACCCAAGTCATAATAAGAGATCGTATCTTGTAAGTTAAGATCGTACATCAATTATCATCATCACAACAACATGTCGGTCGATGCCTATCGGTATGGACACAGACATATAGGTATATAACTAAATTAAACTGAAAAAAATTCGTTAAGTTCAATAATTGATATAAATTTGTGATGAGACCGCTCTATCTTTTTTTTTTTTTAATATAACACTTCAAATAACTAGAATATTCTTTATAAATTTAAAAAGGTGCTTGGCTATACCACATATAGGCATGCTTTTGTCTCCTAAAACCAAGTACAACTTTCGTGATTAGTTTAGTAGTTGGCTAAAAAATGGGGAACAAAGAGCATATCTCTGCGGTAAGACAAACTTTATGAGGAAAGTAAAGATTGATTAACCCTAGAAGTTAACTTCGAAGGCATTATAGACTTTTTGGATTGCTTGCAAGAAACTCTTTCTCTCTAAAAGCTCGACACATCGCTCCCACATTGTCATTTATCCCTTTCATTCTTTTTCTTGAAACCGTAAATAGAGAAGTGTGGCAGTCTCTTTTCGTTACAAATTTTGTTTCAATCTCCAAAAGGGTATATGTTTCGGAAACCCTAGCATTAAAAATATATATACGGCTTATTGACTTTACATGCTGCTTTTGACTCACACAACAGGACTCTATGTTCTTAGTAGTAAAAGGATAGTCCCCTACTCACACGGCTTGGACAACCTTTAAGTTCGCTACTAAAAGTATGGAATATTTAATGAGGTCGGTTGTGTGTTGTGACACGATCTCATGGGCAAATTATAAGCAGACGTTTGGAATGATGTAACAATGTAAGATGAGAAGAAAGATAGTTGCAAATTGAATATGATTTCTTTTTCTATTATATGTTCACACATAATGATCATAACATAATCATTTAGTTGGAAGAATTCAAGAAGATCTCCTATGCAAGGAATCGACACCACTTGAAGAAAAACAAAGAACTAGAGCCACTTCTAATTAATCCATAGTTGGATCGAGTGCAATTTCTACGATATTCCGGGAAGAAAAAAAATATTACCAACCAAAAATCATTTTGGGGAAAAAAATGTGATGAACAGTACTGAGTTTTGATTATGTTCACACTTCAAACCAGGCTATCGCTCGTCGGGTTCACGATCGTGAAGCGCATCAAAAGATAGCCGGAAAACCCACTTGGTGTGGGAGTTTTTTCTCAAAGATTTCAACTGCTGGTGGCTGCTTTGGCTTCGAGTGTTGGTGACTGAATCTACAAATGTTTTCAGTCGGTCCATAGCCAGGTTTAGTGTTTCTTCGGACAAGTTAGCGAAGCATACTCGAAACCAACCAGGTTCGGTGCAATGACATGAAGAACCAGGAGAGATGTTTAACTTGACATGGTAAACAATCTTTCTCCAAAGGTCCATCTCTGCTTCGAATGTGTTGGATTTCAGTAAGTGCTTCATGTTGACCCAGCAGAACAAGCCTGCGTTGCTCTTTAAGCAGCTTATACTGGCCTTTTCCAGGCCTTTGATAAGAAGGTTTTGTCTCTGTTTAAGTCTCTTCTGATTCTCCGAGATGTAGTTTTTAGTGAACTTTTTATCGGACAGAAGAGTGGAGAGAAGATACTGAGTTTGGGAAGAAACCAAACCGAAGCTAGACATTTTCGTTGCTGCGGACACTACCATCTCGTCATTGGAATAAATTGCACCAACTCGAAAACCAGGAAGACCAAGATCTTTTGAGAGGCTATACACAATGTGCACTCTGTTCCAAACTTCTGCTTTCTCACATTTTCTGTCTTTCAAAATCTCCATGATACTAACAAACCCTGGTGAGTCGAAAACGGTCCCGGAATAAATTTCATCGCTGATAAGATGAATCCCTTTTGCACTAATGAAGCTTAGAAGAAGATTCAATTCACTGAGGCTCGTCGTAGTCCCCAAGGGATTTGAAGGGTTTGTGACCAACACACCCTTGACCTTTAAGTTTCGTTGCTGTGCCTCCTGATAAGCTTGTTCAAGAGCCGGTGCAGTGATTTGGAAGTCATTTGAGCTTGTACACAGAATAGGTACAATCTCAACCCCAGTTCTCCACTTAAGATCACGATCAAATCTGAAAAATATTAAAAACTATGATGAGAAACGTACATTTCATGCATAAATAACATGTAACTTGGATTATTAGCAACAGGAAATGTGTATAAGAAGATACACACGCACCCAGGGTAGTATGGTGTAGGAAGAAGAAATGCATCGCCGGGTTCAGCGAGACAGAAGATGAGAGTCTCATTAGCAGAAGTTGCGCCGGCGCTGAGAACCAACTTGTTTTGATCAAAGCTTACTTTGTTTCCTCTTATCTCTGACATAAACTCAACCATTGTCTACAATCATTATCAAACCATTGTTAGCTGCATTATTCATTTACAACAACAATAAGAAAAATCGCTTAAAAGAACAGGAAACAAGATATATACACTCACTTTCTTGAATGCAGGAAGGCCATGATAATCTTGAAAGAGTGCAAGCTCTCTGAAAATGGACCTGCCATCTTGTTTGAAACTAGCAGCGTCCTGGTTATTGGAAAGCCATGATTCAAGAAGATCGAAAGAGAGCTGAAAAAACAGTTACAAGCAGGAATTAGTTAGCAAGTTTAACATAGTTTCTGGGGTTCCTAAAACGACCAAAAAAATTTGAATATCGTGAAAAAAAAAATACATATAACGAAATTCTAACCTGATTTTCTGCAAGTCCCATCTGGATGATGCCCGTTGGATTCTTGATCTCATCGTATGGGTTCTTCTCATATTCCTCCCATCCTAGGAAGTATGAGGAATCTTGGCCATGAGTATTGCACGTCGCTTTCTCAGACAACAACCTCATTTTTCTCTCTATGCCCAATAAATTCTATATCAAAACAGAAAGCTAGAAAAGTGCAAGACACAGACAGACGCAAAAAGAAAGAAACTTTAGGTAGCGATCGAGGGAATTCAGAGCTATTGAAAGAGATTTATCTACGAGCAAGTGAAATGGAGGAGGGGGTGAAGAGAGATTGCTGATTGGTGCAGTGGACAAGTATTAGCCAAGTTGCACATATATATATACACATAAGTGAAGAACACCAAAGACAGGTTGACAATGACAAATTGGACCTTAGGGACAAGATTACTATACCTTAATAATATGTTTTGTTACCAAACAAATGTTATTTATATGCACTTTCTTCACGATCCAGACATCACACATTTTCATTTTTAAATATTAATTCACAGTGATTAGATTGTGAAATTTACTAGCTTCCAATTCGCGTAAGAATATAATAAGGTTATATTGTTATTATTTTAAGGATTTTATTAATAAAATAGGAGATTAAAATATTAAGAGACATAAAAGCAGTATTAGAAGCGATTATTAAATAAAATGTATACAAAGAGACGGCAAATCTTATAGAAAATGGCTAAAGGGCAAAGGAGATGACCCACAAAAGTCTACGGTAACTTGGAAGTTCAGACCCCATATGCTCCCTGGTGGTCTTGCCTCTTTCCAAACCATGTCGGCCATAGTCACACCTTCAAGTCTTCAACAATTCATAAGTCCTTTACTTCTTTTTTTATTTCAAATCTCAATTCCTTTCAAATGAACTGTAGAAATGGGGACAAATTCTCTGTCTAATATTATGGTGTCTTATTTTGTCTCATAAATTTCAGTCATTTATTTATGCGGGTCACGTATTTATTTATGCGGGACTTACGGAAGACCCACATAAACAAATGACTAAGATTTATAGAACATAATAAAACACTATAATATTAGACAAAAGATTCGGACTCGTGAAAATGGCCTTTCTGATTGCTTGTACAGCCTCTAGAATGTCTATTATTTTCTTTTCCTTTCCGGTGTATTAAAAAGTTTAGATTGTGATGAAACATCGTATCTTTCAATGTGCCAAACATTTTTTTTTCTCTATTGGTGAAGTGAAACCGAAGAAAAACCTCAGGTGATTCTTTAAACTTTGTTGCCTAGTTATTAGAGTTTGGACAGCCATCAATTCTATGTAAAGCTTTCAAGCAATTCCCGTGATTTTGACTACCATTCAGGAACCATTAAAAATGGTTAGTTTGGTCGTAATTGTTTATAAACAAATTATGTTGTAAAAGGGTTTTAACTTAGTGACTGCTTGTATGTGATTTTGGGAAGTCAATAAATACTTATGTTCACTACAAAAAGTCTTTTTTTTTAATAGATGTTTGACTGTAAAATAACAAAAGTACTTTTTTTAATAGATATGATTTTTTTGATAGCCAAAATATAACTTTTTAAGAAGCTCAAATTTGAAGCTTCTAAAAAAAGTGCTTTTTCAGATAGATTTTTCAGATCAATTAACGAACTTATTTTTAGTCCCTTTTACTCTTATGTTTTACACATAATTTCCACAATACCCACAAACTTATCTTCCCATTTATTATGTATTTAACTATCTTAGATATTTATTTTGAGATTTATATACTATTATTTGACTTTTTATATGTTTTAATATTTATTTTATAATTTATATAAAAAATTTGGTTAGATATATTTTCATTTATGTTTCATATGATTTAAAATCATATAATAATTAATGTATTGTGCTTTGCATATTATTTAATATACTTTAAATAATATTTATATGCATAAATAATTTTTATTATAAAATAAAATATAGTTAAAATTAAAAGTATTTTTTATTTTTATGTTGTCAAACAGTTTATTGTATGAAGCTTTTTCAAAAAAGTTCTTTTTTAAATGACAGCCAAACAGTCAATTGACTTCTTAGAAAATCTTCTAAAAAATACTCTATTGACAAAATCTCTACTAATATAAACTCATCCAAGCATGCACTAAATAACAAATGATTTATGAAATTAACCCTAATATTATGAGCTTATGCATCTTAATCTTTTCCAACTTAACTTGGATTATGTAAAACTAGTGCTGGGCCTTCCTTTGAGTCTAATAAGCTTCCCAAAATACTTTTTTGACGTTTTGTTTAAAATATGATCTTCATACATATCTTGAATAAGCCCGTTGAAAGTCATTTTAAGCATTTTGCTTCTAACTTTTTTAATTGATCTGCTAGGCATATGTAGCGAATCCTTTAATTGACTAGTTACACAACCATCATTTTTCCTTATCCTCAAAAGGATTCAAGCTTAAATAGTCACCTACATCAAAAAGAGAAAAAAATTGAAACATTAAAAATAATACCACCATTATACTAACTGCAAAGATCTAGCTTATAACTATAATGGATCAAGATTTTTACGACCTATAGACGGAGTTAGCTGAGGTCCAGTTCAAGATTTATAAAAATTAAATATTTTTTATTTTATATATATATACACACACACACAAAAGAACAGAGTTTTTTAAAGTTCAATGGTGCATTGAACCCTCAAAATTAAAAAACTTAAATATTTGAATCCTCTTATCTTAAATTTTTGGCTCCGTCACTGTTACGACCTCATACCAATAATGAGGATGAATAAGAAAGATGGACTATTGGAGGACTCTTTTCCAATCTTATACCAATGGAAACCATTCTTACCACACTAGGAAAAAAATGTAGAGACCTATAAGTAAGCAATCTGTTAAAATAGAATACGTAAGTGTTTTTTTTGGGTGCAATAATAGAATACGTAAGTAGTAAACAATGATGGAGACTATGACATTAGCAATAAAGAGAAGCCCCAAAAACAAATAAGTGAAGCCAATCAAGTTAACGAAGTTGCTACAATAACATCCAAATTGCAACTCGAAGGACCAATGCATCTGAAAAGACAACTAACAATGGAGGGAAAACCCCTCGAGAACTAAGCAATTCATCTCCAAAGAACAAAATCTCTAAACCAAAGAAGGCCTTGAAAGAGGTAGACTCCTCTAATGTGAACGATAAAGGTACTAGTGATCCAACGGACTCAGGAGATTTTTTATGTAATAGGGAAAAGAAGATCAGGATTAAAGGCCGAAGAGTGTTGTAGTTATTCCTACTATATATTATATATTCTATGGCATGTTATAGTTATTCCAACTATATATTCTTTTTTTTGTTTTTTTTTGTGTTACAAGGAAATAAACACGCTAGCTAAGACAAAGCTCGAGAATACAGGGCCTCTTGTGCATCACGATGCAGCAACCCTAGGACGCCCATATTAGGGCTATCTCTCAAGCCCATCACCTGTACCAGCCCAAGACCTCTTCAGATGTTAAATTCAAACAAGATTCAGTGTTATACAGTATCATACGAATACACAATCATAGGATTAGATAAGATGTTGTTTTGAATATTCAAATACACAAATATACATGTATATAAACAGATAAGTACTCATGAATAAAACAATTCATTCCTCACACAACTCTTCTTATTATACCTTTCTTTTCTTCAACTACCCATTTTGGTGTTAAAGCTGTACAATCTATTTCTGGGATGTAATCTTATCAATCATCTTGATGCATCTAACTCAGAATTGCACTTATCTTGGAAAAACAAATCCTGAGAAATCCAATGTTTATGGTATTAACATAAAAGTCATGGAAGCAATAAGGCAGCCATATTATGCTACTCTGGTATGACCAAAAAGGTGCAAAATAAAATTTCACCAGAGGTTGGTGCAGTGGTAAGCCAAATGCATTCTAATTTGAGTGGTTCAAAATTTGAAAATAACTTTTCTATTAGTTAAAAGTAGAGTTACGTACTTCTAGACCTTTCCAAGTGGTAAGCCAAATGCATTCTAATTTGAGTGGTTCAAAATTTGAAAGTAACTTTTCTATTAGTTAAAAGTAGAGTTACGTACTTCTAGACCTTTCCAAATTTCGCAATCAACAAGACTTTGAATGAATTGTTATTGTTGTTGTATCATGAGTGGTTCAAAATAAACAATCACGTTCTACTCTAGTCAAAATTTGTTATTACATTTGAAAATAATTAATGCAAGTAAAACACATGATTTTAGCAAATCTATGAATATTAAAAGAACCACATTATTACTTTTGTCATTAAGAGAGAATCACGTGACTTTTGATGATTTTAAATTTGCAAAAATTTAATTAGAATTAATTGAGTCTTGGATTACTAAAGCATTGACTTTGTTTACCTTAAATGATAACCAAATTATGCCTTTGTAGAAAAAGCATATGTTAAATAGCAATATCAAATATATTAACTAGATTTATTCGTCGTGATAAAATTATAAAATAAAATAAAATATCTATTAAATAAAGTTTACATCTTTCAAAAATATATAATTATCTTAGTAATAAAATACAAAAGGAAAGCTAAGTACAAAAGATACTTTCTCTCGCCTTACAAGCTAGGAGCTTTATACATTATGACAACCCTTTTATCTTAATAGCAAAAATTTATATTTATATTTATATATTTAAATCCTTGAGGCAACACTAACTTATTTTTCATATTTTTTTTCAAAATTTTCCATATGTATAAACCATTATAATACTTGTTAACTATAGTAAAATACTAACCAGGGTTTTGTTTTTAACTTCTTTCCCATAGAAATTAAACGGTCAGTTTTTGGCCTACAAATGCATTATAAATACGAGAGAAACATTAAATATATAGGGAAAAAACATCACACAAGGAAAAGTGGAAAACCATCTTTTCCAGGAATCCGTGGCATAAAAAAAAATCTCTGAAACTAATGTATCAATGGCGTCTCTTCAATGCGGCTCTGTTTAAATGGGTAACTTTCATCTTCTTGTATAGACATGGCTATTTTTATGCTATCACTTATATATTTAAGCTGCTATTGAACTATGTTTTGTCAATTTTTGGTAATTTAGCTTCATATTGTACATTGATCACCGATGAAGAGATAACCCTTTGGGGTACTATGCAAAAGCACTGGAATTATGGACCCAAAGAAAAAGAACTGGATTTAGCATTTTAAGAACATATAAATTTCTTCGCTTTTGAAGCACATTAGAGATTTTTCCTTTTTTTTTTGGTTTTCTGATTGGTGGGGGTGGGGGGTTTCTGTTGTTCAATTGTGAGTTAGGGTTTATCTGTTTTTAGGGATTTTCTGTTTGAAGTACATGATGACTGGAGCTTATATCATGAACTTAGAGAGAAAAGAAGATTGGTAAGATATCAATGGCATAGTGATTGAACTTGGCACTTGATCACATTGTTCCGCCTGAATCTGCTCTGTAAGTTGGTTTTTGTTCTTGTATATGCTTGTCACTGCTCAGCAGTGAGATCATTAGCTTCTTGCTCAAGGATGATTTATTCCATTACTTTGTCCTTTCTGTTGAAAGATCAAAGTGCATCATATTTCATTCTTTCTGCATTGTAGCAACTATCTGTTTCATGATTCTGTAATTCTACGTGAGTGATAAATGTGCATGGCATTACATTCGTTCTGCAATGTAACACGTGGAAATCTGTTATAATTCTCTTTTATATACTCGTTCTGCAATGTAGCACGTGGAAATCTGTTATGATTCTCTTTTGGTGTTCGTTACTGAATTCTCGGACCTTCTAAATATTGTCTAGTTGTTTCATTTGATCATTTAATAGGTTTCTGAGAACTTTCTAATTGATAGATGACAAGAAACATTTATATTGTTTCTATTTTTATTGTTGCTATCCTCGATCAATCGCAGCCGTTAGTGTCCGGCTCAAAGTTGAGGCACTTGTTTCTCTTATTTATGGATATAGTTTCCTTATCTGAATATATTTACTTATGATTTGGCTGCTGAAAATTAAATGATTCAAAGAAACACTTCATTAGGACAGCTTGATGGATCTTTTATCTTATTCTATTATTCTATTATTCTTTGTTTTTCTTGTCGTGATGGAGCACTGATCGTTCGGTTGTCTCATGATTTTGTAATCATGAGTGGATCATAAGAGTTGCCTATCGTATTCTTACTTGATAGTTTATATAGATAAAAATGGTAAATGTCCATGGTGTAGTAGTTTGGTATTCTCAAAAAATGTTGTTTGTTAAATGGGTTTTTCCTGAAATTCTTAACTTTCGATATTTGATTGTCTTTGATTAATCACGGTTAACTGCTCAGAGTTCATAACCCTTCTTTCAGAAGATAGATTCCTTATTTTGGTTTCATTTTTTCCTTTGATCAGGGCTTGCATTACTGAAGGCAGCTTCTTGTTGATGCATCATAAAACTTTAATTTGTAGACCCTTGAACTGATATTGGTCGATTGAGTTCTCCTAATAAGCAAAAAGGCTGCCAGTAGTGTGTCATAGTGAAAATGGAAAACAATAAAGAAGAGGCCTTAAAGGCCAAAATAATCGCTGAGAAGAAGTTTTCTGATAAGGACATTGTTGGTGCAAAAAGCTTTGCTTTGAAGGCACAAAACTTGGACCCTGATCTTGATGGTATCGTTCAATTTCTTGCAACTCTTGATGTGTTTATCTCTGCTGAGAAAACATCAACTGGGGATGTAGATTGTTACAGAGTACTTAGTGTTGATCCCTTGGCTGATGATAGCACAATCAAACAACAATACAGGAAATTGTCTCTCCTTCTTCATCCTGATAAAAATAAATCCGTAGGTGCAGACGGGGCTTTTAAGATTTTATCTGCTGCGTGGAGTTTGTTGGCGGATAAAACAAAAAGAAATGCTTATGACCAGAAGCAGAAAATGAAGGATATGTGTCAAAGTTTCCCAGATTGGAGATCATCTGCTACAGATAATCAAAATAGTTTCCCTGAGATCTTCAACAATAACACTTCATATACATGTAGCCCAAATGGTGCTATGCATCCAAAGCCTGTTCCTTCTCCTCCTTTTTCCAAGTCCAATACCTTTTGGACAACCTGTGATGCTTGCAAGTTACAGTTTGAGTATCTTAGGATGTATATGAACCACAACCTCCGCTGCGACAACTGTCAGCATCCTTTCCTTGCTGTTGAGGTTCCACCTCCACCTATTCATGGGGGCAACCAATCTGCTTCGGGGGCTTCTTTCATGCAGCCACAAAACTCTAATCCAAATTCAATGGTTGAGAACTCAGATGATAAAAAAAAGAAACCAGTGCCTGTAACAAACATGGGAGCTACAGCTCAGCCTGGCACATTTTCTGATACTGTCAGTTCTCAAAACATACCATCAGCAGTTTTTTCCGCTACTCTACATGACAAATTTAAAAGAAAATATGAAGAAGCATCAACAACTTCCCTTCGAGGGGAAACCTTTCAACTAAAACCTCAGCCTTATGAAAAAAAGGCCACGAGATTAGCTCCTTGTTTCCTAAATCCTGGCTCAAGTTCTGTGCTTAACAGTGAGGGGGTGAAGAAGAAGAAGAGGAATGTTGAGGAGCCAAAAACAGAGAAACGTGCAAAAGAGAAGACAAATCAAACAGGAAAAAAGAGTGGTTTCAGTACATTGGGTTTTCAAAACGGTGGTTTCGTCGGACAAAGAGGCATTAGCACAAGAGAGTTGTCACAAGTAGAAGTTCGATACATTTTGATATCGAGATCAAAGAAGGATATTCGCTCAAAGCTTAAGGAATGGAACAGTTTGGATGCCCTATTGAAGACTTCAGCGATGGCTTCCATACCAAGTCGTTCTCAGAAAGAGATGAAGAAGGAGATACTAAAGCAGAAGGGTCCTTCAGATGGCATGAAAGCTGATGCAAACAGGAAACAGGAGTTTGTAGATGTCAAGATCAGTGCTAACAACAATATGTCTTCCTCTGCCAATCATAATGATACTGTCGATACAGAGGAGGCCAATTCCTTATCAATGACTGTTCCAGATTCTGATTTTCATGATTTTGACCATGATCGTACAGAAATGTCTTTTGGAAAAAACCAGGTTTGGGCTGTTTACGATGATGATGATGGGATGCCTCGCTTTTATGCTCTGATTCATCAGGTGATGTCAATGAAACCATTCGGAGTGGAGATCAGTTGGCTTAACTCCAAAAGTAACCATGAACTCGCCCCAATAAACTGGATCAGTTCAGGCTTTTACAAGACGATTGGGGACTTCTGGATAGGCAAGCATGAAGTCAATAAGTCTCTTAACTCTTTTTCTCACAAAGTTAATTGGACAAAGGGTTTTAGAGGGACGATTAAAATCTATCCCAGGAAGGGAGATGTTTGGGCTCTTTATAAGAATTGGTCCCCCAAATGGAATGAGCTTACCCCAGAAGAAGTTATACACAAGTATAGCATGGTGGAAGTGCTCGAAGACTACATTGAGGAAAGGGGAGTAACTGTTGTTCCGCTCATTAAAGTTGTGGGTTACAAGGCAGTGTTTCGCAAGCATTCTGACCTCACTAGAATCAGAACAATTCCAAAAGAAGAGATGTTTCGGTTTTCTCACATGGTCCCCTCATACTTGCTAACAGGTCAGGAGGGCCACAATGCTCCACAGGGTTGTTGGGAGCTTGATCCAGCATCTACACCTATGGAACTACTTCAGGTACTAACAGAAGTTGAGGTGGAAGAGACGATAAAGACTACTGATAAAGCTGAGGAAGAATCTCATTATGGGGATTGCAAAAAGTTGGAGGATGAAGAATTGCTAAAATGTGAAAACATCTCCGAGGAAAACCATGTTGAAGTTTCTGCAAGAAGTGATAAAGCAGAAGTTACAAAGAATAAGGTGATTTTGGTGTATAAACGGAGGCGGTATAGAAAGTAGAGAAAGTGAGGTTTGGATTAGATGGTTAGTCCACAGTATAGGAAATCATCATAGGAACCTAAGTTGTCTTTGAAGAATCCTGAAAACTGGATTTAGTTTATTTTCTTTCCCATACACAGGTGGCTTTACAGCTTCCTTCGAAGTTGTAGAATGCCCAGAAAATTTATAGATATGATAGGAGTTGCTATCTTTTATACAGAGGAAATAGATTTTCCATCATATATTTCTAGTACGGTACGATATTAGTATAATCCGATTACTATTTCAGATAAATTTTTAAAATTACAAAATAATCCTTTAATTTTTTAAAATTACAAAATAATCTTTTAATATATTGTACTGCATAATTTTTAATTTTGCATCAATCATATCTCCAGAAATTATAAGAGTATAAATTTAAAATAACAACTATCTCTTTATTTTTATTAATAT
>JANZLH020000406.1:382436-393782 GCA_026770325.2 Erythroxylum fimbriatum
ATATTAATTACAAAGATTTTTTTTAAATAACAGTCTAACATTTAACTGATTTCTTAAAAATTTTCTTTTAAAAAATATCTACACAAGAAAAGACTCTGCTGACCAAGTAAACGCTTAAACTAAGACCTAAGTTGGGTAAAGTAAAAAGCAATTATTGCTACCAACTGCTAACCTATCGCCCGCCCTTAGTTTTCAGCCTCTTGATTCTGAATGCACCACTTCCAATTGGCAGCTAGTTAAGATGGAATAGAGAAGCGAATTCCATTCAAAATGGAAAAGTGAGACAAAAAACAAAAAATCATCGCATTAGGGTCATAAATAATAACCCTTTTTAGACGCTGATTCAAGCGACCTGAAGGAAATTTTCTAACTTCAATGTGTTTTGACTGCAAGCATTGGCTAGATAGGTTGGTGAAGTGGCGGTGGTGGTGAGTAGTGGTGTTGCAATCCGCTCCTAGATTTAGGACTTTCTTCTGGTGAGTAAACTTTGTTTGCTTTTATTATATTCCACACTGATTCAATTCCTTAAGTCAGTCAGGGACAGCTCATGGCCGTGATCTTTTGTTTTATGCAATTCCAGATTATGGTGGGTGGGCACTTGGTTTTCACTACAACGAATTTACCCTGACGAATTCAGAAACAGAATAGATAGGGTTTGCAATCCATGGGGACCATTTTCATTAGGTTGGAAACCCCAAGATAACTTTCTTTTATTTCTCTTTTTTACTCCCTCCTATTTAAAATAAAAGTCTTTTTAGAGAAATTTTAATTATTCAAAATAAGTGTCGTTTGTGATTTTTCATATTTTACTTTCAAAATTACCCTTAATTTCTCTCACATCATAATTGCACAGAGATTACACAGATTATATTTTCAAGACACTTCAACATGCAATTAATATGAGTATATCAAACATTTCATTAACTTTCTTAATAAGTGTGCATTCCTCTAAAAACGACCTTTATTTTGAATAGGAAGGAGTATTATTTAATGAAAAAATTCAAGAGAAGTGAAAGATAAATTTAGGAAAAAAAATACACATCAAAATTAATAAATTATGCATCTAATTTATAATATCTATTTATTTTAATTAAAAATATTTTTATTCAGTTCTAAATTACTTATGATATTAATTTTTCTCACTTCAAGAATGAGATAATTAAAATTTGTTCATCAAAGATAAATTTAAGATTTAAACTTTTTTCTTAAATTCAAATTCGGTTACCATTTTCCTAACTTATTGTGGGTGTTAAAAATATATATAATTATTCTTTAATTATTTAATATTAATATACTATTTTGAAGTAATTAATATTTATGTTCTTAAATTAACCTCCTTTTATTTTTTATGTTTTAGTTTACTGGATTTAAAAAGTAAAAAATAAAATACGTTTTTTGTTTGCAGAAAAAAGCAGTCATTTTCTTTTACTATGCAACCCTAGTTTAAATCTAGATAGGCTATTCAAGACACAAGGTCCCAGCACATTTAGTGGCCAGCATCTTCATTTCCACCCTTTTTTTTCCTTGGCTATTTTCTTCCCATAAAAAGATAAATTAATGACCTTGTGCTGCTAGTAGTGGTAGTATTCCAATACATCTAAATTGTCTGCTAAGACCAGCAAGTCCGAACCAGAAATTGAACGTGTGGCATGTTCAAGTATAGTGTTAGGCATTAAGTTCACAAGTACTCAAAATCGTTTCACGGATGGAGCTACTGTTATGGTTTTGGGGTAAGAAAAAAAGGTGTAAATATTGTGCTCCTTGGTTTATCATTATAGTTTTTCATTGTTAAGGAAGGAGGTATATATAAAATATCAAAACTTGAAACTTGAAAGTGACATAAATGGACTAATAAATAGAAGATGACAATAGACAGTGTCTCCAGAATCGGGGAGGTGAAGATATAATTTCCCAAATGACTATCAATCCAAAAACTTTAATGCATAAGATAGCTATATGGTCCCCCAATTCAGGTCTCCTATAGAGCTAGAATGATCTGATTGATGTTATCTGAGAAAATCTAATTTGTCAGACACAGGCGCAGCAATTGGGAAAGACAAGCAAAGACATGATGGGAAATCCTAAACAATGTGATGGACATATATTACACGCCCAAGATTGGTATGGTCAAAAACACTACATAATCTATCTCTTGTTTGTGTGTTTTAGTTGATGATCGTCAAGAGCTAGCCTGATTCTAGCCGGGGGCAGGGAATTATTGGTTTGTCCATCGACGTACGAATACACCAAAAAGTTACATAAATTCGGTAAACCATCCTAAAACTCACAAAAGGGCACATTGAAATTTTGGCTTATTTTAGGCACATAGAACAATAGCAAGTTAAGTTGTGATCGAATTAGCTTGTACGTGTTAGGACTCAATTATGCAATCTTTGCTGTTTCTAAAGGCTTTGGAAGGGAAGAATGGAATGATTGATGAAAGGAGGGCACGTGGTTTGTAGTAGAAGAAGGGTTATTATCGCATGTGAAACCCTCGTTTAGATGCCCCCACTACAAGCCACTTAGACACAATATATATATATATATACACATAAATAAGTAAGAATGTAGGCTCAAACTTAAAGGGACCATTTTAGGAGAACCTTAGTCTATTTTGTGACAACTAACATGACACTCACGTTAGTCCATTCCACACACACTTCCTTTCCAAGAGACACTATCATGGACCATTTGCTTCCTTCACCTCAATAAAGTAGGACCCTCTTCCAAACCCCTCCATCAATGCTCTTGCTCTCCCTCTTAATTTCTCATGAAACTGATGCTTTGTTGTGTGTATACGTGTATTTGTATGTATTCCCAAGTTGTAGTAGTAGTAGAGGTCAACGAAAGCTACACTTAAAAACTTAACTTGATTTGGTATACTAAGTAAATCATGCTATTGTATTGTAGCCCGAGTGAAACCCAAGTCTTCTTCCTAATGAAAAAGATGAGGATAATTTCCAAGTTCCTTTGGCAGTTTGGCCACCTAGCTTTCAATGGAACTACTGACTTCAATGCAAAGAAAGTGGTGAAGGAAATTTCGACCATTTAAAATTCAACAACCTGATTTCTCTTCGTTGTAAGAGAGTACTAGTCCAATATGCTCCATATAGTCAAGTCAACTATATGAAAAGAGATTTCAATTAAAAAAGATTAATTAATTAATATTTGTAGTCATTTATGTTCTAATATTTAAAAAGAAAGTAGTACAAAAAATTACATTAACATAATTAATCTTAAGTTACTCGTTCTCCAGTTAATGTGTATGTACTTCATGGTCTTTGTACTATTTAGCATCCAGCTTGATAATTTTCTTTCTGCATGGAATTCGAGGTAGCTAGATAAGCACAACGTCATTCTCATTGATCTTCGAACATCCAATGGCCGGTGGGTCCTTGTTCATAGGGCTATATCTGAAAATGACAGTTCAAGAAACTTTGACATGGGATGTGGATAAGTTCACATAATATCTACGTAAATATGTATATTTAGACATGTAACAGGTTAGCTTAGGATAAGCTCAGGAACTTCGTGCGCTAATTCTTGGGTCAATGTGTAAGGAAAAGAAAAACTATATGGTAAACCTGAAACATTTATTATCATTCTTGCCGACTTCTTTGTGATGGAGAACTTGCAAGAGATGATAGTGAAATCTCAGTTTACCGGAAGGTTTTGAGAGAGATGTGTCGATCATCATTTGATACCATAATGCTGTTTTTATAGATTCCTTTTGACATTTTCATAAAGGAACGGTCTAGCTACTTGATCTGTCTTACTACAAATATACTATTCAAGGTTTGACATGTAACGAAACTCCATTTCTTTATGTGGTGAACAGTGAACTTATTCTAATTCTCAAGCTTTAAGATCGATTTTATGTTTTGCTAGTTGTGTTCGAGAAGGCTTAACTCACTCCTAAAAGTTAGCTTAAGAGGGAGAAGTTTGTACATTATTATAAATTTTCAAATGCTCTCATAGTTGTCTAATGTGAGATTCCTGACACACCTTTTTCATATTGGACAATGGGACATAACCGGACACCGCCTCAAATCATCAAGACAAATTGGCTCTGATACTATGTTATAAAGGCTTAATTCACTCTAAAAAACTAGCTCAAGAGGGGAAGGTTTGAACACTATTATAAATTTTTGAATACCCTCATAATTGTCCGATGTGAAATTTCTGACAAGTTGTGTCAATATTGTTAACTCTAAATAACAATTTTAGTTAAGGCTGAACAATTTAAAATTTTACACAAAAGTTACATTATAGAAGAAGAGCCTTACCAGTTGCTCCCTTAATTTATAACCAAAAAGTTACAGGTTCAAATAACGAAAATTTTTTCTTTGTAAAAATACAAAGCAAGACTTTATATATTGATGACTCTCTTTAGACCTTCGAAAAAAAGGAAACTTTGTATACCGGTTAAGTTGACTTTTTATACAAAAGTTATATCTTACATATTAATCACTGTACAATCAAAATTTTTAAATTTGAATGATTTGTTATCAAAGAAAATTTTATGATTTTTTATTTGAGGATGTTAAATAAAATTTATATACTTAAATTATTGTTTAGATTCAAAATTTTGATTGATGAAAAAGAAGAAATAATTATTTTTTAAAATAATATGATTATCTTAACTTTGAGTCGTATTAAAAAATAGATTATTCGAAAAATTTATTTATACTTTCTCTATTTTACAAAAATAATTGATAGTATAATTTTTATGTTAAATTCAAAAAATATTTATTTTAGTAAAAGAGAGAATTTAATTTATCCTTGATATTTCATTTAAGTTCAGGTTAATAAAAAATATTCATATTTTGCAGTTTAATAAAACTCAATAGTTCACAAACACACAAACTTCATTTCTTCTTCAGTGTCCCTCACAAAAAACAAAACTTATTCCCTATCTTAACTTTAAGAACGTAATTGTGTGAAAAGTGCAACATTTCTTTTACAACTCAAGTTTTTCTTTCTTTATCTACCCGATCTTCACGATGGAAAACCAACCCGAGAACATCTTCCGCTTGGAATGTGCAAATTAGACTAGTGCATGATGATCATTAATTGATCCAACTCATCAACATATGGGAATCGAGTAGCTCAAATCAACACTTGCGAATCTATAACAAAGAAAACAGGACCCATACCATACAAAGCCAGTCCAAGTCCTGCATATGTTTCTTTCAAAAGGGTTACATGTTTGTCCTGTTATACCCAGGTGGGTCTTTATGGGCAGTAAACAATGAAGCATGGAGTGTACCACGCTTAGCACATCAAGGGGTCACAGTATATAGTGACCCCTCCTCTTTCCAATTATTTCTTGACCAGTTTTCCATACCAGACTCCACCCCAAACCAAGCCATGGATGCAGCTTGCCCTAAAGCATCCTCAGATGGCGACTCATTCCAGCCTAGCTTGAAAGTGATTGCTGTTTCTATACACCTACATGGCCTAGTCTTAATCAGCCCTTGTTCTATGAGGTGGCTTCAACTTCTTTCGATGGGTATACGATATAATACGTTCTTGCTTCCCTGTACTTTACCTCCTTTCCTTTGTTTCCCATGTTGGCCGCAGTTCTACCTAGATTTGTTAGGTTTATGGTTTTTCTTTTTAGAACATGAATTAGGACTAGACTGATCTTTCTTCCTACTAAACTAAGGTAGCCATGTTCATGCATTATCTTCAAGAGTTTATGATTTTTCTTATCAAATTTTCAGTGACTGAGATTGGAAATTGGTTAAACCTAACAAAAAATGAACAAATATGATGTAGAGTGTCTGTTGGAAATACTTTTGAATTTTCACTGAATTTGTTCTATGAGTGAGGAATTACGACAACCACTAAGGCAAACTAATGGTAAATTCCAACATGTGCATTGTTGAGAGGTGGATTGAGGATTCTTTTTTCTCTAAGACCAAACATACAACAATGGATGTCCGAAGGCTTGTAGAGATAATTGAGTAGAGGAACATACAAACAGTTTTTGGTGACTGTAGCCTACAGAGATTGTACAATTTTTGTCAACTAAAAGACGAAGGGAATTTAAATAGAAAACTCCAAAGGCAATGGGCTAAAGACATGCATTGCAGAAGAAGCTCTTATGGTCCTTTGACCCAGTGAGAGGTGGATCTGGACCCATTGTTCATGTAATCTAGCTTACAACTTGACAACAACTGACCCCTCCCCTCAAAAACAAAGTCTTCCTGTGCTGATGAGCTTATGGCTTGTTGCCACCATAAAACCGTCAGGATCTCAGCAGCACATTAATTTCCGTCTTTAGTTCTTAAGCTCATAAACCAGCCAAAAAGGCGAAGGGAAAAAGGAAAAAAAAGGAAGAAGAAGAACAAGCTACGTTTCTTTGGACTTTTAAGTGTCCATGGTTTACGAGAATTTAAGTGTCCCTAGACATTTCAGGTTTTGTTTCTCAGTATCAAAACAGGTAAGTGGTTTTAATTGATGTATATTCGAAAAGTAGTAATTATGAGTATCTTTGTTATTAAAAAAAGAAAAAATACGTATTTTTAACTTTTTTTATTAACATATAAGGTAAATTCTAAAATTTTACAATGATTAAACTAAATTCTTATGTCAAAAGAACACGCACCATGAGCGGGAGCTTCATTGTCCTCCTATGAAGACTCACCTAGAGTTGCGACACTCTCAAACGAGAAAGTTGAAGGAGACTTTTCTGACTTTTATCTAGGACCCATCAGCTAAGCAGGATAAGGCTCGCATCTTCTCCTCCTAGCCCAACGCTTTGTGATATTCATTATTGCCTGGTTATTCTAGATGCTTTTGTATTTCTCTTATTCTCCTTTTATCTGTAAGCTTGCCTATATAAAGGTATCAGTTGTTCAATAAATGATGAGGCAACTAGTTTTATCTTGATATCAGAGCTCCTCTGCATTCAGCCAGAATGGGTATCCATCTCGTCTGCTATTTTTTAGTTTCTTGAGTCTTTAAGTCCTCTGTTTTCTTCTTACCTTCTTTTACTTCTTCTTTTCGTTGTTGTGCATCTTCTTCCTTTTGGTCCCCTTCATCTTCACTATGTCCGGAGGGCCATCTTACGCCAGTATCACAAGTAATCAAAATCAAAACAATATTAGACTAGAAGACCACCCAGCTTCTCCATATTATCTTCATCCCAATGAAAACCCATCTCTCATCCTAGTGTCCTCTCCATTGATCGGATCAAATTACTATTCATGGTCTGGGTCAATGAGAATGACACAGTGATCAAAAAATAAGTTAACATTCATTGATGGTAATATCATTATGCCAAACATAAATGATCCTATATATGCCTATTGGGAACGATGTAATACAATGGTGCTATCATGGCTAACGCGTTCTATAAGTGATTCTATTGTCCAAAGTATTATTTGGCTAGATTCTACTACTGAGGTATGGAAGGATCTAGAAGGTAGATTCGCACAAGTAGACTCTTTTCGTATTTCGAACCTTCAAGAAGAAGTTTATTCACAAAAGCAGGGAAACCTCTCAGTATCCTACTATTATACAAACCTTAAAATGTTATGGGATGAGTTTTCCAACCTAAGACCACTGTCCCGATGTAGGTGTCAACCTCAATGCACATGTGATGTTTAGACTATCATCAAGTCATACCAAGAGAATGACAACGTTATACATTTTTTAAAAGGCTTAAATGACTCATATACTACAGTAAGATCTCAGATTATGTTGATGGAACCATTACCTGATATTAAGAAAGTTTTCTCTATGGTAGTATAGCATGAGAGGCAACTAATTTCCTTTTATTCTCACACTGTCACTCATTCAAAAGGTCCCGAATCTCAAGCATTCTATACCAAGACAAATGTGAGAAAAACTTTTTAGTCAACAAAAAAACTTGTATGCAATTACTGTGGACACTTAGGGCATATGGACAACAAGTGTTACAGGAAACACAGATTTCCTCCCAACTTTGTAACCAACAATAATAAATCAACTACTTACTAGTCCAAAGATGCCTACAGGTCCAGATTCAGAGCTACCAACCAAGTCAAAATGCACCTCGAAAACTCTTCAGACAGCACCCTCTGCACCTTAGAAGATCAGAAAGAAAGCGCACAACCAAGTGTTAACTATAATCTGACTCAGGAAGAATACTACCAACTGAATGAATTACTACACAATGGAAAAGTTCCTATGACCAGTTCAACTTTGGCACCGCAAATAAATACACTCACAAAAGATGATAAATGTATGTACTCACCTGTCAAACCATGTTTACCTTCATCCATTTGGATCTTGGACTCAAGTGTTACGGATCACATTGTATGCAGCTTAGAATTATTTTCTGAGTATAAAAATGCTAGTAATTTGGCAGTGAGGCTCCCCAATGGCCAACAAGTACCTATTATGCATATGGGAACAGCTCATCTCTTTGGTTTAGTATTGACTAATGCTCTCTATGTTCCTATTTTCTCACTTAATCTCATTTCCATCAGTTAGCTTACAAATTCCTCTCTTTGCAAACTAACCTTCACCAATTGTTCTTGTGACATTCAGAATACCAAAACCTTGAAGACGATTGGTTTTGCTAAACAACTTGATGGACTCTATTACCTAGGACCCACACATCAAGCGAACACAGCCTTCTCTCAATCAAGCCACATTGGCATCATCGATAGTACTCTTGTCTAACTCCAGATTGAGATTGTTGTCTTCTATGGATTCATCTAGTCCTTTCCAGCATGTTACACAATGTGATATATGTCATTTTTCAAAACAAAACATTTACCTTTCATATTGAGCACTTCTATGGCTTTTGCTTGGTTTTATATCATCTATGTTAAAGTATAAGGACCCTACCATGGACACTAATTCTTCTTAACCATAGTAGATGACCATAATCGTATGACATGGGTACATTTAATGAAGCACAAATCTGAAACTGGGGACTTAATTAGATTTTTTTTGGCCTACATGGAAAGACAATTTGCAAAAAAGATAAAATGCATCAGAAGCGATCAAGGGGCGGAAGTTTCGACGAATGATTTCTTCTCCACAAATGGAATTCTATATGAAATCACATGCATAGAGACCCTAAGAAAAATGGGAGGGCTAAAAGGAAACACCAACATATCTTATGTGTGACAAAAGCTCTAAAAATGCAAACAAATCTTCCTACTAAATATTGGTCAGAGTGTGTTCTACATGCAGTTTTTCTCATCAATCAAATTCCTTCAACACTCTTGTCACATAAATCACCTTATTCAATTATGTTTGGTACTAATCCTAATCTTGCTCACCTAAAAGTGTTCAGTTGCCTTTGTTTTGCCTCAACTAAGGAAGCAAACAGAGGAAAACTAGACACCAGAGCAAGAAAATTTGCTTTTTTAGGTTTTTCAACAGGAACCAGGGTACAAATTATTGGACTTGGAGATAAGAAAGTTCTTCTTGTATAGAGATATGTTGTTTTATAAAGACACTTTTCCCTTCCAACATCTACCCTCTGTCAATCCTTCCGTCCCTAGTCCAGTCTTACCTACTCTTTTAAACTCTCCCTGCTATAAACACTTACAAACCACATCTGATTCAAATAAATCTCTACCAAACCTACCTTTGCTCACTACTGAACCATGTCGTTCTACTAGACACTTGAAACCACCTTCCTTTCTCAAGGATTATGATTGTCCTACTATACCCCATACCTCACCACACACAGTTTTGTCTGTCTTATCTTACCAACATCTATCCCCTCAGTACAAATCCCTCTCTATGGCCATTAACACTTCTAAAGTCCCTTCCACTTATACTAAACACAACGAATGGCTGAATGCAATATAGGAAGAATTACAAGCTTTGGAAAAAAAATCAAACGTGGAACCTTACCTACTTACCACCAGACAAGACTACCATTGATTGCAAGTGGGTGCATAAGCTTAAATGTTGGGCCCCGTTTTCGAAGCTCAACAATCGGTCCGGAAACGAAAAGCTATATAAGCGGGTTTCCAATCTCTTTAACCCTCATCAAATGGTCCTCATTCTCATAACATATCAAGCCACAAAGGCGAGCCCACACAATAAAATCACAACAATTATAATTGACTTCTTCCAAATGGTAGCCCTTAGTCTTTAGTTCATTTAGAAACAAGAACCACCTCAATCAGAGTTCTATAGTTCAAGATATGTTTAAAAATCCAATGTATGTTCATAGCCCAAACATGCTCTCCAAACTGACCCTCACTTCTTTTCCATCAAACCTTTTGAATTTCACTCCAAATTCTATAAATTTTCATGAAGAGGTAGAAAAACATGTTTGGAATCTAACGCCTCAAGAATCACCTCAATCGGAGGTCGGACGAAGGAGTTATGGTCAAACGAATTCAACATGTTCATGACTTTACTCCTATTGAACATGCTTTGGCGGAAACACCATAACTCTCACTATAGATGTCGGATGACTTCGTTTTTAGATGGTTAGAAAGAAGACATCTAGGGCTACAACTTTTGTGAAGACACAAAATTGAAATTATGTCGTTAAGAGGGTCAAAACACACGGACCGTCTGATCCAACACGGTCAGGCCGTGTAACTTTCTGTTGAAATAGTGTCCCTGCGCCTAGAAAAACACGGCCCGTGTGATTTCACACGGGTAAGCCGTGTAACCTTCGGGTAACATGAAATTTTCACCCTCCAAGACCCCTCCAAAGGTTCCTAAACCCATCCTAACATCCTCTTTATTGGGACCCGATCTCGGGATCGGACCCCAACAGGAAAATGAAACGGAAAACGGTAAACCAAAACGCAAACGAAGAATAAAAGCAAATGGGAACAGATCAATTCCGATCCGACTTAAATCCGGAGCGGAACAAAGTGAACGGAATCGAATCCCAAAGGAATCGAAAGATCGCAAATTGGACATCCGCGAACAAAAACTTTAGAAAAACGTCGTCGCATTGGAAATCCTAGACTTAGCCAGGTCTAAACTAATCCGAAAATCGGTATAATAATTTTTTTTTCATCTTTATTCCCAACACTTAGGTCCCAATAACTTCCCTTTTGGAAATTTACCTCAATCAACTTATTTCTTCAAGTTCCATCATAACTCATAACTCATCGATTTAATCAAACTCTTATTCTTATCCTTAACAAAACTTATTCAAATTCTTATTCTAACTTTTCCATAAAAACAATCACACTACTCTTATACCCAAACATGCCATACACAATTTAACGAAATTTCGGCAGCATAACGGCTGCATTTTTAGAAACCCAAAAATCTGCAATGTTTTAAAACACACTTCTAAAATCACATCCAACCTTAACAACCATCATCGGACCTCCTGTCCGGAAACCCAGCATAAGCAAA
>JANZLH020000406.1:425135-436858 GCA_026770325.2 Erythroxylum fimbriatum
CTATTGCAAACGAACGACACATGGATCCAAACGGCAACGTTCCTTTCCGCCAGAATCCGGCTGAACCACCATTTTTCCTGAATCTCATGATTTAAGGCTTTGATGAATATGGTAAACTCAAAACTGAAACTTTGATCAAACATACGTTTGATTTTTGAGTCGGGACCGAAATGATTGACGTACATGCACGATCATTGTTATTTAATACCAACACCAAATGAATAAGTGTTCAGTGAATGCGATTAGATTGGGTGGTTCTAAAAGAAAGATTTGGTTTCTGGGTTCTTGATTTGGGTTACTGTTGAAATCGTGGTTTTGGTTGAATCGTACGATATGATTAGGGTTGGTGGGTACGGCACATGAAATATTTCTATGTTTAGAAACCATGATCTGATCATCAACTTCATGCACAGGCACAGTTGGACCAAACCAAACCAAACCAAACTTCTATTTCTTGATTTCCTCCCCTTGATCGGGTTGTTGAATTGACTTCCTGTTCATGAAACATCATTCCAGCTATAGTTCTCTCCTTTTGCTAATAATAATGATAAATTTGGATCGATGAATTGTAACTTCAATCAAGTGGTTGGTAGTGGAATGTTTTTTATGTTCATTTTCGATTCGAATTGCAATTGCAAACTTCAAAACGACGCAGTATAGTTTGATGTATGATATTATGTAATGAAAATGATATTATTTTAAAGTTCGCAGTTAAAGCTTTTAATGAAAATTGATAATAAAAAGATGAAAGTTATAAAATAACAACGGTAAACGATTAATAATAAATTTTAAAATTAAATATTATATTGATAATATGTAAAATTACAGCAAGATTCAACGAAATTTAACCAATAACTACATTTATCATCTCTTTGTGTATATAAGGAATTAGTGCATTGATTGAGCTAGAAATTTAAGATAGAAGGGCCCAAATAAAATATAAATTTCACAAAAATTTTCATATCAAACTAAATAAAAAATTGAGTTTAAAAATATAAAATAGTTAAAATTACAATGATACTCGCCTACTTTTCATAGATTGAAATCTTTTCATAACAAGATCATTGTCAATATTTGCAACAACTTAGTTAAATTATTAATCAAACGGTCATACATGCATTCACTGAAATATCCCTAAATCCTGTCGTAAAATAAATATTATAAAACTTGTCGATATAAAAAGCAAACGTGACGAAAGAATAAAAAGTCAAGAAAAACAGTCAGACATATCAGCCTTGCCTGTCAATCGTTACTTGCCATTGTACAAAGCTGCCATTAAAGGTAATTGGATCACCGCTTCTAACTTTTTAAAGAAAGATCCCAATTCAATAATTGTCGATGTCATTGAAAAGCCCATGACTACTCTCCATGTCGCTATTGGTACTGGTTTGCCCTTGAAATTTGTTCAAAACCTTGTAGGGTTAACGTCTAATCACCTCTATGTGAAAGAAAAATTTTGGAACACCCTTCTTCATACAATCTTTCACAAATCACATTAACGGTGGCGGCTCGGCACACTTCAAGAGAGGGACTTGTTCAGTTATCAAAGATTTTGATATATAAAAATAAAAAAATATTTAATTTTTTTAAATCTTGAGAGGCTCAATAGTAGACTGGGCCTCAAATAACTCCGTCAGTGAATTGGTGAATCATGAGTGTCAACATATTCAATGCATTAAGGCTTTAATTTTTTTGGTTTCGTGATTTGAACTTATGATGTTACAATAAATAAATAAAAAAACTCATATAAGAGGCTAGAGCTCAGTATATTGTGAGTGACAAAATTTATGAAATGTAATCTGTTTCACAAATCTCCCCTGTCTAAATATAACATCTCAAACTCAATACCTAACAAATTTATAGGGGGAAGAAAAACACAGACACACGCAATGTAAATTATAAACTTGCTCTGTTCTTCTTGGATTCGTTTCAAGTCGTAAAATGGAGACAAAAAGGAAAGAAACCAAAAAACGTTGATGCTTTTCACTGTTAGATGAGAACTTTTTTCAGAAACATACATCACATCGGAGGTGTCGACGACAGATGCAATTTATTCTTCTTTCGGCATACTTTCGACCTTATTCCCTATTTAAAACATTGAAGGTTTCACCGACAACTATTCCATCACGACGTGAAATCACTTTGCCTTGACGAGCTGTATAAGTTGTTAACTTCTTACAACTTTGTAACATTTGTCTATTACAATAAAGTGTTAGCACTAAACGAGCTGGCTACACGTTCGGTGGGATTAGATGGATCCAAATGTTAAACGAAAGGAGTATAGTGAGGAGTAGTGTGAGACAACATCATAGTGCATATTTTTGACATGACACTGATGACACAATAGAATTTGACAAACCCTTTAACCCGATAACACCGTACACTGATTTCTTTTCATCCATTTAGTGATCAAGACTAGTTAAACTTTACTAATAATGCTGAAGAACAATACCCTTTTGACCTTACATGGTACATGCAATCCCATTTTGTCTTTCTTTTAGTTAATGCATGCGTGAGCTTTTTGTATTGGAAAATTTCGTCCCAAAGTGATCAAAGACAGATTTTTCTCCTTTTCTTTTTCCTCTTTTCTCTTTAGAATTCGGTTTCGAAAAAAAAAGAATAATACACCTATGAATATTATCTTTATTGGTTTTAGTAGATGATAATGATGGGTTTTAAATCGATTTAAAAAAATTTATCGAATCGACTAAAGTTAATGCTGAGTTTTATGTTTCTGGGTTTAGCATAACCTCCCTATCTCCTATCAAAAAAATGAGTTAATGCTACCAATAATCGAGGTATTCAGGACGAACAAGTTATTCAAACTACCCATAAGCCGGACTATCACGTCATAGTATGTTTAAGATAATGAATTACACCACAGAGCAGTTACATGGTGCTATAATTGTTATGCTTTATTAGAACATGAATTAATTCTATAGTAATCTAACATATCAAATCTCACTAAGAACATTCTGCGATATTAGATCATGATTCATGACGAAGTTAATCTCACCAAATTGTCAATGCAAGGACAAGGTAAACATGGATGCTTTTTTTAATCTTTTTTCTGGATGTCAAATGTTGGTTGTTCACTTTGGAAAAACCAAAGCTGCAAAAGCATAACGTGCTTTCGCATGACAGCCAATGATAAAAGCAAAAAGAGGTCTCCAGCTAAATAAACAGCAGTAACATCAAAGCATTTTTAATGCCAGCTCCATTATAAAGCTCTCCTCTTATGTACCAAACTCACTGTTCCATATGCATATTCGATCGACATTTTCTGTGTTGATGAGTAATATGATGTTCTCGGTAAAAAATCATTACACTTGCATGGTGGATTCATGAAATCTCAACTGCAAAATTATAATCAAATGTCTGAAACATAATCAGGAGTTATTCTTTGATTCTTGTAACTAATGATATTGTTTTCATATTCTGTCAGAAGTCATATGGATACACTTCAGAATGTTACACAAGTTTCTGTGACCAGTGGCAAGTGCTGCGGCACAATGAACTTGCTCCTGTAAGAATTTACTTCTTCCAAGGTCATCTCTAGACTCTAGTTGGTCAGTTTCTAGTCATGGAACTATCATTCCTCACTTTAGAGAATCGCTCGACTATTTCTGAGTAGTTCGAACACAAATGATGATGTTGGGGTCACCATGAGGTTTGAAATGTACAGGACGAGAGACGATAGTGCACGTGTGGGAAGAGACTATGAGAAGAGGGATTGAAATACAAACCCATGGATGGACGTGGAGTAGCTTTTATGTGCAAGCTATCATGAGGTTGGAGTAAGTGGGGTTATAAGAAATAGAGAGCTCAGTGGGTTTGGTTTTCATGGAAAAGAATAAAAAACAAATTCCACCAAATCCTGATATGAGAATTGTTTTAAAGGAAAGGAGTTTGCATGCTACTTTTGACGAAAGCTTGAAATAATAAAGGGGAATGAGTAATGATGATGTTACAAACATGGAGAACCATAATGGGTGATGAGATCAGATGATATGTTATGGTCAAAAGTTCAAAGCAAAAAGAGACCCAACTCTTGCCGGTTTTGTGTACTTGAGAGAACAAATAAAGCTGGATGTAATTATGAATATAGTGATCCCATATTGCGAAAATAATTTCATAGACTTCAATCATATTGCCTTAAAAGCTTCCCTCCACCATTACTTTGGAGATTTCTACATAGAGAGATGTTGACATGATGGGTCTGAAAATTTGAGGTTCTTGTTCATGGAAAGGTCCCGCTTACATCTCTATCTAGCCCTCCAATTCTTTCCACTAACTAAAGAAGATAAGGAAAAATATATATTGAAAAGGGCAAAAAGCACTAAACAACAATCTTGTGCTAGCTGTGTCTCGTAACTCATGTTTTCCCCATGCAAAAACTTGAGTAACAACTTCCTGAAGCAAAAGCTAGCCTCCTGTTATGCATCCGTCCAACCAGCAAAAACTGAAACATGAGGCAAGGACACTGCAGGCCTCAATTGGGTTGGTGGAATCCAAGAATTTATGTTACTAGTCGGACTGGAAAACAACTTTGAAGTTGCCGAAGGTGGCATTGCGAGAAGCATTGGCAAGCTTCCTGTTCTATCAGGGCTGCCTTCCCTGGAGCTACTTAAACTAGTCACCAGTGAAGAAGCATTGGACAAATGAGCTCCCATCTTGGCTAAATCTTCTACCTCTGGCTGATGAATTGAACTCACGGTATTGATTCCGATTACGCTCTCCGGGGCCAATGAGGAAGCCTGCGTTTTATAGCTGTCAGCAGCATATGTAGCTCTATGATCCTGTTGTGGAGATGATTGGTGGAGGATCATTTTCCAATCCGGTGCATTTTCGTAGTTTTTCTGCGAAGGAATGACTTCTCCATTGCTACAAAGAACAGGAGGTTCATTATTTGCTACATCATCACTGGTGGACCCTATGTCTTTGTTCCTCCTAGCTAACTCTCCAGCAAGAAGTGTGTTGCTTGCCATGATTCGTTCAACATCATATCTTGTTATGTCAAAATTAGTTACAGCATTAACCCCCCGGAACTTTATCGCGGCTATATCATAGGCTTCGGCTGCTTCCTCTTGGGTGCCTGAAGTTTTATTCGAAGAATCAGAATTAAACTCGTTAACATTTTGCAAAATGCATTTCAATTTTGCTTAGCTGAAGAAATGTTTTTAACAGTAGTTAGTCTGACTCCCAAGTCTGCATAATTTCAAAAGTGCCTAAAAGCAGAAAATTAGCCGAGAGTGGCTCAAAGATTCTACTTTTTAAAGTAAAAAAAGCAAATCCTTTTATTACTTTAGCTGCAACTTAATTAACCAAACATTCCCGGAGGCAATAATCACACAACTTTTGATAAACCGAAACAGTTCTTCAGAGTAACAGGACTCACTGAATGTCCCTAGGTAAAGGTCCTTATTCCCTGCAACCCTGCCAATCCTAGCTTGCCATCTTCCATGTTGATGATGCCTGCCAAGTATCGAAACAGAGAAGACAAAATATTGTTTTGTTTAGGGAAAATGCAAGTGGGAAATATATTGAAATTTATAAAAATAGGATAAAAGAGACCTTGTCACTCCTCTGTACATTGAAGCACCTCGAGAGAATCCACTGCTTTTTCTGCAAAGAAGCAATTTAAAAGATGATGAATTTCAAAAGAAAGATGGGTGATCATCAAAATGAAAATAAAGAAATTTAAAAAGCTTTCACCTTCTTAGATGGGCAACATATTCCTGTCTGGTCATGTTTTTCATTTCTTCAATCTCTTTTTGATAATTTTCCAGCTGAGAAGTAAAAATAAAACTACTTCAGTACACAAGTAGTTCGAAAGCAATGTTAACATTGAATTCGGATAAGAGGGTCGAATTTCATTACAGGGAAGTTGATATGTGTAGAGGGTCCCCAATACTTGAGCGCAGCTAGATCATAAGCTCTTGCAGCTTTCTCTTCCATATCATAACCCCCTGAAATTTAGATTAACTTGCTTAACACGAACTGAGAACACATCTGAAAAATGTCTCTTCACTGGAAATGAAAGGAGGCTTACCCAGATAGACTGAAAAGGTAATTTGTTGGAATGGCACCACAATCAAGCAAAAAAAAGTAAGAAATCAGTGATTTACAGAAACTGAGTTGAATAAAAAACAAAAGCTTAGTTATCGAGAAGGAGACAATGTGGATGGATTTATCTCTAACCTTGCCTTCCTTTCCTGCTTTGACCTTCTTTCTTGCAACTATTGTCCCACAAATGGGCTTCATATCTTCCAGTCCATCTATGCCTAATTAAGAAAGCCATTGAGAAATGGAAACTATGAGACAACAGACATCAAATTTTAATAAAGATCAGAAAGGACAAAGGAAGAGACAAGCATAATAAAAGCTAACATGCAAAGAAAAGCTTTACCGATATTAAGAAAAATCAGAGGTCCCGTAGACAAAACAGAAGAATAAAAAGTGTTGTTAGGGAATAAATGAAGCACTAACCTTGTCACACCCCTATACTGAGAAGTTCTTTGGCCAAATGTGTCAATGGACTTCCTGTGCACAATCTGCTTCTGATCCACCTTCTCAGGCCCCCTCTTCTTGGTTTCCATAGCAGCACAGTCAGTCACAGCAGGTGATATTTGCTGAGAACCAGTAACACAGCTTGATTGTGAACCAGGGCTCATAGACAAACTCAGTGACTGCAAGTCCCGATATGCCAGAGCACTAATAGACCCAGATTCACTTCCATTATCAGCCATGCAACCCATCATCTTATGGTCCATTGGATGGTTAGTTTGATAGTTTCTCGCGATCCAGTTCTTCATACCATTATTATCTCCAAGATTTGGAAGCTGAAGATGGCAATCAGAAACTGGAGTTTCTTTAACCTCCTCTCCTAATAACATCTCTTGGCTCCTAAAACTATAGTAAGGGAGTTGTTGTGCTTGAATTTGGTGCCTGGAGTTCTGTGGAAGATGGTGTAGACAATTGTGGTTATCAGGTTCATGATCTGGGTTTTGCTCATAATACACACTGTCTAAACTAAGAGCCATAGTCTCTCTATCATTGCTTTCGTAGTGATGAGTCCCCATGGTTGCACCACCAAAGAAGTCCTCCAGTTTTGGTGTCGAGCTCGTCACCATTGTAGCTTAATATGGAAAAATTCAAAACATAGAACCGTTCACGCAAGTTTGAGAATAACATTTACCGCCCCAAAACAACATAAACTTAAGCTTAAGGAAAAGAATATAGAGGACTTAAATGCGAGCTAAGTAGCTAACCTTGAGGCTGTGACCTGGCAAGCTCTTCCATTATGCAGAGGGAGCCATCAGACTTGAGTGGCATCACAGGCATAGGAGAGTACAAGCAACCAATTTCACCATCAACTCCATAGTAAACGCCATAAGAGAGATGTGGTGAGGAATGGTAAAAGCTTGTCGGGATAGCAGTAGGAACAGCAGAAGAAGCGGAGTCTGGTTGATGATGGTGATTTCGGTTTGAAGCAACCTCCATGTTCAAGTGAGAAGACAAAGAGAAACCTAACCAGTTAGTATTGTTGTTCTTGGCATTATCATCATTACTGCTCATGGGCTTCATTTCTTTTGTGTACGCTCCTGATAACTTTCAAAGTTAAAAGAAGAGATTCTTGGCAAATTTCTCCTGTGGCAAGGCAACTCAATCATTGGGCCAAAAAATAAACTAACCACACAGAACCATCTCTCTTCTCTATCTCTCTCAAAACACTTCACGCACCACTTTCATTATGGAAAACTGGTGAAGTTTTTGTTGTCTAGCAGCAGCAGAACTGAGATTGGAGGGGGTAAAATCTAACAACTCAGATAAACAAAATCCAAGTTCTGCAACTGAATCTATGCTCTTTCTTCTCTCACTAACTCACTCACTGAAAAGATTTATAAAGAGAACAAAGCAAGTTCCTTTAAACTTAAACAAAAAGAATGAGTTTCAGCAAGCAATGTTGGGCATCCTTCCTGCATTCCATAGGGATCTGCGAATGAGAAAGACATCTGCTTTTACTTTACCCTACGCTCCACTGATTCTTCTTCGCCTTTCTCTTACTTTTCTTTATTCAAATACACAGAGACACACACACATTTAATGTATATATCAAACACCCTTAAAACTGATACCTACAATGAAAACAAAGAAGCATTAAAAGGACAATAACCTACGCAAGAGACAAAGAAGTCGTAGTTGTAGTAGCAACAGTACCATAAAGAACGCATTTTTTTCGAGTAGATTAGGACAGCTTAATACCCAGCAGAACACATCAGTCAGAACCAAGCTTTTCTATGGCTTTATTAAAGCATCAAGAGCTTTCAGTTAATTTGCACCGAAACAAGCACTTGCTCTATACTTATTTATACATAAATGTATCTTAAATATATAAATATATTAAAAGACCTCTGAAAGACAGTCACAGCGATGTTCATGTAGTCATTTCAATCTTTCAAAGTTAGTACGTAGCTTCTGTACTGGTCCTACTCATATTGCAGTTTGAGAGGATAGGCATCTGCCACCTCTACTGAGAGTGCAGTACAACTCGACACGGCATCGTTTCGTTGCTCTCACATCCCGGCTAAGTGTTGTCGATCAGTCACCACCAAGTTTGACCACGTCCGCCATTTTTGCATTTTGTCCAATAATGTTCCCACAGTTGTCTCAGGCACAGGAAGCTCGGGTATTCTGATTGGCTAATTGCCAAACCAAACTAAGTTTTGAGTCCTAGTTCTTCGTAGTTCCTTCTTTGGAGGAATTATATCATGCAAGTAAATTAAAGGAAAATTCATTGATGGTTTAAAAGAAAATAAAGAATGATGATGTGATCAAACATGGGGACGCTTTGGCTGGTTTAACGGTGTCCTGGAACAGTAGAGGGTACAGACATGTTCTGGATTCTGCAGGAAGTGAGCCCATGTATCCCCGAATCTACCCATTGAGGGGACTGATATATATATGTATGAATATTGAATGGTGGTAAAGATCAAATTGTGGAATTATTGATGTAGAAGGAACTGTTGGAGAGCGTTTGAGGATACAATCAACACCAGCTTCCAGACAAAAAGAAACAAGTAGGACACACACAGTCCTAAAGAAACTCTCGGTCAAGGGTTGAGAAATTGAATCAAATATTATATTTTAATTAAAATTTGATTAAGAGATACATATTTTCGATTTAATTTCTAAAAATTTACAAAATTCTCTTAATTTTAAAAAATCTAGAAATTTTTTCTTTTTAATTTTTAATTTTTTGAAAAAATATTTCGTTTTAATTTTTGTTAAAAAATAATTATATAACACGTGAAATGTATACTAATCAAATATCATCAACGAACTCAACCCAACTTTTAACATTAAGTCAGACTAATTAAATTCAACTTAAATTAATAATTTATATAATTATAATAATTTATTAGTTTAAGTTCAAATGAATAGTTCGATTCCAATTTAAAAAATGAGATGAATCATCGTATAAACAATATTTGATTAGTGTAAATATAAAGTTTGTCTATGTTTATTAGTGTTATTATGATTTTAATTTTTAATAAAATTTTTATTTTATTTTATCTCTTTTATTTCTTTTAGTATTATATACTGTTTATTTTTATGTATTTATTTATTTTTCCTAGTTTTTTATTTCATTTTTTATTTTTCTTTCTTTTCTAATTTTATGGGTTATTTATTTATTTGTATTTTATTTGTATTTTTATTATTTTTATTTTCATTCATACATGTGAATCATTTAGAAATAACCTCTCTACTAGTTAGGAGTAAGACTGCGTACTGCAGGACTTCCCCAAATTTCGTCTTTTATAGAAATTATGTTGAATGTTGTTGTTGTTGTTGTTTATAAATATGATGTTTATGACGTGTATATTTTATTATTATTATTATTTAGTTAAAATCTAAAAGAAAGTGATTCTAAATTCATAAATTTCTATTTATCAAAATTCACCAACTTAATTATAATATTAATAAAAATTCTAAAAATATTTAGAAAATAATTAGATTTAGAGTAAACGAAACCATATATTTTTTTGGTGCATCCAGGGTATCCACCGACGGAATCAGTGACTAATCCTTTCGCTGCGGGAACATCTCTAACATGGGAGTGCTACAGCTGGCCCAGAAGCTTGCTGCATTCTCAAACCCCATTTAAAATTTTCAAAGAGAAAATGATTTTATTTTTAATCGGGCAAGGCATTGAAATGACCCTTCTATGTAACCATATGTAAGTAGTAATGCAAAGAAGTAGATGGAATCTTCTATTTCAGTAGACCAAGTTTTACTGTGTTTAACTTTTATGCATATATTTATATTAGGTTCACATAAAATTATAAATTAAATTAAACGGCACGATTTTTTTTTTTCCTACGAAATATATTAAAAGGGTCTTAATTATAAAAAGGTACCTTTAAGTCATCGACGTTCAGATTAATTCCTGCTCGAGTCGAGTAAGTCCTTTACGAGAGTTAAACTCTAACCCCAATTTTAAACGGTTACATACATAAGAACGGTTTGAATCTATAACCTCACTTAAATTAAGAAAACTTCTTACCAATTCACCTGCACCTTAAGATTTAAACGGCACAGTTTAAAACAGGATAACGGATTGGGTGCAACTACCGGCAGTACGTAGAAAGCGATCAATTCTTTAGCCTGTCTGTTCCAGTGCCTGTGCCTGTGCCTTTGCGTACTAATGATGCCAGAACTATGACAAGATAAGAACTTTGACCCTTCCAACAAAAATTCAGACACCACAGATCAAGCTGTATACCTTTTTTTCCCTCTCTTTTGGACACCAACTTGTATCCTTCCAAGTGCTCACCGCTTCAATTATTGCCTGTTAGTTAAAAATCTTAAATGCCACTGTCATACACGCATATCATCTTCCATCTTTACTATTTCTTTAACAATACGAGTTAGAGTAGAGGGATCAACTTATGCTTTTTTTTTTTTAGTATCAAAAATAGCCTCTTTATAATATAGGGATACTATCAGACTTCTCTAAACCCTACTTTATTACAAAATTTTGGATTGAGTATGATGATGATGATGAGGACAACGAGTAATGAAAAAAATCAAAATTTTTACAAATTTTAGATAATTCAAACTCGAGGTCGAACATACGATCTTAAGTACAAAAAGTACGTGAAATTTTCATTTGTGTAATACTCATCTATAATTCATCCCTGTTGTTGGAATTTATTGTGAAATTGAAAGAAAAAGAAAAAGGGGGAAGGGAACTTGATTATAAGGTTAAGCTTGGCTAAAAGTTGATATGCTTGGAATGATGTTGATGGGTGAAGGGGCCTTAAGGAACATGCTTTCATATGTGGGAGATGCATTTTCTTGTTTTGGTAGTCTATTTTATGATTGAAGAACTAAAGCAAATAATTAAAACCACTTTAGAGTATAAATTCCTTTAAGACAAATTTGAAATAGCAAAAGTCTGTACATTAAAGAAAGCTTGGGGATTGCTTCCGCGTGTCTCAGTCGCTGTGCTTGGGCAAAAGCTTCCCCTTCTTCATGGGTTGTCGTGAAGGTCCAATAACAACAAAATGATAAGAGAATGATACCAATTAATTTATTTTAAAATTTGAATATTCTAATAAAAGAGTATAAAAATATTGATAGTGGTTCTGCCAGATTTCGCTGATCCGGAACATCCTTGTTTTGATCCATATCCTTGAGTAGTTTCGGTTGCTGAATAC
>JANZLH020000406.1:459555-473018 GCA_026770325.2 Erythroxylum fimbriatum
AATAAAATCAAGAAAATTAAAAATATCTTTACTTATTAAAAATTTAAAATTTAAATGAAAAATAATATTATTAAATAAAAATTAATTAATTAATTTATATTAATAAAAATTGGTTAATTTAAAAAAGTATTATGATTGGAGCAAAAGAAGAGCTAAAATGGCTCAAGAAGAACGAAAAGATCCTTACAGGGACACTAAAGTAACTTCACAAAATAAAAATGACAAAGTCTTGATTTCTTCACCAGCTTATAATAGACCATGGATAGGTACATGGTAGCATGTCTGAGAGAGTGGTACTGGACTGGTGGTGAGAGTTTTTGGTGATAGCCATCTTTGGCTAGTGTTGGTGTATTCCCCCAGTTTCAACTTTCAACTCTCCTCTCTCTTCAATTAGCTCAACCCATTAAACAAATAAAGTACAGAGCCCACCCTTGTGCTGCGTCTCTCTATCACTCTCTCTTTCCCTTTCAACCCCTGAGAGAGAGAGGGGAGAAAAAGCTTCCTACTTTCACTTCCACCGCTATGGGGGTATTCGTGGTTGTTTTGTAGATAGGTTGTTTTATTCTCCAACATGAACTTTGGGGCTCTGGGGTTGGATGGTTTTGTGGGTCCTGAACATATTGGAGCTTCTTCTCAGGTCTCAGCTCCTGAGACCAAAAGAAAGATTCTTGAATCTAGTTCAGCTATGCACGAGGGGTCGTCTTGTGATGAGTGGAGGAGTCTGAAGATGGTCAGGAGTGACGATGTATCTGTCCCCAAGACAATGCCATTGCACCAAGCAAGTCCTTTCTTGAGATCTAATGTTATGGTTTCTTCTGATACTCGCCAACGAGAGCACATGCTCAGCTTCTCTTCACCCAAAGCAGAAGCTACTCCTTTTCTTAGTACAAGTGGTGGGTTGATGGAGAAAAGCGCTCAAAATAACTCTGCCTTTCCCTATTATCATCAACTGACAACCGCTGCATATAGTAGAAGTTCAGGTATTATGTTAGAATGCTCTTGTGCTTTTGCCTTGATAGTTCTTGTTTTAGTCAAAGTTGGGCTGTGCGGTTTCTTTGGTATTTGATTTTGTGAAGTGGGTTTTGGAGATAGCTAAGATGGATTAGTGATGTTCATTTTGTCCTCATCTCCATCTTCTAGGTAGGTTGGGTATTTGGAAACCAAAAAAAGCGAGTCTTGTCTTTGGAAAGATTTTTTTTTACTCTTTCTGCTCTGGATTTGGTAAAATCTTAAACGGTCAAACCATATCTGAAATGAAAAAGGTAAGTAAGATTAGAGAAATCAGTAGGACTAACAGATAGAGCTTAGTTGTTTGAAATAAATCTATGTTTCATTTGGCTACCATAAATGTTCTAAACAAGCAAATTTGTTTCAAATGAGCAGGTTCTGGTACTGTAAGTTTGAATGGAAGCTTGCATGGTCCCTTTTCTGGGACAAGAGGTCCTTTCAGTCCATCTCAGTGGATGGAGCTAGAACACCAGGCCTTGATCTACAAATATATGTCTGCAAATGTGCCTGTGCCCTCCAATTTACTCATCCCGCTCAAAAAGTCGCTTTACCCGTACGGTTTGTCCGGAGCTTCTGCTGGATCATTCCCTCCCAACTCATGTAAGCTTCTTTGCATTCCTTATCTCTAAGACAATAGCTAAGGTCAACATTGTATTCCCTGCAATACTTGGACAAGTAATCATAGTTCTGAATCAATCTCCGTATGTTCCTTTTTCTTTCTTTTTTGTTTTAGACGAAAAGTTTATGTCTTCATCCGTGTGTTTGGGTTTACTCATGAGTATGCTGGTTTATATATCTGACTTTTTACTGGTTACAATAGATTTCTTTATCGCTTTTATTTATTATGTAATGGGATTTTTTGTTTGTTTGGTTTGTGTTGTGTTTTCAGTTTTTTAACGAAATTACTTTCACAAATCCATTATATGCTCACGAATCAAAAGTGCTCCTTTTAGCTTTTTAAAGTATGAGTCGTTGGAGTTGTTCTTTTTGGGTCCCCATCTTTTGGCTGATTGTTCTCCTCCTTCAACCCTCCACTTTCTTTTTTTTTTTTTTCCTCTATTGTTTTGCTTCTTTCTAATTTACAGTGGGATGGGGCCCTTTCCATCTGGGTTATGGTGGCAACAACAATGATCCTGAACCGGGAAGGTGCCGTCGAACAGACGGGAAGAAATGGCGGTGTTCGAGGGATGCTGTAGTGGACCAAAAGTATTGTGAAAGGCACATTAATCGTGGCCGCCATCGTTCAAGAAAGCCTGTGGAAGGCCAGACTGGCCATGCTGCCACTGTGACTACCAATTCCAAGGTGGTGCCGATGACTTCTTCCATGTCAACGTCGGTTATAACCAGTGGTGGCACCACCAACAGCCTTGCTATTGAACAGAAACAGTTTAAGAGCTTGCTACCAGCTGATGCCAACTCTTCTGCTGTCAAAAGGTGAAAAAGAACTTTGATAATTTCTTGTGATTTTGTTTCCAATTGAATGTCCTTATTTTCTAAAGTTGGGGTTTAAAAGAGTTTATACTTAAAATTCCTTCCTTTACTTTTTCTATAGAGCTGACCTCTTTATTTCATCTTTTCTTTTGGAGAAAATGACCATTCCTAAGAGTTGAAACTTAGGATTCCTTCTCAAAGGTGGAACCTTTTGATCTGCCATGCTAATGATCTATTTGGACATTGATTTTAGGCTTTATATATGTCCAAATTGGTAACTGTGATGTGCATTACTCTGTTGTTACACGACTTTTGACTTCAAAATGTTTCTCACCCATGGTTCTTGTTACTTCTAAAGTTTTGGACACTAATTAAATTGAATTTGATTAGCAGAACACAGGATGTAAGGGGCAAAACGATTGTCTCTTCTGCCATCAAACCAAAGTCTGAGGAGTCTACTTTCACCATCCCGAAGCAAGATCAAGGAATTGATGAATCTTCTCTGTCAGAATTTGGATTTGTTTCCTCTGATTCTCTCCTTAATCCTTCTCAGGCGATTTGTTATATGAACTCCAGAAATTGTGAGTCATTTCTGAATTTCAGTGACAAAGAAACTCAAGACCAACATCCCCTTCGTCAATTCACGGATGACTGGCCCAAAAACCATGGAATTCGCACAGTCATTAGTTGGCCTGAAGAGCTGAAATCTGATTGGACTCAACTCTCAATGTCAATCCCAATGGTCTCCACTGACTTCTCATCATCATCATCCTCACCTACCCAGGATAAGCTCGTTCTCTCACCATTAAAGCTATCTCGCGAATTTGACCCCATTGAAATGGTTTCAGGAGCGAGCGGTTTCCCGAGCGGATCAAGCCAAAAGCAAGCAAACTGGATACCTATCTCGTGGGGAACTTCAATGTGTGGACCGTTAGGGGAGGCCTTCAGCATTACATCCGGTGGCGGCAACACCAGTACTTACAAGAGTTCATCGGCCCTTAACCTCTTGAATGAAGGGTGGGATGGTAGTCAGCAGTTGGGATCTTCTCCGACTGGAGTGTTGCAGAAAGCAAACTTCGTATCACTCTCCAACAGCAGTTCAGGTGGCAGCCCCAGAACTGAGAGCAAGAAGAACAATGATGGTATCAGCCTCTGTGATGATGTGATTAGTTCAACAGTTGTAAGTTCATCCTGCATTCCGTCTCTGTAACTTGGGATCACCTGAGCACTCATAATCCGGTGGAAGAGAACTGAAGAAGCTTTGGTGTTGCATTTATCTTGTAAATTTGTTTCTGCTGCTATGTCTCATTTTAGAATGTAAGACTTGGTTGGTTTCGTTTTAACAGCTACTTGTGTTCATGCTTTTATGGAAACCTTATCCTATAGTTTGATGAATTTAAAGCAACTTCTGCTTGGGATGAAAAATAATAGAATGATGTAAATCCATATAAAGTCAAAGACTTCAGGACCTGTGGGATGAAAAATAATAGAATGATGTAAATCCATATAAAGTCAAAGACTTCAGGACCTGTGGGGACAAGAGAGTCAATGATGAAGAGTGAAACTTCTTTACATACATACATACATATGTATATATATATATCATAATGTAACTTGAATAACAGATATTGATCATTTGATTGATTCATTCGTTGCACCATCATCATATCATGTGGCAGGCTCCTCTCCACCCATTCCTGTTGGGTAGGTCGCTAACAAAGACACCTAACTAAAACTGTCCGAATGTCGCGGGTTAGGAGATAGAAATACATAGAAGTTCCCTGGGCTCGAGCAAGGAGACACTCAACTCTCGTGAACACTCCCCACAAAACTTGATTTTAAGTAGTGAATTGGCCTGCAGGTTCACTCTGGCCCAGCCACTGACGTCCATTTCGATCCTTAGCTTCTTGACCTGATCTTGGTTTGACGTCATGTTTTAGATTTTATTTAACCCTCTGGGTCCCTGTTCTGTTCAGATATTGTTGAAGACGGTCAGAGCCAGCCAGCCTGAATCTCTCCCCTCAGTGATCATGTTAAAGCAACTTATTAAGTGCATTCGAAATATTGGAAGACTATTAGAAATGGGTTAGAAAAAGAAAAGGATAGATGCTGTACCAGCTAGTGAGACACTTGCCAAGGACAAGTGAAATTATTGGTTGGGACTTTGGGACACCATTAGAGCTACCGTTATTGCTTGGAGATAAAGCAAAATAGTCTGAATTCAGGACAGCGCCATAGGGACCATCTTAAATTATGTGAACAGAACAAAAAAAGTGTCCAACTAAAAAACCCTACCTTAGCTCATGCAGACATGAGGATAATACTATGCTGTATAAGTACTGCAATTATGAATTCTGGGATCTAAGTTTGGGTAAAACTAAAACATGCAATGCAAGTTGTTTCACTCGAACAAACAGCTGTCGGTGGTCCTGCTGGATTCCGAAAGGAGCCCTTGCAAGTTCTCATTTTCCAGTTGACTTGGCGAGCAATGACAAATGACCACAAAAGTTTGATAGCAACTCTTTGGGCCCATTGACTGGAAAAAAATTGAAACATCATTTTTGGCATAGGAAATTTGATGCCCTCTTAATCGGTGTTCAACGTTAAAATGTAAAGGTGCATCCTGAATCATAGATTCAGATCGCAAGACCTCTAAATACATAGAAACAAAGAGAACTTCACATCCGTAAAGACCATTCTTAGACGTTGATACTATAGAGCTTGAATTCTATGTTTCATGTTTAAAGGTAGATTAGTCTTAAAGAGGTTACCGATGTCACATTAGCTTAACCTTTTGTTTGAATTCTTACTTCTACCAAAAAAAAAAAATATATATTGATGAGAAAAAAATAGAAAAGAAATGAGACTTTCTTTTTTTTTTGTTTTCTTAATTAATTTTTTTAAGAGCTTTTATGTCCTTAATTAAGGAACTTCAGCATACACAGATAAGGATACTGTGATAATTTACATATGTTAGGGTTCTCTTATCTTAGATTTCTTTCTTTTCCACCAATTTGAGGAAAAATATATTTGTCCCAAACTTTCCTCAATTTTCTCTGTTATCTCACGTCCCCTTTGCTTATTTTTGTCCAAACGGTAAAAATTAAGCCTTGTTTGGATTAAAAGAAAGCAAGATAAAAGAAAGAAAGAGAATTGAACTTCTCTTAATTTTCACCGTTTAGACAAAAATAAGCAAAAAGAAAGTGAAAGAATGGAAAAAAAACTGAAGGAAGTTTGGGTCAAATATACTTCCTCTCAAATTGGTAAAAAGGAAAAAAAAATCTAAGATAAGAGAACTCTAATATATGTAAATTACCATAATATTTTTATCTGTGTATACAGAAGTTTCATAATCAATAACATAAAAATTTCAAAAAATTCTTTTATGCAATATAAATTTCAAATAATTTTTTTAATAAATTAAGAAAATAAATAGAAGAAAGAAAGTCTTTTTTTTTTCTATTTTTTTCTACTCTTCTTTTTCAATATTTTTTTTCTTTTCCCTTACTTTCTTTTTCACGGTACAAATAAGTATCTAAACAAAATAAAGAGAATTCAATTTTCTTATTTCTTTTCTCTTGCTTTCCTTCGATCCAAACCAAATATAAAAACTTCTGATTACGCCCACAAAGTTACCTGGAAAGGTTTTCACTGACTAAAACCTTTTTCTAAGCTTAGATTCTTCAGACATTGTAGAAACTTCCAACAGAACAGTTACCATCATCACTTCAATGTTTCTTACAAAAGCTGCACCTTAAACAAATCACCAGAAACATAAAATGGTTTTCTCAAAGAAAGTTTAATTTCAAGTTAGGACCCAAGAAATTTATTTAACGAGGAACAAGCTCGAACTCTTCATCAGTAAAGAGTTCAGATTCCTTCAATATGTAGAACACAAAACCAAATACATATTACACAGAAAAGTCAAACATAGAAAAACAGTTTGGGGGGAGAGAGCTCAGATTCTATGGGTGTAAGAGATGAGTCTGTCATGCCTTATGGAGCATTCAGTACGAGGAATTTTCATTATTATCATCGCAAAATCCCCCCAAATAAAATTGAAGAAATAAATCAAATTTCCATTAAAAACAAATACGAAAAACGAATGTAGGCTCAGACACGCACAAACGCAGTCATCCAAATCAGTGTTTTGTATGTCCAGAAAAATGAGCAAAACACGAAATCAGTTTCGAGAAATGATAATCAGTCATCACTGCCCACGTGATTCAATCATAACAAAAACAAGAGAACTGCCATTAGATTTCAAAATCAAATCGGGATTATTCAAAATCAATGGAAGTGGAAGAACAGATTGAGAAATGCAACCCTCGCCACAATGTTGCGGGCGGCTTAGGGTTTCAGGATTTCCCAAAAGCTGTGTCTTTCTTCGAGGTTAGGGTTTTGTGGATTATATATATAGCGAGATGGGTCTTTGGTGGCATGGAAACTACAATTAAATTGGGACATTGGTTTGGGTCAATTGAAGCCCAATTTCAAACTGAACAAAGTTCAAAGCCCAAACAAAACTCATATTTCACTTTCATATAAACTGCATGAATCAAAGGTAAATGCTTTTCTTAAACTTAGCTCAAATAGTGAAGCTTCCTCTCTAATTCAAAATGGTACGTGGTCTGATTGTTTCAGAGGATTTAATTTCATTCTTCAATACTTCCCTCAAATTACACAATGGTAGAGAGAGGATGATGTTATTTGGATAGCTGGCCCTAAAGGAGTGTTCTCTAACCGTTCATCCTATAAACTATTCCAAGACAACAGATATAAAGTTTCCTAGTTTGAGTTGTTACGGAAGAAATCACTTAATCCCAAAAGGCCTATAATGACATGCATTATAAGAAAAGTAGTAATTAGTGATAAAAAATTACTGACTGAAATGCAACTGTAGCAAATTACCGGTAGAAAATTATTTTTTTTGGGATAACATTGTCAGGAAAATTTTCATTTTGTGACGGGAAAAATATCCGTCGGTAAGTATAGAGGAAAATTAACGGTAGAAAATTCTCGTCAATAAAAAAAGCAGGAATGCTTGGCGAAATAAAAAAGTTTTAGGTTTACCGATAAAATTGTATTCTGTCGATAAAGTTTAGAGGTAAACGTTGTCATTTCCTTCAACTTCAACGTTTTTAATAAAATGAAAACGAAGTTTTAGGTTTACCGGCAGAATAGTATTCTGTCCGTATAAAGTTTAGAGGTAAACGGTGTCATTTCCTTCGGCTTCAATGTTTTTAATAAAATGAAAACGACGTCATTTTCCTACACATTTAACCTACCCGAAGACCCCCTCCCTGTAAGATCCCACATCGGTTGGGAAGGAGAACGAAGCATCCTTTATAAGGGTGTGGATACCTTCCCCTTGCAGACGTGTTTTTCATGCCCTAACATACCAGATCTCATTAGAACTCCGAATTTAAACGTGCTAAGGCCAGAGCAGTACCAGGATGGGTGACCTCCTGAGAAGTCCTGTGAAAAAGCAAAACCGTGAGGGTGCGAGGCCTAAAGCGGACAATATCTGCAAGCGGGTGGACGCGAAGCCCGAGAGGCCAAGGCCCTTTGGAAAAAACGAGGCCCGAGAGGCCTAGGTCTTATGGATGTTAGGCCCGAAAGGCCGAGGTCCTACACTCCCTCTCCCCTACATTTTCGTTTTCCTTTTTCCTCTCTCCCGTTTCCCCGTCGACGATTCCTCTTATGCTAGTCAGCGTTTGTGTGTGTCTGTTTTCTCCAACCACCGTCATTGTGTCCTTCGACGGAAGTAAGTCATTCAACCTTTGTCTATGTGATTTTTTGTATAACTCGTGTTGGTATTTATGTTCAAACGTTGCACGAACCTAGGAGTTTTTTTGAGCGTTTTTGCGTTTGTTTCGATATTTGTCTTTGCAATATTACGGAAAACATTGAAGAAGGAAAACTACATGATTCGCTTACGTTATTTGGGACGAATGAATTTGTCATGCCATTGAAGCGTTCGACGAAAGTTTTGAGTGGTCTCTTTAATGATTATCTTCTTATTTTAAATGTCTAAATATCCCGTGAATCATGTGCAATGTATAGAAACTAGATTAAATACGCATACAAGATTAATTAATTAGAGAACTTGAGTTGGTTAAATTTATTAACTTGGTAAGTGAAATTTAATGTATTCGTGACGATAAAATTGTCATATTCTAATTATGCTAGAATTATCAATTCTTATTGGACTATGGTCTCGTATTTTATAATATGCCATGATGTTTATGCAATATCCTGACTCTTAATGAATATCTACGTGTTAGAGATATGGATAAGAGAGTATTTATCTTTTCTGTAACACTACATCTCTGTCCATATATATATATACATGGAGTTTATGTAAGACTCACTTGATGAGTATGGAGAGAAATGATTAGAGCCTTGTTGGTTGGTCTTGCTTTTTCACTCCCCTGCTCTTTAATTTATGCTTCTAAATTTCATGTATGAGAATCATTGTTTTTTTCACATGAATAAAATTCTAAAAGAGATGTTGAATTATTAAATTGGAAAATTATTCAAAACTCTAATTATCTCCTAAGTTGTAATGGGTACTCTTACTTAGACTAAAGAAAAAAAACACTTTAAATAAATATTTAGTGATTTTCTAAAAAATTATTTTAAATTTATTTTTGATAAATTAAATTGTGTAATTTAATTTGTTATTGCATAATTGATTAATTGTTGATAAAAGACCAGTTTTATGAAGGTTTAAAGAGTATTTAAATTATTAGGGTTAATTTTGATTATTATAGTTGATAATAATTATATTTAAAATTTTGATATATAAATAATAAAGAGAATTTACACACTTTTTTATTTTTGAATAATTTACCTTTCTTTTTATATTGTTTTAAGTCAAATTCTCTTAAAGATAGTCGCGTCGATTATCAAAATGAAATTGTAATTAAAATATTGTATAATTTTACGGATAGTTTAAATCAAGTAAGTTTAATCTAGCGATATTAAAAATTAGAACACACGTGTAAACATTTCATGCTCCTTCTTACTTGACAAGAAGATCACACACCCATTCTCTACAATTAGATCAAAATTTAATGACTCTTCTAAAAGGTCTTTATGCTATTAATTGTCTTCACTATTCCTTTTTATGAAAACTGAAACGTAAACCAACTAGAGAGGCAAGATTGAAATATGTATGGCAGGGAAACTTAAGACGTGAATTTAATGAAATGCCCATCTCGTCCATAAGATTAAAAATACAAATTGGAAATAGAGTAAATATTAAATAAATTGTTTGAAATATCTTGATTTTTCATATTTTTATTTTAATGATCATAACATTAATTTTTAACATTACACCCACTAAAAGGCCACATATTTCCATTTCAAAATAAATAATATTATTTTATGGTTTGCTTGCTTTAACATATTAAAAATATAACAAAATTATTGAACAAGTGTATTATATTAAATACAAAATATTCTTTTTTTGCAGGCTCTATATTGTGTTGAAGAGCGTCGCTCATCCTTCTTCTTTGTAGTCTGTAGTTGTTTGTCCATTCAAGTAAGCCGTCCAATTAATATCTACCATATGTATTGCTAATGCAAAAGAGGCATTAATTTTGTGTTGTTGTTTAGAATATTGTTATAATCATTTATATTCTTCTTTAATAGTCTAAGTATTTACTGTATATGGATTCAGTTTGAGATCTTATAGATGATTTGAGGTATAACTAAATTCCTAGGATGGTATATAGGTTGAAAACTCACGATGCAGCTCTCACGAGGCTTATCGGTGAAAAATTTCACAAGTCTAGGAGTCAAAACAAGAACTTGCTTTATTGATTCACAGGTGTAAACAATGCCACATACCATAATATTGAAATCAATTATAGGTGATTAATTTAATTGATTAATACTTCAACTTCAATGTGTTTAATTCAAACTTAGTATTAACACAAGAAATTCATAGGTTTAATAGACATGACAGTTCTTTGCATAATAAACCCTTAAAATGATATATAGGCTAGAAACCTGTGATGTAACTCCCGTGAGGCTTATCGGTGAAAAATTCCACTAGCCTAAGAGTCACAGCGAGAACTTGATTTCTTCATTCACAGGTGTAAACAATGTCATGTACCATAGTATTGAAATCAATTATAGGTGATTAATTCAATTGATTAATACTTAGGAGATGTTGTGTAAAGTTAAATGTTCTGTAAACTTAGGGAACATGAAGGATACTAACTTTGAAATTACTTTTTTTAATTAACTGTTTTGTAGAAATGAGTAATGTTGATAGATCTTGGATGTATAGACGATTAACACCTGATAGTTTCACTAATCCTAAGTTTGTTGAAAAAGTTGAAGCTTTTATTCATTATACGTGTTCTCAAGCTGCATATATGGATGACCCAAAGATTAGATATCTATGTAAAAAATGCAAAGATATTCGTTTCCTTCATATTGATGAAGTGAATGGCCATTTGTTGAGAAAAGGGCTTGTTCCAAATTATTTTGAGTTGACACAACATGTGGAGCCATTGATTTGTAGCACCTTAAGGGGTAATGATGTAAACTTGTCAGTAAATGTGGATCAATTTGAAGGGGATTAGATTTAGAACAAATAATGTGGGTGCAACTAAAAATCCTTACATGCAAATGATTTATGACGTAGCCAGTTGCACCTTTCAGGAAAATATAAAAAATCTTGAAGAAGAATCAAACCCACATGTAAAACAATTTTTTGACTCACTATACTCAGTTGACCAAGAATTATGGCCAAATTGTGAGACAATGACTTAATTGTCTTCAATTGCTTAGATATTGAGTATAAAGTCTGAAGGGCATATTTCTGATCGTAGTTTTGATAAAATTCTTGGATGGTATAATAAATCATTACCTCCTGATCATACAATGGTTGATATTTTTTATAATATGAAGAAACTTATTAAGGGTCTTGGTTTGCCTGTTGAAAAAATTGATCATTGCAAATTGGGATGTATGTTGTATTGGGGGATGACGTGGAATTACAAGCGTGCAAATTTTGTGGTCAATCTAGGTTCAAGCCTAGAAAGCGTTCTATTGAATAGAAATTAGTACCCTTCAAGTGGATGTATTATTTTCCGCTAACTTCGAGACTTCAAATACTATATGCTTCTGATGTTACTGCATCTCACATGAGATGACATAATGAATACAAATAGGAAGATGGAATAATGAGTCATCCATTGGATGCACTGGCATGAAAACATTTCAATAACACTCATTATAAGTTTGTAGTTGAAAGTCAAAATATTAGGTTGAGATTGTTGATGGATGGATCCAACCTTTTGGTCAATTCGGCCATCAATATTCCTTATGGGCAATCATAATTACTTCTTATAATTATTGAAAAAATATTTTTGACAATTTGTTCAATACCATAATAAACATTGAAGGGCGGACAAAGGATAAAGCAAAATCACGAGCTGATTTGAAATTTTTTTATAGAAGGAATGAGTTAGATAAAAATCTTCGCACTGGTAGATATCATAAAACATGTTACACTTTGGATAAAAACAAAAGGAAATTTTGTGTGAATGGTTGAAAAGTCTAAAGTTTCCCGATAATTATGTTTCAAACTTGAGAAGGTGTGTGGACATAAAAAAGTACAAATTATTTGGGATGAAAAGTCATGATTGTCATGTGTTTATGCAAAGGCTAATTCTAATTGCATTTCGGGAGTTGCTACCGAATAAGGTTTAGGAAGTTATAACAGAATTAAGTTTGTTTTTCAAAAGCTTAACATCATCTGAAATAAAGTTGGTTGAAATGAAAAAACTAGAAAGGGAAATTCTAATAATTTTGTGAAAATTAGAAGGAATTTTCCTTCCAAGCTTCTTTGATTGTATGGACCATCTACATGTTCATTTAGCACACAATGCTAAATTTGCCAGTCCAGTTCAATATTGATGGATGTATCCGTTTAAGAGGTAATTATAGCAAATATTTAAATTAAAGTAATAACATGTTTTAATAAAAAGATTGTAATACCTATATTCGCTAATGTAGGCATTTGCATCACTTGAAGAAAAATGTAAAAAACAAGGCTAGAGTTGAATGTTCGATATGTAATGCTTATTTAGTGAAGGAAGCAAATATATTTTGTTCATATTATTTTGAGCTGTATATTCACACAAGAGAAAGAAAAGTTCCTCGTAATGACGATGAGAGAGGAACGAGCGATGATGATGGTAACTTATCCATTTTTACATATCCTAGACGAACGTATGGACGTTCAACAAGAAGAATATTAACCGAGGAAAAAATAGAAACTGCCCATGGTTACATTTTATTGAATTGTCAAGAGGTTCAAACTTTCATGCAGTAAGTTGAAATTGATTATTTGGGTTTTGAAATTTAATGTTATTCTCAACTAAAATACATAATAATGTTTTTAGATTATACGAAGAATGGTTACGTGAGCTAATGCCCAAGAAAACACAGGATGATATTAATAAAGAAGTTAGAAAACACTTTCCTCGATGGCTCGAAAAATATGTAAGTTTTCACTTACAATTATTGAAATGATTGAATTATAAGATTAAAGTGTTCAAATTGCAATATACTATTTAATATGATAATTTCTTTTGTGTAGGCCTTAAAAAATCCAATAGAGAACAAGTGATCTTGCGAAAAGACCTTTGCGAATTGTTAAATCGTATCTGGTGTATTTCGTTAATGAATAAAAATGTCATACAAAATATCATAGTCATAGCATGACAACAATAAATAGTAGAGTTTGCATATAGGGAGAATTGATAGATTACTATGGTAAAATTGTTGAGATACTTGAAATTGAGTACCTTACATTGCCAATAAAGCGGAGTTTGATATTTAAGTGTAGTGAGGAGGTAAATTATGAAATTAAGGTGAATTCTTAACATCAACCTGTGAGCGAACTTGAGCCAAAATGACATTATCTTTATGTCATATTATTTGTTTGAATTGTGTGATGCTCCTCTAGTTATGTTGCCTCCAGAACTTGCATGGAACCG
>JANZLH020000406.1:480810-490895 GCA_026770325.2 Erythroxylum fimbriatum
TTAACAAATACTCTACATAAAATTTAATAATAAACAGAAGAAATTTATAAATAATACTTACTCTTATTCTTATCATTATAAAATAATTTATTTATTAATGATATATAATGATAATAATAATAACATAATAATAATAATAATAATAACATTTACATAATAATAGAAATTAAATAATGAATTTATTTAATCACGTCATTACTCTCCATTATTCTTAATACTAATAAGTAATTTATTTAGATATTTAACAGTTATTATAATAATGTAAATAATATTAATTAATATAATGCATATATTATTATTATATGCATAAATAATAAATATCTAAATAAATTAATATATACACTTAATCGTTATATCAAAATTAAAAACGTGTATGAATGATAATAACCATGTTTATCCAAAGTCAGTACATCGAGAAGTACAAAACAGAAGTTGGCTTTGGTTGTTATTAAATTAAAAGTGGCTTGTTGGCTAATAGCTACTTTGAAAAATGCCTGTCCACTGAAAAACGGCGCCTATCCATCTTTTAATAAGGCTGTCCAATTTTTGTTGACAAAACGACGCCGTTCTGTCATTAGATAGAGTAAGGTTGGACAGATAATCTGCTCTCGCAAACAAGTTTCAGGAAGACCACAAAAGTTGCACCGTGTATCCTCGGTTAGATGTCTTTGCTGCTGATTTGTCAATAACTTCTTCTTAGCTAGTAACCATAAATACAACCTAATCCTCTGAGGACCTGGCCAGTGCCACACCAAATCCCAAATTATTACTTCCAATTAATCATATTATTACTTGTATTTTGTATGTGCAGATATAGTTGACAAAGAAATAGACTTTACTTAATTATTAAATACTTAATTTGATAATTCATCAATACAATTTAATATTACACAAATAACTTGTGCTTCTTCATTCTTGACATCAGCCAATACGTGTAGAACATTGCCCCACCACTCAAAAGCTAAGTATGCACTTACCAGCGATCACTATTATCATAGTTAATTACTGCTCTAATTAAAAAAAAAGATAGACTGATTTTGCTGATTTGTAGCTTTTTACAAGTAGTAAGTGGGATATCGACATTATAGGAATTTAATTAGATGGGTGCTATCAATGAGAAAGCATATCCAGAGCACCTTAATCCTGATGTTATGTTCACTTAATTAGTTGCACATTACAAATTGAATGCTAATATACTATAGCAACGACACGAAACAAAAGCTATATGTTGAGAATTGCCAAAGTTGATTGTGATTGTTTACTCGTTAGTTTGGTAGTTTTGCAAAAAAAAGCTCACAATTGGGTGTGACAAATGGAAACCCTTTCTTTTTGGGTGTTTGGATTACGTCCTGGATCACAATTTTTTGTTTTTAATAAAAATATAGTATTTGAGGATCACTAGCTAATAAACTATGATATCTGAAAGTGCTGGTAGGAGCGAGCGGAGGTATGGAGCTACCTTAAGAGTAGATAATCTTTCAATCCTAACGATAGTTATTGTGTAATCCAAAGTCGTTCTTAATTACTTCTTAGTGATTGTGAAATAGTTTGGTCACAGAAATACAGTAACAGTCGAATGAAAGTGCATAACTGTGGAGTATGTAATATGAAATGGTACGAACGAAATAAGTGGAAGACAATAATAGCTTTCCACACAATGATTCATTGGCATTATTTAGCACTGTTTCGAGGTAGGCCATTGGAGTGTTTCCAGGTTCAACCAGAAGTCCTTCAGGGTTTTGTTTAAGTCCAACAAAAAGGAAAAGGAACTTGGAAATTTATCTCAGCTTTTAGTGATTCAGTAGCAAGTGCCACTATATATACATGTACACTGGGACCACACTCACTACAATTAGTCTACTACCTTTAATATATAAGTAGACCTCAAGAGATGGTGCTTTTGACATGAAAACAGTAGCAAACAACACAATCCGATTTAGCACTACTCGGGGGACTAAGCGTCTTACATAAAATATAAGATGCAGGTTTCAGAAGAACCGTCGAGTTCCTAATTAAAGAAACCTTTTGGCTAGAATCACCGGAACCCCACCATAAGTACATATCATTCTTGATTTTGCAGCTTTTTCCCATTAATTTACAGACTCCCTGGAAAGAAAAGAGAGAGAGAAGTTGATCTTTGTTCCTGTTTTAAAATTTAGTGATGACTTATTTATGTAGTTTATGAAGTGACTAAGGACAAAGGCGTTTCGTTCGTTATAGCGTTATTGCATGGCCATGCAGACGTGTACTGCTGCTGCGGTTGCCGGAAAATCAAAATTTGGCGCGCGTTCGACAGCCTCTGTTGGAGCATACCCTGTTCCGACCGCAGCTGGTCGTTTTCCGACCGTACACTGTGGGTCTGGTACAATAGGTATCGCAACCGGTTCGTCAGGTCCCGATTCTCAATCCTTAACTGGCTCGCCTGGTTCCTTAGGTTTTCTAAGTGCGTCTGTTTTCTCATCCGTGAACGCCTCGCCGACTCCCTGTTCGAAATCATCCGCCTCCGCTTTCGCTCATCGATGTCGGAAACCGTCCGGTTCAGTTCATCAGAACAGGAGTTTGAATTGGCAGGGTTTTGGTCCGATCGATTCAGTTCATCAGAAACTGGTTTTGGTGATTGAGGATGACTCGGAAAGAGTTCACAAGACTCCCATGGTGTGAACCCGTTCACAAAGGAGGAAAATGGGTTTTCCGGCAGCGTGCCGGCTGGGAATATGGCCGGAATACTGGACTCCATCACTACGGAAGTGCTTAATAGTAAAAGAAGAAAGGAGGAGGAGGAAAGGGAAGAAATGCAGCGTCGGAGTCCCATATTTATGGCCAAGCTTTGGGTATTGGTTGGACCCACCAGAGGGTAATTTGGTCTAAGACAGAATTTGCGACGGCCAGTGGCTTTTTTAGAGTTCAAGCTTTTTAAAAAGGGCATCAGGTGACGTTAGCATTGTGGGCCCATTGAAAGATTGGTTAATTAGCTTACTCATGAAGAAACAAAACAGTTGGGCTCCACACCGGACACTTGTCTTATTCCAACCGGTTAAGTGTGTGAACACCCATTAGTTTGGAACAGTGCTGACGTGGAGCCACCGGTGTGGCTTGTCTACGACTTGGCTAAGTGTAAGAGGCATGGGTCATGGCTAACAATAACCAATGGAGTCAAATTATAGAGTATGATTAGAGGAAGAGGGTAGGAGCAATTGTTAACTTTATTACTTTTAATATAATACTAAATTGTTGTATTTACATAATAATTTATAAATTACATGTTCTAAATAAATTAAGAAAGAAAATAATTTCTAATTAATTTAACAAATTTAATTCATAGATTTTCTGATACACAAGATCTTCATAGGAGGCAAGCGCAGAGCATATTCATCTCTGCAATCTTTTAAACCATAGGATAGATAACTTTAGGATTTAAAGGTTTCCAAGAAAATAAGAGATGTTTAGAGACGTATTCAACTTAGAAATACACAAGTGATATTTACAAAATTGTCTCTAGCAATGTCACTACAAAATTGCTGGACTGAGTTCACAATTGGGTGGGTTTAGAAGATTGATCGAGTTACGGTGACATTGTGCCAACTTATGATTATTAGTACCCTTGTTGATTATGTTTTCAACGACATGGCGGCACTCCAAATAAAACTTGGGATGGTGGCTGGTATGGCCGAAAGTTCTTGAAAAAGAAGGTACTTCCACAGGCTGCTGCCAAATCACATAGAAAACATAAGTAGGAGAATCAAAAGTATAATTATATATCCAAAAGCTTCAAGGGTGTTCGATTTTCTTTTTGTTTGGGGTAAGAAAATTACACCAGGAGAACAAATTAAGGACAGAGTTTGGGGAAAAGGGAATCTAATAGCTCAGTTGAATCATCATTGAAGTAAGAAAAAGGTGGTCAATTAAAACTTTTACTTGTTCTTGCACAACAAATGGCTAGCACAAGACCGACATTAAATCATGAGCACAAGAACATATGTTTTCATTTCATAACCCATCAGTGTATCTTTATCTGATTGATGATGTCTTTTTTTTTTGTTTTTACTAAGTATTATCGGTCTTGTAGAAATAGAACTGTAGTATAACTTTTGTTGCAAAAATCAGGGAGCAAGATTCTCGTCTTTCCTTGCATTGTTAGGCTGTGACACTTGGGAGGATGAAGTTAAGACTTCATGTGAAAGCACCAAAAGATAAAAAGAGGGCCTCATCAACATGAGGCTGAAAACGAATGCAACAAAAAGCTACTATTCTTAATTTCTTATTGTATGTTTATATCTTTATGACTAATGTACTTCCCAATTTCCATATCAGGCTATTTCTTGGGACAGGGGTTTTGAATAATTGGTAAAAAATGGTTTAAAAAACAATGCATGCCAATTCATAGAGGCTAAAGGAAAAACGTAAAGAGACACCATACAACCTCTCCTTGTCGAGTTTTGGTTGACCGGAATATATACCTTTGTGACGAATCTTCAAGGGTTACTTTTGCTTTTGATTTTACGGCCCTAGTTAAAGACATGACACCTGCAGCCAACTGTTGACACCTATCCTTAGCACGTGGAAAGGCACATAATGAAAATCGTCACCTGGAAGCACTCTGGGACTTCAAGACAAGCTCAAACTTGCTGAGTTGGTACACCAGAAGCTAGTTCGATGTAGGTCATTTTCATTTCAGGAAGAAGCAGCCCTGGAAAAATCGTTATCGTGAAAAATAAACTTATTAGGATTTACCGAATCAATGGTTCTTGTATCGTTTCTCATTTTTGTGTTGAAGAAACCAATAATTGTGCCTTCTTTTGGGGTTTAACGTTAAAAGTCCTGCCAAACATAAGCAGTTCTTCAATTCGGCCAATGATAGGAATAGCAATATATACTTAAAATATGTTAGCAATTCAACTGAAAATTAGGACTTAGGACATAATTTAACTAATACATCAACTTGCTCATCAAATCCATACCAAACCTAATTCGGAAGTCAACAATTGCACCAGGTATGGAATCACTTTCAGAGCTTCTTGTCTTTCTCTGTGTCTCCTAATCCTAAATTGGGATAATTAATTCTGTTTTTTGTAACTTCGAAAATGCTTGGAAAGATGCAAGTTCCTGTTCAACTGGGATAGCAACATCTATTTATAATCACATGTAACTTTGTAATTGCCGTCCATTTAGTCAATTGCTTTACAACTAACATCCATGCAATATGTTATATTGGAAATCGACAAAACAGATACCTAAATTTGTCCATACTCTTCACCGCATTGAAGATTTCGTGATCACAAATTGGCATAGAACAAACTGTATGGAACCCATGCATGTTAATGGTTTCATTTTCAGGTCATTACATACAATACGATTCAAATTTACATATACTCAAGGGCCTAACAAGCCAACATATTAGAAGACTTTAATGCCAACCAAATAATTTGTGAGTATTTCTCCAAAGACCCCTTAATTATTTGAAAACAAAGTTTTATTTTCAATATCAATAAACATGTATCTTTATTCTGTTACATGATTAAATCCATCTATTCATATGGATATATGTTCTGTACGGTGCTTCAATGAGACCGAAAGAAGCCAATTAAATGCTAGTTTAGACCGTGTTGTTACCAACACAAACGTTCTTGTCGATTCCAGTTTCTTCTTCACTTTTGGCTTGTCCGACATGGGACACCAACGGCGACAGGCAAGAATCTTCCGTGTCATCTTTGGTTTCAACGGAGAAGCAACGACACCGCCGTAGAGATGTGAAGAAGACACCAGCAACCCCGTTGACCATCCATGTAGCAACCCCATCTAGCATCTTACAAGGTGGAGCATCGCACTCGCCTGCCGGTGGATCCTTGACCGGACTCGGTGCATGGCAGCACCAACTCGTGCATCTTCTAGACGTAATATTGGGTTTCATTTTGAGCTGTTTTCTTCAGTAAAAGTAGCCTAGGCAACAGACTCAGATGTAGGTTTTGGAAGGTTTTGAAGGGGTTTAGTAGTAAATCTACAATCAATATATCACAGAAGTCATGCCTTTGGAAGGTTTATCAATCAATTATTAAAGTTAAATCAATGTTCATATTCTAGAATGATGATGACTTACAAACCATAGTTTTGGACATCAACAAATCCAAGCAGTAAATAAGAAAATTTGTATGATTCTTGGCTAGGAGATGGAGGATACGTCCATAAAAGTCACTGAAGAAAGGTACAGAATCGCTTATAATTCTCGATGTTTGTGATTTTCTTAGTGGGTTAGTTGAGATACATTTCTTGAACTAAGGTTTTTTAATCCTACGATGCTACGATATATAGAGACGTTGAATGTCGTAATCAAATAGCAAGTCAAAAGATAAACAGTTTTTACTGTTATGTTGTTGTCTTTTTGTAGGGTTAGGATTAGGAAGGGTAGGCACACGAACGAAATGCTGTCAAAGTCTTTTTTTTTTTTTGTGTGCATAAACTTTAATATACACAGGTGAGTTGATAAGGGATAGTTATGATTTGACTAAAGTCGCAGATTTAAATTGCCCTTATATATACAACCGTTTAAAATTTGGGAGTTAAAACGAGAAGACATTAACTCACATCATTAACAATATTATTAAGGATGAGAATGAGGTAATTCAATTGTTTTTAACGGGTAGTTCCAAACTCATGTCAGTATAAGCTCTATTTTTTTTAACAAAATAAGGTCACTTTGTTTAAAAGAGTTCAGTTTTAGGCAAGCTTGGGTTTCGGTAGCTTATGCTCGGATTCAATTATAAAAAAGCGTTATTTTATACTTCTAATTTTTAAAAAATATTTTAAAAAATTGACAGGACGAGCTTATTAGCTGACTCATTGCTATCCCTAAATATTATGATTATTTGGGTTGGAATCCTTTCAAGTTTTAAAATAATTACTGGTTATTTAATTTGAATTTATTATTTTAAAATTTATTTAATGTGTATTTTAAAGATGATGATTATAGATTTTTATATTATTATTAAATCATCTCTATTTTTATATAAGAGCTTAGTATTTAATAGTTCGTCGAAAGTACAATGCTTTGATGCTGAAATTGTAGACTTTGATTATATATGATGGGGAGTCATCATTTGCAACTTCACGATAGGATTAACTTGAATTAAGAACTGAAAAGAATCAAACAAAAGCAATATTCTTCATTTAGGAGAATCAGTTCGAGAACTTTGGAACTAGAATCGAATACCATAAAGTGGCGGGTTGGGAGGTTTAGAAGCTATTCTTTTCCCAAGTTGTCAATTTAAGCATCAAGGAAGTACACTCCATTACGACCATCTTAAATGCCCTTTTCTCCTTGTCCCTGGTCACTATTTATTTTGTACTAGAACTGGAATCGCCTCTATCTCTTTAACTCTCATATATGATCGAGATCCGACATAAATACTTTGATTCAATCTAAAAGGCAAGAATATTAAAGCTGTCTTTGGTTTTAAGAATTGAATATGGGCCTAAAGTTACCCCTTCAAGCTCAAGAAGAATTTTCAAGAATGTCAGTCAGTTCTTTGCAAAATATGAACCGAAATTCAAAACCCTAAATAAGAAGAAAAAGTACCGATTGAATTCTTCACTGATTTTTCTCTGATTCACAACAATTTGCTTGCATATATTATAGGCCTTTAGATTTCCGGCTTCAGCCTTAGGAGACGCCATGACAGAGTTTGTGCAAGATCCGTTGGACCTAATCTAGGACTACTTAAACCAAGACATTTTGTTTTACTTAATTAAGTTCGGTCCAGTGAAGAAGACCATGAATTAAGCATGGAACTGAAGCATGATAATTTAAATTCAGTCTCGTTCGAACCATATCAATGTATGATTCCAATTATATCGGATGATTTTATTTGGCTAGCGGTTTGTTTGGAGGTCAAATTCTCCGTATGCTCCTGCAAGGAGACGGAATCTTCTGTCCATTTTACCCTGTCCTATGAATCTCAGTCATCCATTTATACGGGACTCATGCGGGACCTATATAAATATATGGTTAAAATTCATGAGACAGAGTAAAATGAACAGAGGATCCTGGCTCTCCTGCAAGGGTCTCGCTACATGGTCTGCATTTGTTGTTGAACGTCATAATTTCCCTTGACCAGTTCAAGGTTTCCTTCCTCCATGCACTTATATATCTCTTCTCCTTTAAAGAGCTTAATTATCAGCCCTACCTATACTGTTTTCACCCAAGTACCAAGAAGTGAGAGAGTTTTAGCTATCCCCACTTATAATAAGGAGGAATTTCTTAAGAGATAGGTCCATGTCCCATTAGAAGTATGACATTAAAGGAAAATATGGGATGTGCATTCGAGATGCATTGATTCCTTCTACAAAACAGTAGTCATAAGAGAAAGAGGCTTTGGAAAGAAGCTACTTCATAACATTTTACTCCAACCCACTTTGTCTCCCTCTCTCTTTAAGCTATTCCAATAGGAAGCATTTGTGAATTTCTTGGATGTATGTGGTATCCAATAATAGGAATCCTTACAATTACAATTAGGAGTATAATCATGGATTATATAAGTAAGCGCTTAAGGTACATTTCTCCATTGATTACCATCTATCCATAAGCACAGTTAACCATTTCTTGCAAAGTTAGGGAGTCATTCAGAATTCCAAACTAGGCCTAACTGTCACAATGCATTGGGGCCAATTTTTGTTGTCCATCTCCAAGACCAAGGTGAAGGCATCAGATCACATCCTCAATTGGAGGATAGCTTACAATCTTTCACAAATGTTTTTCAAGAGCCTCGGGGATTACCACCTCCAAGGTCCCATGACCATAAAATACCTCTCAAACAAGACATTGAGCCAAACTTGTGTTAATTCATACAGATACCCGCACTTCCAAAAGAATGAGATTGAGAAATTGATAGTTGATTTACTTGCTACGGGAGTGATTTGTCCTAGCCAAAGTCCATATTCATCCCCAGTATTACTTGTTAAAAAATATGATAGGTCGTGGAGATTATGCGTTGACTATTGTGCCTTGAACAAAAACACCATTAAAGACAAATTTCCTATTCCAGTCATTGAGCTATTGGATGAACTTCATGGCGTAAGGTTGTTTACGAAATTGGACTTAAGATCTGGATATCATCAGATTAGGATAAGTCCAAATGCTGTTGCCAAGACTGCATTTCGAACACATCACAAACACTACGAGTTCCTTGTAATGCTGTTTGGATTAACAAATGTACCTTCAACTTTTTAGAAATTGATGAATGAGGTATTTAAAGACCATTTACAAAAATTTGTCTTAGTTTTATTTGATGATATTTTAATTTATAGCAAGTCTTAGGAGGAACACTTAGAGCATGTCAGAATTGTTTTTGATGTCTTAAGAGCTAACAAATTATTTGTGAAAAGAGAAAAGTGAGAATTTGGGTAGGAAAAGGTGAAATACTTGGGGCACCTTATTTCAGGAGAAGGTGTAGCAGTAGATAATGATAAAATTGCAGCTATTTTAGAATAGCCTAAGCCTACTACCATTAAAAAGCTTCGAGGATTTCTGGGTTTAACTGGATACTATCGCAAATTCATCCAAGATTATAGTAAGATAGTTGGTCCTTTGACACAAATGTTGAAAACAGGGGGTTTCACTTGGACTCCAAAGGTATAATTGACATTCAAACAACTCAAACAGGCCATGACACAAGTTCCTATGTTAGCTTTTCCCAACTTTGGGCTTCCTTTTGTTGTCGAAAGTGATGCTTGTGGCAATGACATAAGGGTTGTGCTTATGCAAGAACAACATCCCATTGCTTTTTCTAGCCAACTGTTGCAAGAAATGTTGGCTTTAGTTCTTGCAATAAAGAAATGGATGCCATATTTGTTAGGGCAAAAATTTATGGTGACAACTGTTGGGCCCCGTTTCTGAAGCCCAACAATCGGTTCAGAATCGAAGAACATATATGAGCGGGTTTCCAAACTCTTTAACCCTCAATGACAAGCCCTCATTCTCCTAACATCTCAAGACCCAAAGGCGAGCCTACATAACATAGATCACAAAAATTACAATTGACTTCTTCCAAATGGTAGCTCTTGGTCTCTAGTTTATGTAGAACCAAGAACCACCT
>JANZLH020000406.1:543834-555515 GCA_026770325.2 Erythroxylum fimbriatum
AGGTGAACGAATTAAAAACACAAGGGCTAAGATGAATAATCAAGTATATCACAGGGGCTCTTTTATGTGATTTGCCTAATTTTTTCTCTTTTTTAATTTAAAATTTAAAAACAATGCTTTGCTCAAAATTATGAAATTTATATTTAATATATTCAAATTATAGTTTGAATTAAGTTAGACAACTCAAGATTAAATTCTGTCAAAAATTTAAAAATTTTAAAAGAAAAATATAATTCGGATTAAAATTCGAGTAATTTAAACCGAGTTTATTAATTTTAATTCAGACATAGAGTTATTAAAATGCCATAATTAAAACCTTGAGTCCTTGTCATCCTAACTATGACCATGACCCAGTATTGAAGGCAAGTGTAATAATAGGGAAGATGAGGAGCCAAAATTATAAGTGCATAATTGTGGTTCATGTGTTTGTTGTCGTATTGCTGCAACTTGCTTGTATGCAATTGCAACTCACACGAGTTAGTCACGTGCCACGTGAGTCAACCAAGGGCCTCAGGGCTCAGGCTGTAAAACGTGAACCAATCACGAGCCTTGTCAGGTATGGATTCACTCTATCTTTCCTCTCTTTTTTTTTAATAGAGGAAAAAAATAAACAGCAAACCTCACATGAAGCAAAAAAAAAATACCAGCGCAGTATTTTACGGTATAAAGCTCCTTCTATTTTTTGGTGGATGAACTCCATAACAACCATCGGAGGTTCCTGATGTATATACAATCCTAGGCTTAATAAGAAGGCTAAAGAAATCAGGCTATCGACATACTAGTTCCCCTCTTCGATAGACATGCTGAAATTACACTTCTCATGTTCTGTGTATTAACCCATAAATACCTGACACTAAAAAAATTTCCTCAAACAATACTAAATTGGATGAAGAAAGAATGTTAATTACCTCTGATGAATCCACTTTGACGACAATTCGTCAATAGCTAAGCTCCTATGCTAGTGTGAGACTCAAGGAAACTTCCCAAAAGTGAAGAACATGTTATCTAAATGTAATTATCATGTTTGAACACATTAGAGACTTGGAGCATCACCTTACTTTTACGAAGTTTAAACCCTGCTTCACTTAATCTTATCTACACATTTGTGTAGATTCTACATAAATATATGAATAAGATTTAATAGAACAGGGTAAGAATTAGTTAATCGGAACAGAGGATTTGATCCTCACATTAGAGAAGTAATAATCTAGTTTAGCATACAAATAACCCAAATTTTAATTGAAATTGAAATTGAAATTGAAATTTAAGTTTAAATAAAATAATATTATTTAATTTATTTAATTAATCACTATTAAATAAAATACCATCATTTTAAAATACGTATTAATTAAACTTGAACTTCTAGTATATACTGGATTAAACTTAAACTGTGTTTGATTAATAAAAAATATCATTCTCAAACTCAAGTTTTTTTTTTAATTAAGCTTTTTAACATGATTTTTTTCTTAAAGGGTAACAAAAGTAAAAATACATAAAAATTAAGCTTTGTAAATATATATTATTATTTTAAATTACATAAAAAAATTTATAACTTTTTCTAAATTTTTATTAATTTAATTTCGAAATAGTCATAAGTCTATCACGTAAATAATAGTGTCTAGGGTCATACAAAAGACAAAGAGGAAGTCTATTTATTCACACTCAAAGTCTCATTCAATTGTCATGCAAAGGGCATATGTTTTTCTTCGTCATGGATTCCCTCTATCGAATATGGAGATGCAATTTCTGCTTTTTGGGCACTAAATTATGCTACGAGCGTTGAAAATCTTGCCTGCAATCCTATTAGCCTTTTCACTTTGTCCAAAATATGGGCCAAATGTTCTTACTTTGCCATTTAAGTTTGACAAAAAAGATAAAGTGTTTGTTTAGATGCAGTGCAACGAGTCCCATCTCAATAAGTCATCAGAAGTGTTCTTAGGCTTCTTTAATTCTTGCAAGAACCTCTTTCCATGGCTTTAGGTCTCAACCAACGTTCAAAGATGCCATTTTTAATGTGCTATTTTTACCAAAAGGCTAAGAACTTACAAACTATTGCTTCAGTTCTCTTAAGCGGACCAAAGATGGGAAGTAAGAGTATAAAATAAAGGCAGAAGCCAAAATTACAGCTTTGGAACTGTTCTAAAACTTTTCAGAGTATAAAAAGGAAGTTCCCACAGACTTGTCAGAGCTCTAAAACTAGCAGGTTGAGTATTCTTTTAGATATAGGTTTGGAACTGTTAAATTGAATTGCTGAATTATAAGTAGCCAGGAAAAGAAGTTACTAAACACTGCAGAATTTGGTTATATATGTTATCTGCAGGAGAAAAAAAAAAAAAAAACCAGGGGATGCACATTGGAAAAGGCTATCTGATAAAATAACAGAGTTATGGCTCTCAACTCTCAGTTCTTTCTTTTCAATTCAACAGTTGATTGAGTGAGACTTAAGCAAGGCTTGATGGGTCGTGTCCTCAACTCTTGCCACAAAAGATAAAAGCAAGTACACGCGTTGCCCCTGAGTGTCAACAGTTCCCCCAAAAATAGGTACAGAAAATCTAAGCACCACATGTAATGAAGCCAAGACCTGCAATGGCATGACCTTTCAACAAGAAATGGGTAACATATGACAAGTTCAAATTTTCATACACTACTACAGAAATTAGAGGATAGAGTAGGTAAAACGTAAGTTGCAGAACAAGAAAAGGGTAAATACAAAATGGCTCATTTCTTTCTACAAATGTGAATTTAACAGTTTGAGGCCCCCAAGGCACTCCAGTTTCTACAATTGTTGGGTAAAAAAGCAAAACTCCCACCAAAATGAAAGGAAACTTAAGAGGCATTCGAGACTACAAAGAAGAAAAAGGGGACGACCCTAAGACCCAATGAGCAAAGCAGTATCTTTCTTCAACATTACAGTTGCAATTGCAGCCTCCTACATGTGCACAATTTTCTCTGATTCCAGAAATCAGTTATCCAACAACTGTACCACAATACAATTTCAATGGGAAGAATATTGTACATAACTTTCTTCTTCACAGGGGTTTATTCCAACAAGCATTGAACATGGTACTGTCCAAAACAGTGGGCAAAGTTCCACAACAACATTGCAAGAATGTGTAGATCATCCATATGGCCATTGTTCCAGCTTGTTGAATCAATTGCTGGTTATGAAATGCTCCATCATACAGGAAAGTGAACATTTTACAAAGACTCCATCTCATGCGTTCTTGAACCTGAGAAGTCCACTGCCTCATTCCTATCCAGCCAGCTCTCCAATTTCCTTAGCTGCAGCTGCGAAGGAGATACTTATATCTTACAAAGTAAAACATTCCTGTCATTGCATTGTTCTTGTTAGCTTGCATTTGGAAATGAAGATTGTATCCGTGTAATTTAGACTACAAAGCTTCAAAAGCTCTGCAGCCTGCTGCTTCAGTGGAGGATTACAACCACTCTGAATAACAAGTAGCAATTTTGCTGCAAGACCGGCATTCACAGCAAGTGATGAACATTCCTCAGGGGCAAGCTTGCACACAGACCACAAAATTGACAAGGCATGTTGCGTGCAGTTCTCAGAAACTCTCATCAATAACCTCACCACATTTGGGATTGTGTTCGAAGAATCCTTCAAGGCTAATCTTCCCTCAGGAAGTGAAGACAATGTATCCAATATGAATAGTGCCAATTCCAAGCAATCTGGATCAAGTGAAGGTAACAATTCTACCAATTGAGGAACAGCTCCGATGGTCACCATCAAGCTCCTAACTTCTCTGAGCAAGCATATTGTTCGGAGAAGGCTGAGACCTAAATGGACCCCATTGGTATGTCTCTTATCCTTTACAAGCCTCATTAATCCAACCAGTAGACTATGACTTGAGACGAGTTCTGTTCGAAAATCCTTTTCTTCCATCAATTTCTCGATCAATCTAGTACAGTTGATCTTTGTTTCAATTGACCCTTCGTTCAATATATCTACCACCAGTGAGATTTTGGCAGGTTGCATCAAATTGGACTTGGATTCTGAATCAAGCACCAAATTCACAAGAATTCCAATTGCCTCAGACCCAACAGCATGGCTCGTGAATGGACCTAGTAAAGATAAAACCAACGCAACTCCACCTTCATCAATAATCGCTTTTCTAGCAGTGGCATGAGTTGCTACAACCTGTCGGAGCTCCTTCAATGCCTGGACCCTAGCCTGTCCCTTCACTTTCTTCAATGTTTCAATAAGCTCAGTTGCCCTGCCCTGTACATCCTCTGCTCTCTTCTTCACGAGCAAGTATTTCTGAGTAAACCAAGTATAAATCAAATGGTAGAGGGTCGTATTTGGAGTAACTGAATCATCCCAAAGCTCCTGCATTGTGGTGGGGCAAGTATAGTGCCCCAAGCTGAACCACTTGAGAATGTTGGACCTCTCGTAGGTTTGACCAGTGCAAAGGGTCACAGGATCTTCCATAGGTTCTAACGAGATAGGACAAATAAACACTGAAGGAACATCTGCTAAATCAAGCTCCTCAATCATCTTCTTCAGATCCAACTTCTCACCCACATCAGCACCAACAACTCTACCACCAACACCAAACTATGAGTCTTTTCCCTACAACACTTCGTTGTGAGAGAACTTTCCAGCTGTAACTTAATATACCTCTTAACTTAGCTATATCGTGTCAGACGTTTGATTACTTAACATCACTATGTTAACATTCCGTCTGATTTGCCTGAAACGTTCTTCACTCTGTGGTTTAGTGAAGATATCTGCCCATTCAAGCTTTGTCTCAACAAACTGAAGACTCACGAAGTAGCCTACCGTCTGCTTTCTTGCGTCTTCTTTCTAACGTCTGCTTTGTAGCATCTGCTTTTTATAAGTAGCTTCGGTCTGCTTTACATCATATAAAATTACATAGTCTTAGTTTCTATTTATACCTTTTTCCCCTGTTTATTATACAATTAAAATATTTAGTGCTAATTTCATTAGTCAAATTTTAATAATTTGGTGACAAAGTTTTCAATCTTGCTTTATATATTTTCCATTTTTCCATTTTAATTTATATATGCAAATTATATAATGATATAATACAAATTAAAGGCCTTTTAGATTAAGCTATCTTTAGACTACGCATGTAAAGTTTTTTTGCTTATAATGTTCAATTAATTATAATATAATAAGTTAATATTTTGGTTTTGACGTACCAAACGACTGGTTTGATAACATAACCAAACTTCGTCTTACATCTATCATATAAGCCATCTTCTCAAACACAAAAACAAAAAAAAAAGAAAAATCCAAACTTAACTTCAGCACAGTCGACCACGCAATCCATCCCAACTAGCCATTAAACTATTATGTGCCTTTTTATTCCGTGCATGGTACCGGATCAGTAATTCATCTAGCTCATGTCGTTGATCGTATGTCTCTTTTATGGCATTTTTCAAATATCTCTTCCGCTCGAAATAGATGGAATTCATATCTGTCATAAAAATACGGAAATTAGTCTATAAACGCGTAAATTAAAAGTTGTGGAAAAAAGAAACGGGCAGAAGAATTGCTTACTGATTTGAACGGCTGTTTGTTGTTTGTTGAAATAGGAGGCGTAACTTTCAGTGTTTTGTTCTTTCCGGAATGGAGGATATGATGTATTTAGGTTAAAGAAGGATAAGGTAAAAGAAGAAGGTAGAAATTGTTTGATTGAAGTTAGAGGAGAAACCGTACAGCAGGGCAGGTGTTTAATAAAACACTTAACTTGAAGACTTGCACTGTATTAAATGTGAGGCAGTAGTCGGGGACGATAAAGTGGAACAGAAATGATTTTTTTAGAGAAACGTAACACATGAAAACTGAGCATAGCCGAAAAGAGAAGTCGGCCAAATAAATTATTGCATATTTAAGGCGAAGCGATTGAGTCGTTACTTCAAGAAGGATTAGTCGAATCATTCACTGGAAGAAAGATTACGTTATTGATAAATGAAATTTTCTTTCGCTGCTTCGTCCCAATAATATAAATATTTGTTATAACCTTCGGGGAAATTTTTTCTGAATGATATATTTGTACATCAAAATGTTACCGCTTCAATTATATTCCATATATATATATATATCTGTGTGTATGTATAAGTGTATATGGGTGTGTGTGTGTGTGTATTTAATATCAGAATGAAGAATGTTCTTTCACGTGAGAATTCAGAGGTAAATAGGAGCATAATGAGGTGGTGTTCATGTTTCTTGAACAATAGGAACATATAGAAGAAAAAGTGCAGAAAATGCAAGAATATCTAAAAAGAAAAACCGTAAAATTTGAGATTCTATTTTAAACAAAGGCTAACATGAACAGTAATGTTTTTCCCCTTTTAATGCCTAGTGATACCTTCGTTTTTCATCCTATTTTGCAGATTACATTTCGCACATGTTCAGATTGTGAATCTCTATCAATCTGATCTTAAAAGATAATCGGAAAAAAAAATCTGTATTGTCGATTGGTACTTTAGATATTATAATCTTCGTCCAAATGTCACCAAATGCCTTGAACCCGTTCTTGGTAAAATACAATTAAACAGAATTGCAAATAAGACCCTAGCCTTCGGCACTAGACTTGAGGTCTTCCTCTCTGTTGGTTATTTTCTTGATATAACTGTCGATTAATGGTTGCTCACTTAACATCACCATGTTGTAGTTCCGTCTGATTTCCTTGAAGGATCTTCACTCAGTGGTTTAGTAAAGATGTCCGTAACTTTGACAGTTTACAAGTTTCAATATAGAGGGGTTAGCGGGCCGTCTGATAGGGAAGCAATTTTCATGTAAGTTATTAGCAACTTTTGAATAATCTAGGCCAAAATACATCATTGCGGTGCATTAAATAAGGAGACGAATTCCGAGATGATACAGTGAAACAGAAGTGATTTTGCTAGAGAAACATTGAATATTTTAAATATAAGTGGATCTGTAAGGTATATAATCTGTAAAGTAAAGATAGGGATTGAGATGGCGATCGGACCTATAAATGAAATTTAATGGGACTTGGAAATGACATGAAGGGGATGGCGGTTCGTTTGCGAGTGGTTTCTTTGGATAAGGATCACTCAATTCATTTTAAATTGACGTTTGCAAAAGCAAGACGAACCGGAGAAGCAAAAATCAGACGAAGCGGGAAGAGAGCGCTGAACTCCATTCAACATGTTGACATGAAACGAATAGGAGAGCTTGATTCGAAGAAATTTATTGAGATATGCAAAAAAAGGTTTCCAGAAAAGGATGGAGATATGGAAGGCACCACATTGTGTACCTTGTGGCAGGAGAAATTGAAGGATCTATTGTGGCATCCATATAAGATAATTAAGGATGAAGGGAGTTCACAGGTATTATATTAGCTTTACTATCGTTAGGAAGTGCGCTGAATGGTTGGTAGTCACCTAGTACGCTGCATGATGGAGGAAATTGAAGAGTTTCAATTGCTTTATTAGAGTTAAATGAGTTTAATCGAAGTGGAAGATACATGATTTCAGAGCTCTGCAACTCCAAAGAATCAGAAATATGAGGTTCAGCTGAAGCGGAGAAGCAAAAATCACGCGAAGGGCACATAAGTAATTCAACCGACCACATCTTTTGACTTGGAAGGAGAAGTAATTCAACTACGCAGAGAACTGAGCGAGATAAAGGAGATGATAAAAGAATTGTTGAAGGATCAAAGAAAAGAAGACGGAAGAAAGTGAAAGCAAAACAAGACGGAAGAAAGTAAAAGCAAAAGAAGACGGAACAAAGCATACGCAAGAAACAGACGCAAAAATACAGAAGAAAGAAATTGAATATTTTATGAAAAGCAGACGGATGGAAGCTACTTATGAAAAGGAAACAGAAGCTACTTATGAAAAGCAGACGGAAGCTACTGATGAAAAGCAGACGCTAGAAAGCAGACGTTAGAAAGCAGATGGTAGATCACTTCGTGAGTCTTCAGTTCGTTGAGACAAAGCTTGAATGGGCATATATCTTTACTAAACCACCGAGTGAAGAACGTTTCAGGGAAATCAGACGAAACGTTAACATGGTCATGTTAAGTAATCAAACGTCTGACACGACATAGCTGAGTTGAGAGGTCGTGAGAGTTAACGGCGTCAGTAACATTAAGTTACAGCTGGAAAGTTTTCTCACAAGGAAGTCCTGCAGGGAAAAGAGTCATAGTTTTGAGAACCTCAGCTATTCTAGAACATTCCTTATAACCTCTAAACATCGTCCCTTGGAATACTCTTGACCTAAAACTCTTCATCTCTCTGTTCTCTCAAATTTCTGCAATCTACATTTTCTCTCAAAGAACAAATTTGTGAATTCAACCTCAAACTCAGAAAAGAAGTAAATGGAGCAAATGGGAATGGTTTTCGGAAGACATGTTGAAGGATCTATTGTGGCATCCATATAAGATAATTAAGGATGAACGGAGTTCACAGGTATTATATTAGCTTTACTATTCAATTGCTTTATTAGAGTTAAATGAGTTTAATCCAAGTGGAAGATACGTGGTTTCAGAGCTCTGCAACTCCAAAGAAGGAAAGAAGCCACATTGAAAGAGGTGATCAATTACATATTCAGAAATATGAGGTTCAACGATTCAACGTGTTGACATGAAAGGAATGGGAGAACTTGATTCGAAGAAATTTATTGAGATATGGAAAAAAAAGGTTTCCAGAAAAGGATGGAGATATCGAAGGCACCACATTGTGTACCTTGTGGCAGGAGAAATTGAAGGATCTATTGTGCCATCCATATAAGATAACTAAGGATGAAGGGAGTTCACAGGTATTATATTAGCTTTACTATCGTTAGGAAGTGCGCTGAATGGTTGGTAGTCCCCTAGTACGCTGCATGATGGAGGAAATTGAAGAGTTTCAATTGCTTTATTATAGTTAAATGAGTTTAATCGAAGTGGAAGATACGTGGTTTCAGAGCTCTACAACTCTAAAGAATCAGAAATATGAGGTTCAGCCGAAGCGGAGAAGCAAAAATCACGCGAAGGGCGCAGAAGAATTCAACCGACTACATCTTTTGACTTGGAAGGAGAAGTAATTCAACTACGCAAAGAACTAAGCGAGATAAAGGAGATGATAAAAGAATTGTTAAAGGATCGTCGGTCCTAATCATTTTTGATTAATAAGAAATAGGGGATATCTGATCTGTTTTTGTTTTCAATTCTATTATTTTTCTATCTCTATTTGTACATATTTCCTTACTGATACGATAATTTGTTATCATCAAAAAGGGGGAGATTGTTAAGTCAAAATGAGTTTACGAACATAATTTCGATGAGGAACAAATAATAATGAAAGGAAGCAAATAAAGAAAGCAGACAGAGGCAAATAGAAAAATCAGACGGGAAAAAATAGACGAAAGAAAGTAGACGCAAAGAAAAGCAGACGAAAGAAAGTAAAAGCAAAACAAGACGGAAGAAAGTAAAAGCAAAAGAAGACGGAACAAAGCAGACGCAAGAAACAGACGCAAAAATACAGAAGAAAGAAATTGAATATTAAACTATAGCTTAATATAACATAGGTTTCCATTTAATAGTTATTATAATCTCCGGGATTCATTAAATCATTTAATTGAAATGTAAAAATAGTTAAGCAGAGTTTAATCGAAATGATAATTAGCTTAATATAACACAAGTTTGCATTTTATAGTTATTATAATATGACGAAGTTTGTTGGATATCGGACATATATATAGGATATATGACAATAATAATAGTAGTGAGTAATAATAAAGATACAGAAAGCAGGGCAGAGATATAGGTGTGTAATAAAACATTTAAGTTGAAGAGTTGCACTGTATTAAATGAGGGGCAGTAGTGGGGGACGATAAAGTGGAATAGAAATGATTTTTCTAAAGAAACGCAAGACATAAAAATTGCGCATAGCCAAAAAGAAAAGTCGGGCAAATTAATGATTGCATATTTAAGGCGAAGCGATTGAGTCGCGAACTTCAAGAAGGATTAGTCAAATCGTTCTTTGGGTTTTGGGTTAAAAATGGTTTTGCGCTTCCGTCCGCTTTTGATTTTGCGCTTTCGTCTGCTTTTTTTTCGTGTTAAATATTTATTGATAATTTGTTTATATTCATATATTAATTATCTTAATACAAACACTCAGTCTAAAATTCTTCTGTCCTTCTTTTTCGGAGTACCTTTAAAATTCTCTTATCAATTCAACTTTTATTGTTGAATTCCTCATTATCAATTCAAATTCTATCAATTACAAATTAAATTTATTTTCGCTGCTTCGTCTCAATAATATAAATATTTTTATAACCTTGGCGGAAATGGACAGAGACAAACAGGAAACTAAAACGAAGCGGAAATATGCTTGGGGGGCAGTAGTGGTGGACGATAAAGTGGAACAGAAATGATTTTTCTAGAGAAACGCAAGACATAAAAACTACGCATAGCCGAAAAGAAAAGTCGGCCAAATAAATGATTGCATATTTAAGGCGAAGCGATTGAGTCGCGAACTTCAAGAAGGATTAGTCGAATCATTCTTTCGATTTTCGGTTAAAAATGGTCTTGCGCTTCCGTCCGGTTTTGTTTTTGCGCTTCCGTCTGCTTTTTTCCGTCTTCTTTTTTTTCGTGTTAAATATTTATTGATAATTTGTTTATATTCATATATTAATTATCTTAATACAAACACTTAGTCTAAAATTTTTCTGTCCTTTTTCGGAGAACCATTAAATTTCTCTTATCAATTCAACTTTTATTGTTAAGTGTATCATGGCGAGAAATTCCTTTTTTGTCTTCATATAATCGAAAATAAATATGGATTGTTGACTGGTACTTTAGATAGTTCGATGGCAGCAGTTTATGTTGACGTTGAGATTGAAAATGAATCGTTTCGGTGTTTGGTTTGACTAATGTATACATTTCTTATAACCTTCGTGCAAATGGAGGGGGTGACTTCTTTATAAAACATTATTATATATTATTAAAGCGTATCTTCTATTCAGCCCATTATGACATATCTTCAACATAACCTCATGATGAAACAGAAATCAGACGATAGAAAGTCAGACACAAGGCTCAAATAGAAAGTAATACGGAAGAAAACCAGAGGGAAGGGCTAAACTAAAAAGCAGACGGGACCGCAAAACCATAACCCTTACGCTAGGTTCTTTCGAAGCATTAAACATATTCCATGGCTTCGAGTTGTTCTTGCGTCTCACTTTCGCTTTCGGTTCTCGGTCTCAGTAATATATATATTTGGCAGTCTTAATAATGATAATATGATTATTTGTTAAATGAAACCTATGTTAAATGAACTATTAAATGGAAACCTATGTTATATGAAGCTATGGTTTAATATTCTATTTCTCTTCTGTATTTTTGCGTCTGCTTTCTTCCGTCTGCTTTCTAGAGACAAACGTAAGACGATGGGGAAAGTAAGACGAAGCGGAAACTAAGACGATAATGACAAACTGGTTCCATCTCATTTTTTATTCCCGCCTTCCCTCGAATTCCTGCTTGTGCTTCCGTCCAAATTTTACTTGTTCATTCCGTTTGATACGTTTCTGCTTCCGTCTCATTTTCTTGTTCCATTATTTTAATACATTTACCTCACATGTAAAAATAGCGCACACGCAAAAGCAAGACGAAGCAAATGCTAAGAAAAAAGTAAGACGATAAAAGTTAGGACAAATAAAAGCAGAACGAACCACCGGTATG
>JANZLH020000406.1:593231-608088 GCA_026770325.2 Erythroxylum fimbriatum
CAGTCGTGTTTTACCGACCCCAGTACCGACCGAGTTTTCGGTCGGTGAATAACCCATTACTAAGTTCTACGACCGAATACTGGGTGGTCGCTAATTTTGAACTGCCTGCCAATTTCTCCGACCGAATGATTGTTTCGGTCGGTATTTCCCACGGATCTCAATACCGTCGGTATTGTTCGGTCGCAAATGTGGATTTTTCTTGTAGTGTATATGAATTTTTCCATATATAGTATCGTATGTATTATTTTGTTGTAGTTTTATTTTACCACCAAAAGGACTTGGATTTTGCCAAATATAATTATTAACACATGTAAAATCAATAATTAGTAAAGGTGCTTCAAAAATAGGGATGACAATCGGCCAAGTTGAATTTAATCATTGTTGTTAGGGCCCTGGCTCGAGGCAGCACGACCCAAGCTCGAATTCACTAGGCATGACCTGAGCTTTTGCTATTGTCTTGCTTATATGTATTGTAACGCCCCAAAAATCTTGATTTCATGAATAATACTTGTTGGGTTGTGAATAGTATATCTCGAGGTGAATAGTGATACTAGGGATTCAAACTGTGTTTTATTTTATTTGGCATCAGATAATTTTGTTTAAGGGCAACTCGATGATCAAATTAGAGCTCCAAACGAGTTTGTTTTAAGGGTTTGACCAAGAGTTAACTAAAGGTCAAAGTTTGACCCCATAAAGGGTAAAAGTCAAACTTGAAACTATTAACGAAAATAAATAATATTAATTAAGTTCTTTATGTGAGGTTGATATTTTTCTTACGAGTATCTTTTTATTGAGCAAAATAATTAATAAATAAAGTTTATCTAAAAAAGAGACGGAAAACTTTTAATGAGAGACCACATGACATTTTTGTCATCTTCTTGGCCACTTACCCTCTCTTCTTTACTAAGGAGTGCCGAGAACAACCATTCCTCCTTTCTTCTCTATTTTTCTTTCATTTCTTACATTTTCAAGCCAATTTGCTTTAGTTTTAACCCTCAAGTCACCTATTAAACACTAAATTATCAACCTAGGGTCCTTAAACTCACCATATCAACAAAACAATTGGGAAAAGATGAAGAAAAAGTATATGAGTGTTCTTGATGAATAGTATCGGAAAATTTATAAGGTAAGTTAATAGAGTTTTAATTATTTTTAATACATGACTTTGATGTAATTGCATGCATTGATAAATAAAATGCATGAAATTAAATTTGTTATGCAATATTACGAAGATAAAGAAAAGAAATTGAAGGAGAGAGAGAAAGAGAAAGAGAAAGAGAAGGAATAAGGAATTGATGATGAAATTGAACTTTATGGAAGTTTAATTTGAAAATTTACATATCAATTTGGTACGTGTTCTTGCAATTCTACTTTTTCCTAAAAATTGTTTATCATGATATTTAGGGTTCTTGAGTAAAATTGGGAGTTTATGAAATTGTTGTTAAAAATATTAAATTAGATATTAAATGAAGTAGTATAAGTGATTAATTGAGATTTTGGACTTATAATTTGCATTTTTCCCGATTGGCATACATTATGTTTGAATTGAGAAACTTAATATACATGTTTTTTTTGACTAATTGGTGAGATGAATATGTTTTGAATGCTGTATGAATTCAATTAAAACTAATAACGAAAGAAAAAATGACATTAAAGAATGACATTTACTTTGACCGAATATGAAATAGCTTGAATTGGTTATTATGAGATTTTCTTATGAAATTTCGATGAAATTTAATTAGATTTGTCCCTAGAAAAATATATAGGAATTAGATGAATATGATAAGGTTGGCATGTCAATTAGGGAGTTAGCAGTACTGCGTCATGATATATGTTACTGGACTATATGGCTTCGAGAGCTCGATTTCGGTGTAAGATATTTGATTTGAGTTATGAACTGCATGGCCCCGAGAGCTCAGTTCCAATATGAATGTATATAAAAAAATGGGACGTACGGTTCCGAGAATTCGATCTTATATTTTTACAAATCCCGCTTATCCGGCTCAGTGATGCAATTCCGATGGATTTTACTTTGGGGCAATTACAGAAAGTAGATAAATACATGATTAATGATTAAAGAACTACAAGTGAAATTAGTAATTGAATGTACAATTTATTCATCATTGTGTAATTAGGCATGCATTATTAAAATAGATATATGCTTGTATTTCATAACTTGATTTTCAATGCCTATTTATGCTTAGAAAGAAATAAAGATATTTATATGTGAAAAATATTATATATTATGCATGTTACGGTTAAATGAATTGAATTGAATGTGAAATAGAATTGTTTAAATACCATTAAGCCTATAGCTTAGCGTGTGGATTTTTTTACCACGCGTAAGTTTTGAAGATAGCTAGAAGAAAGCTACGGTGGATCTACTACAAGACAAAAGTCATATAGAAGATCTCGAAAGAATTGGAGGTGGATGTACTACAAATTTTTATTTTGTTTTTGGATATGGTTATTACATGTGCACATAAAAAAGTGAAGGATCCTACAGGATTTTATTGTGAATTATATATGAATATATGAAAGTTATGTAGGAAATATGGTTTAGATGTGTTGAAATGTATTAGAAGATGGATAAACTATTTTATCAAGAAGTTTGACGTGGAGATGAATATTTGAGTAACATTCATGAGAAGTGTATTGAATTTTCTTGCGGGAGCTTTTAAATAAATATAGAGAAAACTCTATTTAAATTTTTTATAAAGTAAATAATCATTGATAGATTAATGAGGTTTTAAATAGAAAATGTTATAGTTTGATTAAGTATTTAAAAATATGGTAACATTCGATATGTCGATTTCATTATCAAGTATGGGGCGTTACATGTATCGAATCTTTGGCCAGGTCGAACCATGTAAATTAACCTTGATCTAACCTTCTATCGGTTCCTGCCAAAGTAAAAATTTTGATATCTGCTAACTTGTGAGTAAATATACTGCAATTTTTTGGTTTGATTTTTTTTATTCACTCCTCTTGTTTTAAAAGTTATTACTTCCCATTTATGATATTATTTAATTATCTAAGGGTTCTTATATTACACTGTGTTAATTTTGTTTATCAATTTTTATTGGAAAACGTTTAAAAAATAAAATTAATTAAATATGATAAAAGTATTTATATGATAACTAATTCTATTATTTTTTGTATATTTAGTTTCATTTTTATCATACAAAAATCTAACAACGTCGATAAATAAGGACCACATTAAAGAACCTATCGGAGTATTGAACCTGGCAGCTGAAACCTCTCCCCTTTTCCTCCTTCTTTCTTAGAAACATAAGCTCAATTAATTTCGGGATTATAACTTGTTACCGCTTGTGAGTGATAATTCTGTGTTTAGCCTTATTATTGTTTTATTTGTCTTTTATTTTCTTATAGTAATAATTTTTAAATGGTAATATTTAAAATTTTAAAACTGAAACTGAAAATAAAACAATAAGACAAATATTTTAAGGTTTAAAAGGTGTAATGAGTATTAAATCGTCGTAAAATTAACTAAAGATTAAATAAAATTTAAAAATTTAAAAGAATAACGAAGGTTATCTTCAGTTTATTTTGCTTTATAAAAGTTGATTCAACAACAGCAACAACACCACCACCCAGTAGAAATCCCGCTGAAAAGTAGGTCTGAGAAAATTCAGTAGTACGAAATTAGTAGAGGTTGTTTTCAAATGACCAATATGAATAAATGAAAATAAAAATAAAATAGAAAAATAGTTTAAAAAGTAAGTAAATAAATAAAAGAATAATAAATGAAAGGAAAATTTTAAATTTAATTAACATAATAATATATGATATATCTCATAATTAATTAAATTCAACTTAAACTAATAATTTATTATTGAATTTGATTTAATTAATTCGATTTGAATTTAAGAGTTAGACTAAATCATTATGTAAATAATATTTAATTGGTCAATATATGATATTTATGTAGCATACAATTTGTCGTTATTTTTTATTGAAGTTTAAGAAAATGGTTTTTCCCACAAATTTTGAAAATTGCAAAGATTTTATTGAAAATTTTAAAGATTAAAAAAATTATTTTTTTAGATTACAAAGAAAGTACATATCTTTTACCCTTAAATTTAAGTTCCAACTACTTGAAATCTTAAAAATTTGTAAATTTAATTCTAAAAATGAATGTGATTTTTTTTAACATTTAAAAAGTCGAATAAGACCAACTAGTTAAATTGTAATAACTTTAAATTGACCAATTTTTAGTTTGGTTTATTTTAATAACTCTTTTTATAAAAAATTAGTCGATTTATTAATTAAACGGTTAATTATTGTAAACCAATCAGTTTTCGTAAACAATTATTTTAAGAATTTTGATACCAAGATCACATGAATTATTAAAAGAGAATTATTATTTAATTTATTTAAAATTATGAGAATTACTAAATGATTATACATTAATAGATATTATTATTTTAATAAAGTATTTATTTTGATTATTTTCTACTTTTATAAAATAACCCCAACAAAGTTTTGTCTTTTTTGAGTTTTTAAGATAAAAACGATGAAAATATTTTATTCAGACCTTAGATTGGATCTCTCAAATTTTAAAACTCTTTTTTAATTTAAATATTGGAAACCCAAAAACTTTTTAAATTTTTGGAAAAATCAATTACATATGTGAAACTTTCATTTTTTTAAATATTTCTATTTATTTATTCGTTTTTAAATAACTAAAATTTACCGCTCGGCACTATATGGGACGGTAGATTCTACGTTTCTTTTTATGCCCATAGGCTCTTATATTTGGGAAGTTCGTAACATGAACACCTCCGTTCAATACTTGACGTACGCCACATAGGTTTCGTCTCTCAGATTCTGTATTTTCATGGCCGATTAGAGCCCTAGCCCAAGGGTTTAAATAATGCCCATTGCATCTACCTTTTCCCTCATCACCTGACCTATTATCTTCTAAGACTCGTCCTTTGCTTGTTTAGTTTGCTGTAACCCATGGCCTCTACCGGGAAACCTAGCAAACAACAGAAAAAGCCCAACTGCATGAAGGTAATGTTTAGCAAACTCAACAGTTTCTTCGTCAGATGCATGACTGGATGCTCCGATCAGATCGACCGTCGTACCGGCGGAAGTTTTCCGACTGAACAAGTGCCTATTCCAACAAATCACGATGCCCGCTTTAGAAAATCATCCAGTAAACATGATAATTATTGTAATGAGCTTGAGAAGGCTGCTTTAGAAAAGACTGCAGTCCACAAGGTTGATGATGAGTCGGAAATTGGTCGACCAAAACAATCTTAAAGTCTCCGACAAGACATGAGTTCCCAGTTGCCCGGATTCGATGTCAGAGACTTTACGATAGTCTTTAAGATCCTCACGTGTGTACTACTTTTTGATGGTTGATTTTAGATAGTTTCTGGTTGTCGTTTTAACAATAAATTAAGGATACAGATCAAAACACCTCTTATGTTTTTTATCTTTTACAGGCTATTTGGAAATCAATGAACCTGATTCAATTCAATTTATATGATGAATCTCATTTTCTTTATGAATTCAATTCACATCTTAAATGATGCGGATTGAATTCTGAATTGAAGAGTCAATTCTTTTCAAAACATTAAAAATCTTTTTTTTAATATGCACATTATAAATATACAAATTACTATAAAATACACACACATTAATTACATATTATTTTGAGTTAAAGATTAAAATGTTATATAAAGTAAGTGAATTTATTTTTATTATGTTTCAAATAAGGTAATTAAATTCAATTCTAGTATTTATAGATTTATTCTAAATAGTATAAATCGAATTTAATTCGATCTGAGTAATGTTACTGAATCCCTTGTATCAAATTGCCCTCATGACCAAAGCGTGACCTAAGCGCTATCAAAGTCCGAGAAGTCATGGACAGGTGGCATGATCTCTGTAATAGATTAGACACCTGGACACCATGAACACAGTGACCTGCCACGCTCCTAGGAGTGGTATGGGCATTTAACGTGGTACTACGTGCACCGGCTCGAAGATCATCAGTTAGAAGCACTAGTAGACATGCAGGAGGCGAGCGGCTTCCGTAAGAGCTATCTAAAGTTCGTATTCATTATTGTGCTACTATGTTTCTTCAATCCTGTGGTGTCCTTCTTCAGCGTCAAGTCTCTGCCTGGATTTGCGGGTCCTCTTCCTTTCAAACTCGAAACTGGGTAAGCCTCCTAGTTAGGCATAGAGAAACTAAACGTTTTCATAGTATAAGGAAAAATATCAGTTATTGGTTAAGCTGTGAATTTCTTTATGAAGATATGTTGGGGTGGATGAGAATGAAGATGTCCAGTATTTCTACTACTTTGTGGAATCAGAACGAAATCCAACAGAAGACCCGCTTGTTCTCTGGCTCACTGGCGGCCCTGGTTGCTCAGCTTTTTCTGGACTGGCTTTTGAGATAGGTGATTCCTCTGCTGTTACATGCTTAGAGATGATGATTATTTAATGGGGTTACATGCTTTTTTCGGTTCTTGTCCAGGGCCTTTAGTGTTTAATGATGTTGAGTACAATGGCAGCCTTCCAACTTTGAGGTTGAATCAACATTCATGGACAAAGGTGGCATCCAATCCCGAAGACTATCTTTCTGTGAAAGATTTTTAGTTCTTTATGTCTTCTAAAATCATGCTCTGATCTGCAATTTAATGGAAATTAGGTGTCTAGTATAATCTTTCTGGATGCTCCTGTTGGTACTGGCTTCTCATATTCCAAGACATTTCGAGGCTCTGAGACTGGAGCCAGGAAATATTCTAATCGAGTTTGCGATTTCATAAGAAAGGTGTAAGAATCTTTTAAATTTCATTCAGTATTTAGTATTTGATGACATTCAGTATCACCGTATGGATTAGTTTGATCAGGAACTTACGTTCATTGCGTCTGCAATTTTGCAGTGGTTGCGCAGTCACCCTAAATTCATTAAGAATCCACTGTATATTGCTGGTGATTCATATTCTGGACTTGTCGTTCCAATTGTTACTAAGAAATTGTCAATTGGTAAGAAGACAATGCTCTTTTTCTGTAATTGCACTGTCACAACACTTCAATTCAAGAGAACACTGTGGATGCTTATCATTCTTCTGCAGGCCCCAAACTAGGAGACCAACAACGTATGAATCTAAAAGTAAGTCACTAGCTGTCCAGATTCTTGCATTACATAAGACTTTATGGAGTTTGGTTCTTGAAACTTTTCGAATTTTTACTCAGGGCTATATGCTTGGGAATCCAGGAACAGATACACATTTTGATTTCAACTCAAGAGTTCCATTTGCTCACCGTATGGCACTCATTTCTGATGAACTCTACAAGGTTAAAGGGCAAGCTGAGAAATTCCTATGTTTTTCTACATACATTTGGTCTGTGTACTAAGGTTTATACTTCTTCCAGTCTGCCAAAAGAAATTGCAAAGGAGAGTACGTAAATGTCGACCCGAAAAACAGGAAGTGTGTAAAGATCCTCCAAGCAATCTCAAAGGTAAGACAGTTAAATGAGTGTGTTGCTCATCAGTTTGGATCAATTTCTGTCAATACTACTAAACAAGGCATTTACAGTGCACTGACAAAATAGACCATGCACATATCTTGGAGCCCAAGTGCACTCAAAACTTCAGAGCATGGAACAATATGAATGGAGTTAGAAGGTTTATGCTACAGAAGGATACAGGATTCTTGCTCGCACCACCTGATTTCCCTCATTTTGGTTGCAGGGTAAGCCCTTGATTGTTCTACAATCCTTAAGGTTATAAGGATCTATAGACTACAGACATTTTCTTCCATTTAAATTGACACTTGTGTTTCAGAATTACAATGGTTTGCTCTGCAACATCTGGGCCAACAATATAAGTGTCCAGAAGGCGCTTCACGCTTGGATGGTGAGACATTTTCTGGGGTACTACCATTACTATAACTAAGAAACTTACTGTTATTTCTGCAAATTAGGGAGAACCGAGGGCTTTTATTAGATGCAACAAAAGTTTAAATTATGTACATGACGTTCAGAGTACTCTAAGCTATCATTCTTATCTCGGCACGAGGAGTTACCGAGCTCTAATATACAGGTGCTCTATCCATATCTCTGCTTATTTGCTTTACCATAAACGGTGCAAAGACAGGCTTGATTTATAGTAACAAGATGACTGTATACATAAATATGCAGTGGTGATCGTGACATGGTTGTACCATACTTGGGAACTTTATCATGGATCAAGGCATTGAATTTCTCCGTTGTTGAACCTTGGAGGCCGTGGTTTGTTGAACATCAAGTTGCAGGGTATATGGAAACCCTGGTATTTAGTGCTGTTTTCTTAATGCAAAGTAGAGTCTGGAATACTAAACCTTACTACCTTATGCAGATACACAAGGAAATACTCAAACCACCTGACATTTGCTACTGTGAAGGCAAGATACTTTTATTGATAATTTGTTTTGCCTAAACTGTCAGGTATGTTCCAAAATAGAATATTAGGGAAGGCTAATTGGCTCGATTAACAGGTTAAACTCGTTGTGATCAAGTTTGGGATCGGGTTAGACCGTAATGATATTGTTTTGTTTAAACCCTGCCCATTGCCATCCATAAAATAGGTGAATAATGGTTTTGGTATTTGACAGGGAGGAGGTCACACAGCTCCAGAGTACAGGCCTAAGGAATGCTTTGCAATGTTTGAAAGGTGGATTTCTGGAGAGTCTTTATGATCACTTATAGTCTTGTCCAGAATCAAGACCAACTTCCCAGTAGATGTGTCTAAAACATGAATGTTAAGCCATTTAATGAGCAGCTTCTCTTTGTTTGTACAAAACTGTGATCTCTTCCTCTTATAGGATTGCAGTTTTTTAACCCACAAATGGCTAGTTGTGTTTATATTACCTAAAACTAACTTGCATCTTATATAATTATCCTAATAATTAGTAATATTTATTACTTGCATTATGGCTGTTAGTTTTTTTTTTCCCATATTGAAAGTGAGCGAGGGAGGAGGGAAGCTTAACAAGTATAAATAAACCCCCTCTTCTTTCCATTAATATCCATCCAAAAAAAAAGAAAACAAAATATTAACTTTTAATTTTCTCCTCCTTTGGTGAGTAAGAGAAATACTAAGAGTAGAAAAAATTTTGTGAGTAATTTTTTGAGGTGTATTAGGATAAGGGATTGAGAGTGTGTGCAAATACTAGTGAGTTGAGTGTATACATTTGTAAGGGTTGTTTTTCTTCCTAATAAAAAGGGTGTGCAGTGATCCTGAAGACGTAGGCACAATTTGGCCGAACTTCGTTATCAAATTTTGTATTGTTCTATTAGCATTTTAGTAGTGTGGAAATAGTCTAATTTTCTAACAATTGGTATCAGAGCCTTGGAGAAGTGAGTATGCTCTGTAGTCGCCACAGTAGTGGATCTTCCACATCAGAAAACTTTCTTTGGGTGTGTTGAAGCTTGGAGTTAGTATGCTCTGCAGTTGCCACAGGAGCGGATCCTCTGTATCAGAAAACTTGCCTCAGGTTCTGATAAATACACCGTGCACGTAATTTCCTAACAATTGGTATTGTTTAAAAAGGAATTGAGACCATCCAGGATATAAAGCAAAATTTACATTGCTTTCTTTTGGACTATCGATCCCCAGTTTTGGTTTGCCCAAATACACTGGGATTCTTGTAGACATGATCCAGAATGTTATTTGTCAGGGACTACTCACACATTGTATTCATGCTTGTGTTTAATGTTATTTATATTTTGTTGTTTGCTTCTCTTCCTATCTATCTTTGTGAGTGTATAGGCTTGACTTTTAATGTCAATTGTGATGTCATTTTACTACCGCAGATTGGAAAAAATTGGGGCTCTGGAGTGAAACAAGGTAGTGCATGAGCATCAAGGGTGGAGACTCGTAACTTGTATGCGGTATTATACATTTGTTTGTAAATATGTTAAGCTTGGTTGTCATCAAGATTCGCCTTGAACAACAATTTGGATTTGGCATGTTGTACTCTATTTTCATGTCTTCTTACAGAATCATTCAAACAACTGATGAAGGATGTAAATATGTTGTTGCTTTACATTTTATGACAAACAAGCATTCTTTTGTTTTTCCTTTTTCCTATTTGAATTCATTGAAAAACGCTATAAGTTTTTACTTGTATGATTGAGATGAAACATCTTCGCCAAGCAGTTTGGTAGATTTTGCTAGCTTTTAGGTTTTCGCGAGTATGGAAGAAAATTAAATGAAGTGTAGCAGGCAATCTTAGATATCACACTTGGATCTTAGCTTTTCCCATGGTTTTTAAGTTAATTAGATATGTTCCTATTAATTCTGCTATAAATTAGATATTTTAATTAAATCAGTTATTCAATACCCAAAATTCCTAATAGTTAGAGATGCTTGTAAAATTACAAATCTCCAACATAAGATTTTGTATATTTAAAGAGATTAGTTAAATCACCATTTCTTTAATTATGTAAATATGCATATGTTTTATTCTAACCATAATGGGAATTAATTAATTTAAAAACATAATAAATATATTATATTAAAAATAATTAACATAGGTGTATAATTAAAAAATAGAAATGATAAAATCATACATGTTTTTTTTCCAATTTTTATATTAAAAATTTCAATCCAATAGAATTTTGTTTTTAATAAAAATATAAACTAAAAAAAAAACAAAGTGAAATCATTTTTAAACTTTCAAGTTTCTACTTTGAGTAATTTAACAATTTCTCAAACAATAAAATGTCTTCGAACATATTATTTTTGCATCAATTTGATTAAAACGTGCAGAACACATTCAACCGCTGCCGATTGGTATATGAAATTTCAAAGAGTGCTGAGATTACATGAGGACAAATTCAATCAAAAATGAAATTAGACAGAGCAAGACATCTCGCGTGGACATGGAAAAACCAACATTAAACCACCCTATGTCTCCATCTTGCCACTGGAATCTGTCATCAAGTCTTCTAAATCCTGTTAGACCTCACCTGGGGTTCCTCAAAGGCGTAGAATTAATGCGTATTGAGCTTAATCCCTGACTATGTTTGGTACTATGTTAACTGCTCGTTGTCTCCTTCCTTGGTTCTCACTAATTACGTTTCTGAAATATATATTGAATATTTTAATGCAAAAACTGATCGTGCCTTCTTCTGTATGAGAAAACCTGTTCAAATGTTCCACAACTTGCAGACATCAAACTAGTCGATTTCCTGCCATGTACTCTAATTTCCACTCATGCTTTTAGAGGTTCTAATTTGCGAAAGCTAGCGAATGAAGTAAAGACGAATGAGCAAAACAAAGAATATAGAACAAGCAAGGCACAGAAATCAAAACAAGGAAGTTTGGCTACAGAGCAGCAAAAGCAATCCCTGTGCATGATCTTTACATTCATTTCAGTAGAGAACAGAGATTGACATAACTGGGGAAGCTAGCCTTGGAATTTTAGAGGGACAATCCAGATTCCTCATCCTCCTCCAGGGTAGAGGTGTAAACAACGTAAAGAGACCAAATAAGGGCAAACACACCCAACAGGATCCAAACCAGAAGGTTGTTGCTCAAACCAAAAGGAAGACCCGTTCCCTCGGTGCTCAACCTCTCGTCAACCAAAGCCATAGCTGGGCTTGACATGGTTGCAGCGAACACAGCAGCCATCAAAGAAGCATTGACACCCTTGCTAGAGCATCCATTTTCATGCCCAGAAGGCTTTACTTCCATGGAACATCTCACTCCACCATTCTTTCCCATTGCTGGCAAGCCTGTGAGCGGCACACACGAAATCAAAAACAAAAGTTGCAACTTGTATAAGAAGGTTGGGTTTCAAAGAGCTGTAGCTTCTTACCAAAAACAGGTGAAGAGGAGACACCCACTGACTGACTGTGTGGGAGGGCTGCACGAGTGATTGTGGAGGTTGGAGCGCTGGCTGTGAAGGAGGCCATGTTTTGGTACGAATCGCAAAGAAAATGAAGTGCCTACTCTGGAACTGAATCAAAAGCCTAGAGTTTTCTCAGTTAATTAGCAAATATTAATATTGACAGGTTCTGACTGAAGATTGTCCTCAGACACCAGTACCACATAAAATGGATAGATAGATTGCCTCTCATTTGCTATCCGCTATCCGAAGAAGTCCAACGATGTTCTTCCACGTGGCATATCATCCATTTCCTTCCGATGCTGCTCAGATGTGATCATTTTCAAAAGACATGAATAATCTGAAAAATGTTTGCAACCGTACTCTTAAGATCGTCCCTTCTCCTTCCCTTCCGTCGCCGATTCACCTTTGATCCACTAATTAATCATACAAAATACTTAATTGTATTGTTATACTTAATTGTATTTAAGTATTTCTAATTTTTAAAAAAATTCTAATGTTTTGGATAGGGTTATATTTCATTGTTATTTATCAAAAAAAGAAACTTAATTGTATAAATTTTAAAAAGTGGCATTTAAAACAAATTTAAAATATATTTTATTCTTATCATTGCCTAAATATAACATATAAATTAGTAAATAAATAAATTAGAAATTTTTAAAACCTCCTTTTTCTTTATCCTCCTCCTGTTCGATTCTCATTTTGCCTTTATGCATAACAATGATGCCAACATTATCTACTTGCCTTTATGCATAACACTAGTTTCTTTTTCCATAACCATTTATGAAGAGGCATACTAGACACATCAAGTAATAGAAGCTTCCTCTTATACCCCTAAGTTCGTAATAGCGGATCGTGTGGGCATTGACAAACCTTGATCAGTATTCGACATGCAGAACAATGGAACCAACGACGGATGCATATCGGAGGCAAGTGCCTCTAAAAAAATTCATATAAAAATATTATTATTTTAAGTTTTGATCTCGTAAAAAAATAAAATTTTGCTTCCATTATTTTAATTGGTAACAAAATAATAATAATAATAATTTTAGATATATTAAGATATCAAATAAAAAATAAAATCTGAGCCCATTTATTTTTATAAAGATTACTATTATTTGGGCTCATATTTTTTTAAATAAAAACCTACAAATAGAGAGATAAAAATCACATGCTTAATTGACTTTTTTTTAAGATTTTGTTAACCTTTTTTGCTTCTTTAGCACACTATTTTTTGTCTTTTTGGCTTCTTCTTCACCTAACTTCACGAGGACTACACCCAAAGCTTTCATTTTCTCCAATCTTTGAGTTATGCCCATCAAAGTAACAAGTAATTACCAACATTTGCCATAAATTCTGAATTTAAATAGTAAGTTAATTGATTCCCTTCTATTCTTTTCAATATTTAGTTGATTATATATATATAGACGAAAATTTTACTTTTTGTTTGTGTATTTCATATTTTGCATCTATGTAAAGTGTTATTCAAATAGTTTTAAATAGTTAATTTGTTGTGAATAGATAATTTTTTGTTTATTTTGTATTCAATTTTTGCCCGTATGATACTTTTATAATACCTTTTATGTGGATATGTGAAACTCATTGAGTCATTGTAGCATTTGTAGATTTTCTTTTACTAATTAGTAAAATAATCAAAAGAAAGAAAAGAAGAAAATTAGTAATTCAAAACATATAGGGAGAAATTCAATGATTCTTACCAATTTAGAGACAAAAGGAAAATAGAGCAAATAACAATTTTTTTGAACTGATGAATGGGCAATGAGACAATGACTGCTTAAGGAAAATAAATAAAATGGCGGCTGTAGAAATATCAAATATGAAATTTATAATTAATTGAAAACAGTGATGAATTAATAAATGTAGCTTTTTTCTCTTTTTGATAATAATGCAGCTGTGGGTTCTTAAACAAACTTTTTTTTCTTACAACATTATTCTTTCTTCGTGTTCTTATGTACTTATTTTATTTGTATATCATGATATCTTCTCTATACTTAACTTTGATTTCAGTTATGGACAAATTTCTTAAAAGGTCTCTTACAAATAAGGATTCTAGCCCTAACCCTTTAAAGCATCCTCATTTAGAAGTCAATTTAGATGATCTTCAGTGTGATCCAGGATTGTGGAAAAAAATTTCAGATTATCATCCTAATGACTGTGATAGAATACGAAGAGCTTATTTGCAAAATGGTCCATGTCAACCTTTTAAGCATGATTTTCCACAAAGAAAACTTGGAAATATTTATCGTAGATTTGTTCCATCTTGGTTTAAAAAATACGCCTATTGGTTAGAGTATAGTGTTACAAAAGATGCAGCTTTTTGCTTATGTTGCTATCTATTTAGGCCGGATATTGGAAGTCAAGCAAGTGGTGATACTTTTGTTACTGATGGATTTAACAATTGGAAGAAAAAGACAGATTTCATATCCATGTAGGAGGTCCTAATAGCTCTCACAAAATAGCTTGGAAGAAATGTCAAGATTTGATGAATCAAAAACAATATATTCAAGTTGCTTATGTTAATCAATCCAACCAAGCTCGAAAGGACTATCTTAACCAACTCACTGCATCGGTGGATTGTGTTCGATTCCTTTTACGTCAAGGATTGGCTTTTCGTGGTCGTGATGAATCAGAGACTTCTAATAATAATGGTAATTTTCTTCAACTTTTACAATTCTTGGCTGACCATAATGAAGCTACCAACAATGTTGTTTTAAACAATGCCCGTGGAAATCTCAAAGTCATTACTCCTGACATACAAAAGAATATTGTCAAAGCCACTGCAATTGAAACCTCCAATGCCATTATTAATGATCTTTAAGGTGGGTTATTTTCTATCCTTATTGATAAGTCTTGTGATATCTCAATCAAAGAACAATTGGCTATTGGTTTACGTTATGTGAATGCAAAAGGATGTGTGCTTGAGCGATTTATTGGTATTATTCATGTTAGTGATACCACCTCTT
>JANZLH020000406.1:635952-651471 GCA_026770325.2 Erythroxylum fimbriatum
AATGGGTAATCAAAATAAAGACCCTATAATCAAAGTCCCTTACCAAACTCAATCTTTCATTCCATACCCATTCCCTTTTTTTCATACCCACCAAACAAGCACCCCCTGAATGAAATTTTCAATACACTTATAATTTATTACTTTTTCCTTAATTCAACAGCACTGAATTCAGTGGTAGAGAAAGAGCATTTCCAAACAGAAGATTCCATTTGCTAAAGATACGCAAACATTTATTCCCAAGGAATCAAGCATAATTCCTTTGACCACCACCAATCATCTTACCAACTAACTATAGAATTTTTTATTTGCAGATTTCGCTTCTTTTCATCTCAAATCTCAAATAACACATGTCTAAGGGACCCAAGTCTCTTATCGTCAAAAATGGAGGTCCTGGTCGCTTCTGCAAACATATTGGCAGCCTTCTCCAAGTGTACCTTCCCCGATTACAGGCTTGATACAACGTCATTAGGTCCTACTCCAATAACCGACATGCAACATGCAAATATATGTTATTTTTTTTGGGTTACTTACGAAGTGTTTTAGAAGGGTCTTAATTATAAGAAGATATTTTAAATTATGTATACCCAAACTGATCTTTACCCGAGTCGAGTAAGTTTTTTACGGAAGATAAAATTTTGATCTCAAATTTTAAACGGTTGTATATACAAGAGGATTTAAACTTATGACCTCACTTAGCCTAAAAAAACCCCTTATCAAATTACCGCGGCATGGATCGACATGCAAATATTTAAAACGCAAGTTGTTTCTTATCAAAGTCATGTGTCCGATCAGCTCATCGAATCAAGCATAAAAGTGTCCTTTAGAATCGCGAACTTGCTTGTTTTGTTTTGTCATTGTCATATTTTCTCTACCACGCCTTTTCACTCCACGGATTAGCCGCGTCTTTTGTCTGTTGACACTGGACACCATCCATTCAATCATTCATAACCTGTCTCTGTCTCTATTCTAACATTCATCTGAAGAGATGGAGCAAGAAAAAGAGCAGTGAAAAGCTATGTCCACCTGCAATTCAAGCCCATTTTTCTCTGCGAATGATCATGCAGGAAGACCAATTACTGCCTCTTCTTGTCACAGCACTTCACTAGGCTTTTCCTTTCTCTGTAGCTACCCTAAAATCAAACCCTACAGTAGCCATAGCACGAGAGTGGAAAGAAAGTTTGCGAGGAAAGAGTGCTCGGCGGCGGTGGAAGACTGCAAGTGCGATGGCGGTGATCAAGTGTGGTGGAACGGTGGTGTTTCAGATGACAATAGGAGATACGTGGAGGCTCTCAGGGAACTTCAGCCTTATCTTCGTCTTTACAGAGGGAGTACATTTGTGCTGATGATATCTTGGGAGATAGTTGGCAGTCCATATCTGGATTCTCTGCTCAAGGTACATTCCTCCTCTCTCTGTCTTTGCTGTGAATTCTTATACAGAAGGTGAAGTTGCTAATTAGTTCTATCAAACCACAATATCTAGTGCCATTGCTATGTTTCTTAGCTGGCTTGTGTATGTGCTGATGATAAGCGTCCGATGTCTTAAAAACCCAAATGGCTAGAGGCATTGCTGCTTTCAATCCGAGAATTAAGGGAATGTTTGAATGTTGGTGGAGGGATGGAAGGGAATAGAATGAAATGAAATGACTCAAATGATTCAGGTCATTATTTAGAAGTTTATTTTAAAATAAGATAGAATAGCAATTGGAAGCCATCCTTTGCCATCCAAAATCTAATATTTTGTGACCTCTCAAATTGGAAGGTCAGGGATGGAATGACATGACTTGCCTTCTAAACTCTCTTTTATTTTATTTAAACTTCCAAACAATGGAATTGCTCATTTCATTTCATTCCACTCCATTTTATTCCGTTCCATTAATTGCTATTCCATTCTATTCCATCTTAAACTCCCAAACATACCTAAGATAAATCCAAACATTTGTCTTTCGTTGAATAAAAAATTTATAATTTTTTATATATATTTATTTATTCCAAAAAGTTGTTTGTTTTATGTAACCATGCAGTACTCAAAGTATGGTAATAAAGGATTGGTCTTCGCTTAAGTAAAGTTAGGGGTTCGACTCCTGCTTATGTACGCAGCAGTGTTAAATATTCATGATAATGCTAATACTTTAAAATTAGATTAATTTAATAATAATTTAAATTAAAAATAAAATAATTATAAGTCTAAAAATAATCAATTAAAACATTGGTTACATAATAAAAATTTGTACAACTTTACCGACACCTCTTTAAATACTATAAAGTTTATAACTCATTAACCTAAAAAATTATAATTATAATTTTATAAAATTGGAAATTTCCCACTCTTAGGAAAAATCAATATAAATACACACTCCACGTGCTCTCAAGAGGTGTCTGGTAAAACAAAGACTAAAGTGGTCCCCACCGGAATTTAGTATTGCAGTGGGACCCACTTCCGCCAATGTTTAGTCGCCGCGGCCATTTCTTTAGTCCACAACCACCAACACGACCGCCACTTCGCCGATTAATCTTCTCTCAAATTTTGAGGGTTACGACTTCGATTCTCGAATGGCCGCTCTCATTTCAACTCGCTCTCTTTCCCTGAAACCTCATCTGCTCTTCTCTCCGGACCCCCTCCCACCTTGTCGCCGCCATGGGGTGATTCAGTTTCGCCGGAGTAAGTTATCGTGGTCGGCGGCGTTGGGTAGCAACGAAGGCAAAATGATGGGGAAGAAGATGAGTTCGATGAGACGTCGCATTTTTAGCGAGAGCGAGAGGGGTAGTGTGGAGGAGATTTACGACTCTGCCGAAGATCACCAGTTCGTGCGGTGGTTCCGTGAGGCGTGGCCGTACTTGTGGGCCCACAGTGGCGGTACTTTCGTGGTGATTATGTCCGGTGAAGTTGTGTCTAGTCCATTTTTGGACTCTATTTTGAAGGCGAGTGATTGCTGATTTTTTGTTTGTTTGGCGGGTTAAACAATGTTGGAGTATAGACCTAAGCGATCGAAAATTATAAGTTGAAATAAAGTCAGTTGATTTTAGAGAGCTATGTGATTAAAGTTTAGTTTTTCTGGTTGATGCTCGCAGGATATAGCTTTCCTTCATCACCTGGGGATTAGATTTGTGCTTGTTCCGGGGACTCATGTACAGATTGACGACCTTTTGAATGAGAGAGGTAGCTGAAACTTTTGATTTTGATTTTTCCTTTTACGTTGCCTTTAATTTTTTTTCGTGGGCTTTGTGCTATTGATACTCTAGTGGTGCAGAGCATTTATTGATCTATGGAGTTATAGCCATTTGTTGTGTGAATTGTGAGTTAAGGAATGAGATGGGGCTTCTTATTAAAAAATAAATTTTTTTTCAGGACATAAAGCTGAGTATCTGGGTCAATATAGAATAACCGACCCTTCAGCCCTTTCTGCTTCAATGGAGGCAGCAGGAAAGATTCGTATGATGATCGAGGCAAAACTTTCTCCTGGACCGTCCATTTGTAATATCCGTCGACATGGTGACAATAGTCGGTGGCATGATGTTGGTGTTAGCGTTGCTAGTGGAAATTTTCTTGCTGCCAAGGTACTGAATTAGGATTGCTGCCTTTAGCTAATTAACGTTTTTCCAAGTCTTGAGATTTTGTTTAAGAGGTTTTGTGCCGCTAAAAGTTTTCAACTGTTTAGTATCTACATAACTGCCAGTTGTCCTCATTATTTGCAGAGAAGAGGTGTTGTTAATGGTATTGACTTTGGAGCTACAGGTGAAGTTAAGAAAGTTGATGTTACCCGCATCAATGAGCGGCTTGATAGTGGTTGCATTGTTTTATTAAGCAACCTTGGGTATTCTAGTTCTGGAGAAGTTTTAAATTGCAAGTATGCCCGTTTCTCTCTCTCTCACTATGGATGACTGAAATTTTTGTAACTCAAAATTTTATAACACAAGAGGTGATTCAGATTCTCCTTCCTTATTCTTCACAATAATTTTACTGATAAATTCTGTATAAAACGTGTGCCAAATCCATTTGGACAATAGTTTACTTTCTTTGTATCTCACAAATCATTATTTATACATTAAAGCTGATGCAAGATCTTTTTGTTTCAGCACATATGAAGTTGCTACAGCTTGTGCCTTGGCTATTAATGCAGATAAGCTAATTTGCATAATGGATGGCCCGATTCTGGATGAGAATAATCACCTTATTCGGTTCTTGGCGCTCGAAGAAGCAGATATGTTGATTCGTAAACGGGCCAAACAAAGTGAAATAGCTGCTAACTATGTCAAAGCTGTTGCTGAAGAAGATCTCACTTTCATTAAACACCATGACTCCCTCGGAATTGTTCCTTCCTCACTGAATGGGAGGTTTCCTAATGGAAGACATAATGGAAATCACCCAACCTTTCAAAATGGTGTTGGCTTTGACAATGGAAATGGACTCTGGTCTGGAGAACAAGGTTTTGCAATTGGAGGGCATGAGCGACAAAGTCGAGAAAATGGTTACCTTGCGGAATTGGCTGCAGCAGCTTTTGTTTGCAAAGTAAGTTTATGCTAGGCCTGTTTCGATTAATTATACATAGACTTTCCTATATATTTGACATTTTACTACAAATAGTTAGCACTATATGTATGCTGCTATATGGCATACCCGGAGGCCAGTAACAATCTTTTGAAGGATCCCTTTTCTCTTCGTATCTTACTTCTATATAGTTGGCATTAATTTGTAGATTGAGACTTCTGCTTATCATGGCAATAAAGTAGGGCCTTATCCACCCCAAAAGGCATTTTAAAGGAGGAGGATTGCAAAAGCCTTATATAAGGCTTATGAGGTTCTTGACCCTAGTAGATGTGGGATATCAACATACTTAAGACACAGCCCTCGCATCTAAGAATGGTCATTTGATGCATGAAGTTTGCAGTACTGGACATTTGCAGGTGTCCTACAAGGTAGGACATTAGCGGGAGGCTTATCGTTGAACTATGAGTGGCTTCGATGGAATGATAGAACTGGACCTAACTCCAACCCAAAGAGCACCTTAAGGGAAGGAGGATTGCCTAAGCCTTTGTAATGCTTATTAGGCTCTTGTGCTGTTACCATCAAGTTATAAAAACAATGTTAAAAGTGAATCTAGTTCAGTCAAATGGGCTCCCTTGATCAAATCTGTAGACTTTTGACACTCGTAAACTAGATTACTCAGGGATTCCTTTTCAAATTGTAAGTCAATTATATTATTGTTAGTTTTGTTTTTAGTATCTATCAGTTAGGGAGTTAATTTAATTTCCTATCTATTTGTCTAAGAATTAGTAGGAGTTTGTTCTGCTTTAATCCTTTATAAAAGGGAGTTCTTAGAAGAAATAAAATAAGCATAATGTCATAAGCAATTTCAATTCTTGAGATCATTGTTCTCTCTTAATGAGCTTTTACTTATATATATATATATATAATTTCAAGATAGGTAGGAAGACACCTGAACACAGCTTGTAGTTAGAGCTTTTGTTTGATTTCAGGGTACTTGGTCCTATAAACATATCACAAACAAGGCCTTATAAGACGCTCCCAGTTGACTATTGATATCGACTTGCTAAACAATTAAAAAAAATGGGGATTGAGGCAAGAGTTTGGTAGATGTAGCATTTGGAAAAACATTGGAACTCAATTACTAGCTTTTAGAAACACTTGTAGGTTAAGTGCTTGTCTCAATGGACCCGTGATATTATTTGTGTGGTCTTTGTGCGTCAACCAGGTTGAGAACTTCAGAAAGATTAAGGAGTTGTGAAAATCTGGCCAAATGGATATGAGCTGGTGTCTACCTCTCTCACTTCATGCCACAACAAATACTTTTTCCACTTAAGGAGTAAATTTAATAGTTCCTCACTGAAACACTTTTCCAACATCAGGATATCCTTGATTGCTCATCATGGTGTTATAAGTGCTTGAAAATTTTTGAAATCATGAATCCTGATATGCTTTGCGTTGTATTACTTAATTTCCTGCTAATTATAGTTCATTCTGTGTTTCAGGGAGGTGTTCAAAGAGTACATCTTTTAGATGGCAGAATTGGTGGAGTTTTGTTGTTGGAATTGTTTAAAAGAGATGGAATGGGGACCATGGTAGCTAGGTTGGCTACAGTTTGCAATAATTTTTGTTCCCATTGTCCTTGATGTGCTTTATTTTTAAGTGGTGTTTTCTCCATATTTCTGGCTGATTAGATGTCAATTTGCTTATCAATATGTGAAGCTAACTTCTTCAAAATGCTAACCAATGGTTGTACAAATTGTACGGTCCTAGCACAGCAGCATAATTATGTGAAAAAATTGCTTGTTGATGACATATCAGTCTGGATTAACCAAAGTCAACAGATGAAGTTCATAAGCTAATTCTGTGTGTCAAGCTGCTTTCTAGTCATTATATAGAACAGAAATTATTCTCTTTATGCATGTAATGCAATTTAGTTTTACTGAGTATTTATTTGTGATGTGAGATTCTCTTAACTGCCACCAGTTGGTCTTCGGTAGGTTTGTTTTGTGAATTAATGTGGAAACAATAATAGTATTCATCTTGGAAAATACTGATATCTCAATTATTTGAGGTTTCTCAACCAATATCAAGTAGTTGAAATGACTTGGTCTATATTTTGGTGGTGTGGTGATTGGCATTAGATCAGACAGTTTTGCACCCATAATTGACTTACATTTTGGCACTTTTTGTTCTTAGTGATCTATATGAAGGAACGCGGATGGCTAGGGTGACCGATCTGACTGGAATAAGACAAATTTTACGACCTTTAGAAGAATCAGGCACGTTAGTGCAGAGGACTGATGATGAGGTTTGCTCCTGGTCTTTCCAATTTTTCTTCTGTTGATATATCTTGTAATCTATGCATGATCTGTGTTATAGACTTTAGGGGAGGATGGAGAACTAATGGATTAATCTTATTTGTTGATCATGTTCCCAAAACTGTTGTCAACAAGTTCTCTTTTTTGGGTTTGCAGCTACTTAAAACATTAGATTCATTTGTTGTGGTGGAAAGAGAAGGTCAAATCATTGCTTGTGCAGCCCTTATTCCTTACTTTGAGGATAAATGTGGTGAGGTTGCCGCTATTGCAGTTTCCTCTGAATGTCGGGGACAAGGACAGGGAGACAAATTGCTCGGTATGCTTCTTATAACTCTTGATATGTTGAGAGTTTGAAAACAACCTAACGTCTGTTTACAGTTAGCATGTCTTTTATGTTCACAATTGTGTAGCTATCATTCTAAGTAGTCTGTTGATTGCAATAAACATTTGCAGATTATATAGAGAAGAAGGCCTCTAGTCTTGGATTGGAAATGCTTTTTCTGCTTACAACTCGTACTGCAGATTGGTGAGCTCTCTTGCATGTTTCTTTGGATAAAAGGGTTAATTACTTCGGACCCTGTAATTTTGAACTTTTTTCACTTCATTCTTGAATTCTTAAAAACTATAATATATCCCCTAAGGTTTAATTTTTATTTCACTTGTACATCCTAACATCATTCTCTATTAGACTTGTAATAGAGAATGGACAAACGATGTGTGGATTGATAAGGTGTTACGTAGCACAACACCTGTCATATTTGTGCCACGTAACATGCAACATGATGTAGTTTAGGAGATGTAAAACCTAAATGAGTTTGTAACATACATAGGCGACGCATGATTTTAGGAGACAATGGCAACTAAGATCATGTGTTACATGACACAATCATGACAGGTGTTATGTCACATAACACTTAATCAAGCCACACGACATCGTTTATCCATTCTTCATTAGGTTTTTAAATAGAGAATGATGCTAGGGAGTACAGATTTAAAAAAAAAACTAAAATTTAAGATACATGATAGTTTTAAAAATCACAGACTGAAATGAAAAAGATGCAAATCACATGGGGACCCTTATAATTACCCTAAAAAATATCTAAAAGGAACATTTATTCCTCCAAATATCTTGTGCATTGCTTCAGCTGCTGTTGGGATAATTTGCTGATAAAGTTTGAAATGATATTTGGGATGACTTTAGTTTCAATTTTGCTTATAATTGTCTCAATCCATGGATTCTATAATATTGTTGCAATTATCTGGATCAATTGGTAGGCATAGTTTTGGACTTATACCTGATCTTTACCTCTCCTCTCTTAAAGACAACATTTTGGCTTTTCATATTTGCATAACCAGTCTCTATTTTGATCAATAGTTGTGTTGGAAACCAACATTTGTTACATAATATAGGTTCAAGAGACGGGGCTTCTCAGAATGTTCAGTTGAGCTTATACCAGAGAAAAGGAGGAAGAAGATCAACCTCTCCCGAAAGTCCAAGTACTATACGAAGAAGTTGGTGCCTGATACAAGTGGCATAACCGTTAACAAGGTTTTGAGTTAGTTCTCCCTGAGGTCAAGACTCAAGAGAGTATTTTTGTTTGTAAATATTAGAGTGCAAGTTTTTTTTTTTTTTGAAAGGTAAAGAAACTTCCATTAATCATATAAATGAGATAAACAAGGTGGGATAGATTCCCAAACTTTCAAACGAGAAAAATTGCAAAATACTTGAGCAAGTTCATGAGCTCCCACAGTTCCTCATTGATTAATCCAAATAACAGAAATATTAGAATTACTTTTAACATTAATTGGCAACCCTTAATAATTCCCTTAAACTCTGAATGGTCGTCTTGGTGTGATTTAATGGCAAGCACTACAAGTTGAGAATTAGGAAATATACTCCCTAATTGTTGCATGTTATGAACCGTCCAAAGAAGAGCCTGTCGAACCGCTAAGGTCTCTGTCACTAGCGCTGAATGGAGTCTATCAAACACTCTAGAGATTGTATGTTGAAAGTGGCTTTCAAGGTTCTCAATGATAAAGCCAAACTCTGATGTTCTCATACTTTAAAATCTTGCCCCGTCGACGAAAATATGCCATTCATCCAAGCTATCTGCTGCACTTTGTCTTCGCCCAGCAGCTATAAAACGGTGGGCTGCTGGGCCTCTATTACCGTTGGAGGACAAAAGCTGTTGTTGCCATTTTTGTTCTTGCGCCAAATTCCATTGATATAGGTGATCCATTGCAAGGTTCCAAGTTCCCCTCGCTGTAGGGACTTGAGCTTGCCATAAGCCTTTGTTTCGTCCCTCCCATATCTTCCATGCTATGGTCGTAAATTTTGAGATGTTTGCTTCATTGTTTACATGCAGTACTTGCAAGAAAAACTCCCTAAAAGAAGGAGCTGGGTTAGCAATAAAAAAGTCACCTAACTCTCACACCTCTCTCGCCCTCTCACACCCCACCAAGCAATGGTTGACATCATCCACCTCCCCACATTAGCATTTATCATCCACTTGCACTCCTCTACGAGCTAGTTTTACCTTAGTAGGTAGAATGCCTTTAAGAGCTCTCCACATGAACACTTTAATTTTTGGAGAAGAAACAATAGTCCATAATTTGCCCCAAAAATCACCCTCTTCTACCTCACCACCTCTACCCAATGTTTTCAAAGCTACATAATAACAAGACTTCACCGAATACTGCCCTTTGTTATCAAAATGCCAAACCCAACTATCCTCACACTCTCCCCACCGAATTAGGATTGCAAGGATATCCCTACTATCTCTACGCTAAACATGTCCATCACCTTTTTCACATCCCACGCCCTCTCATCTTCTATTTAAAGTAACACCATTTTCAAATACGTCTTTTTACCCTTCAATGCTATGAATCTCAATTCATTCTGAAGTTTTAACACGCGATCATTCCAAGATGCCAGCCCCAATCAAGAAAATTCAAAATTAATCTTTTGAGGCTTAACATCAGACACTCCTATAAAATTTTATCTATTAAGATAAAGTTATTATTTGGTAGGATTTAAACTTTTAAACTTTTAATTTGTTTATTTAATCTTTATCTAGATATTGGCTAAGTTTGTTATTTCATTGCTTATATACTTGGGCTTTCAATGTCAATACGAAGTGCAACTTATCAATAAATTGTCTCTTGTATTATCTCTTTTCTATTATACTTTATTTTAGTCAATTTCTGATTCCAAAATACAACATGGTATCACTGTTGGGATTTTAAAGAAAAGAAGATGAATAAGATGAGATAAGATAAAGATTAAAGAATACCTAACACTCTTATGTTTTTATTATTAAACTTGGTTGCCTTATATAGACAAAATACAAAAAATTGAAATAGATATTTCAGCCAACAAATCTGACTTATAAGATAAGATTAAAGATAAATTAAGATTTATTTTAAAGGAATTTAAACAACTCTAAAATTTTGAATTAATTCTCAACATTCCCTCTTAATTCAAAATTTCAAAGATGAAGCACTTCTCTCCTAATGTAATGCACTTCTCATCACTGTTTTCAAATTTGTTAATGCACATTACCATTAACTTATAGATATTGGAGCACATCTCTCCATGGTGCACTTCTTACCAACAAATCTAAAAAAGAGTTTCTTCTTCAGCCACTTCAACCAAATTTGCATGTTCTTCTTTTTTAAATCTGCAATTCTTTTGCAGATGACCAAATCTTTTGCAGTTAAAACATTGAGGCTTTTCTTTGGGCTAACAATATTCCTCTTCATGACCAGGTTTCTTATAATGGTTGCAATGAGGAATTTTTCCTTTTCCCTTTGCAACTTTAGCTAAATAAGCTCCTTCAACTATCTGTTCAATTCCCTCTTTTCTCATAGCTCTTCTTTGCTCCTGAGCTTACAAAGCATTAATCAATTCTGGTAAAGTTATTTGACTGATAACTCTTGAATCTTCAAGATATGAAATTTTAGACTCAAATCTTTCAGGCAAACTTATAAGCATTTTCTCTGCAATATTGCTATCAGGTAAATCTTCTCCCAACAGTCGAATTTTGTTCACCACATTTATCAGCCAATCAGTATATTATTGTATAATCTCCTTTTCTTTCATGCTCAAAGTCCCAAAATCTCTTTTGAGATTTAAGATTTGCATCCTTTTTATTCTTTCATTGCCTTAATATAATTCTTTCAACATATCCCAAGCTTCCTTAGTTGTTTCACAAGTCATTATTCTTGTGAAAATTACTTCTGAGACAACATAATGAATTATAAATAAAGCTTTTGGAGCTTTTGCTTCTTCTTCTTCATAAGCCCTTATCTGATTGAGTGTTGGATTATTTCCAAGAGGTGGTAATTCCCTTTCATTTTCTACCCACTACCACAAGCTAAGACCTTTTAAATGAGCTTTCATCTTAACAACCCATACTAGATATTTTTCACCATTGAAACTTGGGGGAGAGATAATTGTTGAATTGCTGGCAGCCATGGGAACTTTATTTTTGTATTTTCTCACTTAATCTCACAGTCACTCAAGGATCTAACTTATTTTTGTATTTTCTCACTTAATCTCACAGTCACTCAAGGATCTAAAGCTCTAATACCATGATGGAATTTTGGAACAATAAAAAATATAGAAAATAGTAAATAAATAGACTAGAAAAGAAATAGAAATAGGCTAGAAAAGCAATAAACTAAATTTACTTGTTTTATTGACATACTTCAAGACAAAAAATAACTAGCCTATAAATAGGCTTTACAGCACAACAAATCATCTGAAAAGGTGCAGAAAAATAATAGATAAATTTAAACTAACAAATTAAAAATAGAGGAACATATTTTGAAATTTATTCAACAACTAAAAAATCATAACTAACTTTCAATCATTCTTTCCAACATTCTACCTTTATTCAAAGTTGTAGAAAATTTAAACTCCATGGAGCATATCTCTCCAGATTTCTTATTTGTGAAGCACATCTTTTCACTATCTGATGCACTTCTCATCATCTTTCCATTGTTGAACACTTCTCTCAAGCACTTCTCTCAACTAATTTAAAAAAAAGTTTCTTCTTCAGTCACTTCAACCAAATTTGCATATTCTTCTTTTTTAAATTTGCAATTCTTTTGTAAATGACCAAATCTTTTGCAGTTATAGCATTGGGGCTTTCATTTGTGCCAACGATATTCCTCTTCAAGACCAGCCTTCTTACAATGGTTACACTGAGGAATTTTTCCTTTTCCCTTTGCAACTTTAGCTAAATAAGCTCCTTTAACTATCTGTTCAATTCCCTCTTTTCTCATAGCTCTTCTTTGCTCCTGAGCCTACAAAGCATTAATCAATTCTGGTAAAATTATTTGATTGATATCTCTTAATTCTTTAAGAGATGAAATTTTAGACTCAAATCTTTCAGGCAAACTTATAAGCATTTTCTCTACAATATTGCTATCAGGTAAATCTTCTCCTAACAGTTGAATTTTGTTCACCACATTTATCAGCCGATCAGAATTTTCTTGTATAGTCTCCTTTTCTTTCATGCGCAAAGTCCCAAAGTCTCTTTTGAGATTGAAGATTTACATCCTTCTTGTTCTTTCATTGCCTTGATATAATTCTTTCAGCATATCCCAAGCTTCCTTAGCTGTTTCACAAGTCATTATTATTGTGAAAATTACTTTTGAGACAACAGAATGAATTATAGATAAAGCTTTTGGAGACTTTGCTTCTTCTTCTTCATGAACCCTTATTTGATTGAGTGTTGGATTATTTCCTAGAGGTGGTAATTCCCTTTCATTTTCTACTCACTGCCACAAGCTAAGACCCTTTAAATGAGCTTTCATCTTAAAAGCTCATACTAGATAATTTTTCCCATTGAAACTTGGGGGAGAGATAATTGTTGAATTGCTGACAGCCATGTGAATTTTATTTTTATATTTTCTCACTCAATCTCACAGTCCCGCAAGGATCTAAAGCTCTGATACAATGATGGAAGTTTGGAACAGTAAAAGAATATAGAAAAATAGTAAAGAAATAGATTAGAAAAGAAATATAAATAAACTAGAAAAGCAATAGACTAAATTTGTTTGTTTTATTGATATACTTTAAGACAAAAAATAACTAGCCTATAAATAGGCTTTACACCACAACAAATCATCTGAAAAGGTGCAAAAAAATAATAGATATAATTTAAACTAACAAATCGAAAATAGAGGAACATATTTTGAAATTTATTCAACAACTAAAAAAATCCTAACTAACTTTGAATCATTCTTTCCAACATTTTTCCTTAGCGTGATCATCTCTCTGAAGAAGATCTGATTATGATGATGAGATTTAATTTCGATGGTTAGCACCCGATTATAATCCCTCTTGTTCTATGTTTGGTTGTGAAAATATGACAGGAGAATTGCAAGTTTATTTTGTAGTTAGGTTGGAGTTTTGTTTATTTTGTGCTTTTCTCTTTACATTTCAACAGTTAGCACCTACTTTCTTTACCATGCACACATCACTCCACTCTGTTTTTAACCAAATAAGTAATTTGACATGTTCATATTTTTTGCATCTTGGTTTACAGGTGGCATTCATTGCCATCGGAGCAATTGTGGTTGGCAGGATAACATTCTTGAGGAAAAAAGGTGTACCATGTCAAGAAGGGAGATGAAGTGAGCAATCAATATGTTACTTTTGGTATTAACTTGTATGACATGTGCACATAGTTTGGCTTCTAATCGCCTTCCATGTTGTATTTGCAGTTTGGATACTTCTCATTTGGTGGGAGCAAAGCCAAGTTTGCAATATCAAAGTTTAGTGTGCTTTGCATCATCAAATAAATTCTAAAGTGTTATTGATTCTACTACGAAACTCTCATTTGAAATTGTAATACCGTGATTCAGTTTATTTTTGGGATGAGTGTAATTGTAATATGATTGAGTTTGGTGGGTGAAAAGAAACAAATATTTCAGGTATAGTTATTATCTTCTGTCTTTATGCCCAGAGTGTAAGATTTTTTTTTTAAAAATCTACCTAACAAAAAAAAAACAAAACAAAATCTACCTAATTGTCTCAAAAAAAATCTACTTAACCTTCTCTCTACCCAAAGGAATATGTAACATTGTAGCATTGCCATTCAAAAGCAACGCAGTCATGAGAGAATTGACTAAGAAGAATCTCAAGTACCAAGTCATTCCTCCTTCTTGGCATATCTCATAACCAGTTACGCCTTAAAATTGTTTACAATCCAATGAACTTCTAAGCTGTTCCTAACAGGCAAGACTATTCATCATAATTGAACCGAGTTTTCATGTGTGGTCAAATTTACCATATAAAACTAAATTTAAACTTGAAGAATTCAAAACTTTATATTGTAAAAATGTAGAAATACTTAGCAATGCATTGTAGTTCAGAGTCTATTAGTCTACTAATAATCCAAAACAAACATCTTTAAATGCTAGCATATTGCGGATCATCAGCAACTCAGAAGTTTATTAGTCATTTGGTGAAGTAAAGGCTTACAACATGCAAAACCCAAGAGTATCACTTCTCTTACACAAAAATAGTAAAAAGCTAAACTAGACACAACACGTCCTCCCCGTTAGCTTGCAAAAACCATAGTAAAAAGGTTGACAATGCATCAATGAGAAGAATTTAGTTGACAGGTGCAATTGTTACCAACACATGGATTTAAACAAGAATAATCAATTTAATCACGCTTTTGTCTTAAAAGTATATGTTCTTAAAACAATTTAGAAGAGATAATTTCTATTAAACTTGGGAAGAAAAGTCACATTATATTTTTTCATGAAATTCGAGTGTGTTGCATCAGCAAGAACTTTTACCGTAGTTTGTTTTTATTGTATATCTAGTATTTAGTTTTTGTCGTATTACTGTTTTCACTTCTTTCTTATGTGTCCTGTATCATTATTTTGTATGTCACATCCGCATGTGGATCTACCAGAAATAACATCTCTACTATGTAGGAGTAAGGCTACGTACTATCAGACCTTCCCAAATTTCGCTTTACGGCGAAATTTCAGACTGAGTGTAATGATGATGATGATCATTGTAAATGAACAATCGACTTGTAAAAAATCAATGATCGACATGCAACACATATTGCAATCAAAAGCTACGAGCAGTGCTTAATAAAAAGGGAGTAAAGTTTGCACATGATATCAATATTAGATTGAAAATAAATCAAAAACCAATGTCATTCATAGGTATTTTGGTATGTATAAGTGATCTTTCAAGTTCTGCTAACAAAGTCTTCACCATCTCCTTGTAATGAGCATCAAACTCAGTATTCACGGCATCTTTATGGTCAAAATTAATCATATCAGGAAGCAAAAATAGTAAGCCCACGAGAGGCTTCCCTTGAGTAATAAACTCTTTCGTTTGAATCAAAGAAAAATCAATCCAATCACAAAAATTAATTAAGTAGAGACAAGCATGAAAAATGCAACGCATAACAACCAAACTAAAGAAAAGTTACCAAAAGAAGTAAAATAAGAGAATAAGAAACTAAAGGGCCGTTTGGTTCTACTTCTGTTTTTCTGTTGTAATTTTCGGTTTCCGTTTTCAGTTTTTTTGTTTATGTTTTTCTTTCAAATACAAACAAAAACCTGTTTGGTTATTAATATTAATATAGCTGTATAATAATTACATTTTAGATAAAACTTAAAGATATATTACTTGTAGTTAAATAAATTTATTTAATCTCTTATATAATATTTAGT
>JANZLH020000406.1:651571-670180 GCA_026770325.2 Erythroxylum fimbriatum
TTTTTTAAATCTGCAATTCTTTTGCAGATGACCAAATCTTTTGCAGTTATAGCATTGAGGCTTTCCTTTGTGCCAACAATATTACTCTTCATGATTCCTAACTACGTCCTCAATTTTATCCTGATCAAACACATCAACAACTTCAAAACTGATCCCATTGTATCCAAAAGCTTGTTGCATTGCTTCCAAATTCTTTTCATCTTCTGTGCTTTGCTACATCTCCAATGTGATTATCTTAGATTCTACCTCATAAACTCTCTCTCCTCTCTCTTCAGTTTCATTCATCAGAATATTGTCTTCTAATGACTTTTCGATGTGTTTCACCATTGAAACTTAGGGGTGAGCTATTGTTGAATTGCTGACAGCCATGGGAACATTATTTTTTTTGTATTTTCTCACTCACTCTCACAGTCCCTCAAGGATCTAAAGCTCTGATACCACTGTTGGATTTTAGAATCAGAAACTGACTAAAATAAAGTATAATAGAAAAGAGATAATACAAGAGACAATTTATTGGTAAGTTGCACTTTACATTGACGTTGAAAGCCTAAATATATAAGCAATGAAATAACAAACTTAGTTAATATCTAGATAAAGATTAAGCAAACAAATCAAAATTTTAGAAGTTTAAATCCTAACAGAAAATAACTTTATCTTAATAGATAAAATGTTATCTTTTAACACATAACATATCTTATCTTTACTACTTTCCAAATTTTATCTTTGAACAAAGATTTCATTTTAACAACTTTGAATCGTTCTCCAACATTCCCTTTTGATTCAAAGTTGTAAGACTTTTTTAATTTGATGATGTACTTCCCATCACCCTTCAATTTTTGGAGCACATCTCTCCACAATTAATTTCTTTGGAGCACTTCTCTTTATTCTTCAAAATGAGCACTTCTCTTATCACTTATCTTCAAAGAACACTTCTCTCTATAATACATCTTGGTGCACTTCTCACCAACTAGAAGATGTTGTCTTCTTCAATCACTTGCACTATATTTCCTTGATCTTTATTGTTAAACTTGCAATCCTTTTTCATAAGCATCGAGACTTTCCTTTCTGCCAGCAATCTTTCTTTTCATGACCAAACTTCTCATAATGGCCATATTGAGGAATGCTTTCTTTCTTTTTTGATGACGAAACCTTTTCTAGATAGACTCCTTCCACCATCTTTTCACTTTCTTGGTCTCTCATTGCCCTTCTTTACTCTTGAGCTTGTAAAACATTAATCACTCAAAGTTAGCTCACCCCCAAGTTTCAATAGTGAAAGACATCGAGAAGTCATTAGAAGACAATATTCTGATGAATGAAACTGAAGAGAGAGGAGAGAGAGTTTATGAGGTAGAATCTGAGATAATCATATTCGAAATGCAGCAGAGCACAGAAGATGAAAAGAATTTGGAAACAATGCAACAAGCTTTTGGATATAATGGGATCAGTTTTGAAGTTGGTAATGTGTTTGATCAGGATGAAACTGAGGACGTAGTTAGGAATCATGAAGAGGAATATTGTTGGCACCAAAGAAAGTCTCAATGCTATAACTGCAAAAGATTTAGTCATCTGCAATAAAATTGTAGATTTAAAAAAGAACATGCAAATTTGGTTGAAATGGTTAAAAAAGAAAGTATTTTTTATATTTGTTGGTGAGATGTGCACCATGGAGAGATGTGCTTCGATATCTATAAGTTGATGATAATGTGCATTAACAAATTTAAAGACGGTGATGAGAAATGCATTACATTAAGAGAACAATGCTCCATCCTTAAAATTTTGAATTAAGAAGAAATGTTAAGAATTAATTCAAAATTTTAGAGTTGTTTAAATTCCTTTAGAATAAGCCTTAGTTTATCTTTAATCTTGTCTTATAAGTCATATTTGTTAGTTGAAATATCTATTTTAGTTTTTTATATTTTATCTATATAAGGCAACCAAATTTAATAATAAAAGCATGAAAGTGTTACGTATTCTTTAATCCTTATCTTATCCAATCTTATTCCTCTTCTTTTCTTTAAAATCCCAACACAAAAATGGACACCGGCTTCTCTCAATTCATCCACAAACATTAGGAATAATACCCAAGAGACAAGTTTTTAACGGTTCTTAGTGATGCAATGTTTATTTGAATCTTGACATCGAATTAGGAAACAAAACCAAACGAATGCAACCAACTCATCTGGTTTAGTATTTCCTGAGTTCTCCCAGGGGAAATGATATTCTACGCATACTACTGCCACCAAGCTGTAAAATGTGCACTGAAGGAAACTTTCACCTTTAGTATGAGTTAACAGAAAAGACAAAAAAGATAAACGAGAAGTGAAATCAGTTTCCCTCAGTTTTAGGCATTCCCTTGAACTTGAAGTTATCTGCATATGACTTTGGCTGCAAGACAAATACAAACAATAAGCATCATAGCGAGAAATTCTTGCAATTGGGAAAAAATAACGGATGATTGACATCAATGCAAGACTATTCATAATTGAAGCATTATTTTAAGATCAACAGAAAATCAGCTACTGCTACAAGAAGAACTCTAGAATAGCAGAATTCACGTTTTCTACTTGACAAGAATATGAATAGAAACAGAATCATAGACCATTAACATGGGACATTAACAAGAAACTAGAGCCATAGAAATCCCCAACCGTCGCATAACAAGGCCTTCACATTTTCATGATGAAATAATGTAGCAAACACTTTTAAGAGAGAAACTATGATTGTTAAAAATTTAACTTTTCCATTTAAAATGCAGTTGTGTAGCAGTTTCTACTTGATCAAAAGTGGGACATAAACCCAAAAATGACTGAAACTGTAACCATATGTCACAATGCTACTATATCAAATATAAATATAATGACATCATATAGTAATATCAAATCACATTTGAACTTCTATCAAGCACCTCAAGTTTAACCTAAGAAGAACAAACATGCTTTATTACTGCATCACTATTAAGAAAAAAGCGCTGCCAATAGATGGGCTGAGTATTTTCAAACCTTCAATAGGGGTGTATGACGCTTTTTAACCTGCAATTGGGTAGAAGAAGGAACATAAGAAACAAGTTTAATGAAATACAAATTTCGAGTTTAATTGACTGGAAACAGAAACAAAGCACTTCAAGAACTCAAATTTCCATTTTCATCTCTGATTGATAAAACTTTCAATCAAACTGAAAGAGAAAAGTGCTACTAGCCCTGCGGAAATAAAAGCTGTTGGGTTTATATTAACAATATTCGTGAAAACTCACAATCTTAAAAGTCAATTGCCAGTGACCCTAACATAACTATATAGGAGCATACTCACACCCTTGGAAATACTAGATAACATTTCCACAAACAAACAAAGAGACAATCATAAATGGGGATATTACTAGTCAGTTTTGCATGTGAAAAACTTTTGGTAACACGGACAACCAACATAAGTATAACTATCTACCAAAAAACAGAAAAAGTTAAATATAGCTCAAAATATTGGCAAAAATACAGAAACTACATTTCTTTAAGCAGTAAATCTTTTTAAAGAACCAAGAAATAGCACATACCACGTAGTCCCAACCATGTCGCTGGGCAAATTCCTTTGCAACTTCTTCACTTTCAAAACTTAGTCCAGCATCACCAACATTGGCATAAGGGTCTCCTGTGGAAGTCCAACCCATCAGTGGATTTTCCCACCTGCATAAATTGCAGTCAGCTAAAAAATAACCATTAACTACACAGTGAATATTAGAACCTGCATTGTGTTAAATGTTTCACCACCAAATCAAAATATATATCACGTTGTATAAGATACTAGGTAATCAAACTTCAGCAAAAGATACTATCTGCATATGTTGGACCTGTGTGGTACACCATCTTTATATAAGCACTTAGCAATAGAAATACGCAACAAACCAGAAAAGCTACATCCCATGGACAATGCTTGGCATACAACGGATAACACTTTCTATAACATGATCTAAGAAATGTTTGCAGGATATATGGCTTTTCCCTATGTATAGATGAAGATCTGCCTACATCTGCAATAGTCTCCAGAGATCTAGATTGTTCATCCAAAATAATGATCCTTGAAACTGATTTCTTAAAACTGGACTTCCACCATAATTCAAAAGTGTATTCTTTATGACAGAGTCATAAAAGCAGTTAAAAAGGACATACTTTTGTGTTGACATAAAATTGATCTTCCACCTGCCGACTTTTCCAGCTCCTTGCTGAGAGGCAGTTCTAGCTGGTGAATAAATAACAACCTGCAGCCAAGTTATGATCAAGAAAAATTATACATAACATGGAGATATATCCAGAAAAAGCAAAGAGCGTTACATACAGTGATTTTATAAAAATCAAGAGTACTAAGCTAAATTAGAGGACAGAAAAAGACATTTTTCATTGAATAAGGCGCCAAAATTTGAGATAAATGGGCATGTTCTGAAAGTGCAGAAATTTCCAAACACAGTCCTATCGGGAAATAACCTTATCTCAAAGACTAAAATCAGAAAGAATCACAAATCTTTTCCCAATTGTAATCCTTACTAGCAACTCAAAATTTCAACCCAGAAAGAACCTGCCATTGAACATCGCTGGAAAAAGGAAAAAGAGTATCAGAACCTCGTTTTTCATAAGATCCTACAGCCAAAGGTTCAAAGTCCACTCAAATGAGGCTTTCAAATCTCCCATTATACTACTAAACCCTTCGAGTGGAGCTAATTTTCTGCGATCACAATCATCCCATATCATTCTTTAAATTTCCAGTCATAATAATCCCACTTAATTCCAAGGGCCTTCACTATTAAACATCGAAACTTTACAAAATCTAAGCAGACAAACCCTACGAAATCCAACCACGGGCACATCCCCGAATAGCCGTTCCACTAAAAACACGAACTTTGCCAATTCAATCCCAATATACATAAAATAAGACGAGAACAAAATCTCGCTGAAAACCCGGAATATAAACATTAGTTTGCATACCCTCCGGAGAAGATGTTCTTCGGGAATTCCTGAGACTTTGCCGATCTCACCGGGCTTAACCTCCATCAAAGCATCCGATGAGGCAGAGAATGGCCTCGAGAGTGAGCTCAGAGCCGTGCGAAGAGGTTGACCATGGCTGCACAGTCGTTGCAGAGAGCTTGCCATCTCTCCAAACTGAGGATCTACGCAGTGCAAGAGCTATCAACAATGCAGCGGAGCGCAAGCGACGATTGTCTTTTTCACCTTCCGACGAAACTATGGTGAAGAATTTTACAGCTCGCAATCCTTCTGTACGAACTCTTTTGGGAAATTGCACAAACACCCTTCTAATTTTGAAGAATATTGAAAAGCGCACGGGCAAATTGCTCGCTTAGTTTTTTTTTTAAGGTTGCTCTCGAAATATTTCAGAAGGTTTTAATTATGTACAGACACTTTTTTTTTTTAAATTCGGACAGATATTTTTAAACTATTCAATATTTATATTTAGACTTATCTTCGCTCGAATTGGGTATATTTTTTGTGAGAGGTAAAACTCTGACTTTAAATTTTAAATAACTGCATACATGAAGAGGTTCGAACTCGCAACCTCACTTAAGTTAAAAAATCTCTTACTAATTTACCTGCGCCCGCCCTGTTGTCCGCTTCATACTATCTAACAAAATTTCAAAAGAAAATCTATGCTTAACTCCAAATCTGTGTGTTATTGGAATTAGGGACGACAATGAATCTCAAGATTTTTTTAATAATTTTTTAAAATTATAATATAAAATAATTTATTTTTTTAATTAGATAAGAGTTTTGGTAGACTTATTTTAAGGTCAATTCTTTTAATAAACCGATATTATTTTGTTTAGAATAATTAGATTTCGAGTTTGTCTGAGCCTGAGCTTGATTAATAAACTGACTCATTGAAAATAACTAAATTTAAACTCCTGAGTTAAAAATTGTCAATCCTTGATAGGTCTCACAGAATCCAATTTATAAAATTTCTTGTCATTTATACTTTTTTTTATTAAAATACAGTCTTTATTAACTTAATTCACTCTTTTTCTTAATTTAATTGATTAAAAGTTTCCCTTAAAATATAAAATCAAACTATTCTTTTTTTCCCATATGCATAATACTTACTAAAATTGTCTTACTACTAAAAATATAATATTATTATACTTATTGTACTCTTCATTAGGGGGTAACAAATTCAAAATACCTAAATTTAAGAGTTTTTAATTTAGTATTTATTATTTAAAATTTTTAATTTAGTGGTTAATATTTTAAAATCTATACAATTAACCCTAAAATGTTGTATCCCTTAATTAATGTGATTAATAGAGCATACTTTAAAGAAATATTCACATTTGTTTAGATGAACTAAATACGACTCAATTATTTACCAAACTTAATTTATGAGTTAGTTACCATCAATTCTGCCTTAATGATATGATTTTAACATATTCAAATGCTCGAACTCGATTTGATTAATGAAAGTATGAATTAAACACTTCCCAAAATATTTTTCAAATTTTGTTTTAAAGATCAAGAGACTTATATATAAAAATCGTAATTTTTAATGTCTCTTGATGAAGGAAAAGACTCACATAATTAAGTTAAATGAAATGTTTATACATGATGAACCTTTTGGATTATCAAATTAACAAATTGAGATTACAAATAATAATACAAAATGTAAATGGTCTTGATGAGCCTGAACCTTCTTTTATTCTTATCATGATCTTGCATACTTCAACTCTTTTTCAGTTTTGTACACTTTCTTCCTGAGTTTATGACATTATTTTGTTCTAATGTTGCTTTTTATCAAAATAATAAACATGCCATCAAAGAATGTGGCTCGATAGTTGAAAGTAGGGCTTGGCGTCTAGGTTCGATTTCATGCTAGCCACTCTTGTAAGAACCTGGGACAGTTGAGATTTTACCTGTAGATGGAGAACTAGTTAAGTTCTCGATGATGAGGAGCGCCCGCTTGGCCCGCCTGTGGGGTAGTGTACTAATTAGATCCTCGGAGAGGTGTGCCCGATTGACCCGCCTACGGAGTTTCCTCGAATTAAAAAAAACATGTTAATAGTAATTATATTTTATCATCAAAACATCATTAAGAACCTCCATTGGCTCAATAATTGTACTCTTTTTTATGATAACTAAACATTCGTGATACTAGATAATTATGATAAAATTAAACATACAAACAAATATAATGATTGTCCACAAAATGTAAGTATCTATTTTTTGTGGTTAAAAATGTGTTTCATTAGTCACATTAGCAAATAATTAACAACACTAGTATTTTGACTCGTAAGAGTTTTAAAAAGTAAATCACAAAATTATAAATTTTAAAAGATTTAATATAAATTTAAAAAATTGGATTTTTTTATTTATTATCCCTTTTACTTGCTATGAAAATCACTATTGTTACTAACAAAATGTTTAAATTTAAAATTGAAATGTATTAATTTTATATTTAAAAATGGTAGGAAAAAATAAAGAATTTTTAAAATTAATAAGTGAACCTCAAATTCATTTCTTAAGATGGAACAATTATATTTATATTAATCTAATTACAAATTCAAAACCTAAACTTTACTCACAATTAACAAGATCTTAATTTGGGATTTATCGTATAATTTATACGTTAATATATTACAAAATATTTAAGTAATTTCTTATTGTTATCACTTATAACAATATAATAATTGTTATATTTTTGATAGGGAGCAAATTTAATATAAAATACAATGGTAGAACTTTAATTAAACTTTTTATAAAAGAAGTACAAATCACGTTTTTTAATCAATGTTTAAAGAAATTATTTTATAATTACATAATTAGATATGACATCACATAAAATTATTTAATTATTTAATAATTATAAATTAATAAAAAAATATTTTTTATAATCTATTATTAATGTTATTTTGTAATCATAAATGTTAAGGTGAAATGTATAACTTTAGCCTATTTTGGGGGAAGTAAGGTTAATATAGCAAAGGTCATGGGCATCAACAAGCAAACAGTAGTTACAGTGAAATTTTGCAAATGAGGAGTTAAAAAGGTCATATTTTCATCTAACGGCCAAAACATAAAGTCCATAGAAAACATGTTTCAGTCTCTCATTCTTCTCTTTCTCGCTTGCAATTCCATGTAGAAAGTATATATGTTATGTCTGTGTATACGTATGACAATAATCCCTATGTGAATTATTCACTCCTTGCCTGTTCCTCTGGTCAGGTACGAACAAGCTCAGCCCAGCACCTGAAAGATTGTAGTTTGATCTTCTATTTGAATTTTACATTTTCCCTTTAGTCCTTTAGATTATTTGTTGAATATTTCTATTTTCCTTCTGTTTTTTTCTCATGATCTCTACTTAATCTCCTGTTACTGGGTGTTTTATTTACGTTTATCTGGGTAGATTCTTTTTTTTTTCTTTTTGTTTTTTTGTTTCTAGGTGATATTGGCTTTTGCATTCTGGTTTCTTCTGTTTTTGATGTTTAATCTGGAATCAGAAAATCGCAATTTAAGTGGGAACTCGACGTTGGGATAAGTTGTGTGTCACAATTTAGCTTAAGTTTGTTCTTGCCTTCCTGCTGAATCTTTTCGTCTACTTTTATGCGTTTGTGTGTTCGTGTGAACTTAACGAGAAAGAGAATTTGCCAAAGATGGGTTTCAAAGTACCGCCCTTTGGCTTAGGATTTATGTAATTTGACATTGAAGTCAACCCTTTTTCTAATTTCATTTTATCGTGAATTGATTTATAATGTTTGGTTAATGCACTCCAGTTTTTGGTTCCATTGGTGAAGGTGGCGAAGTTGAACTAATAAATTTTTCTGGGAAAAGGCATTACCTATTGATGGGTGCTCCTAAGCAGAAGTGGACAGCTGAAGAAGAGGCAGCTCTTAAAGCTGGAGTAGCTAAGCATGGGATTGGCAAATGGCGCACTATACTTGTGGACCCCGAGTTCAGTGCTGTCTTGCGATTACGCTCGAATGTTGATCTCAAGGTATGCATGGCGAGAGGGAAACCTTAAGAATCTATTATTTCTAGATAGGAGAGAACTTAGAATTTTGTTCAAAACCTAAGATTGTTTTGATTTATGGTGAAATATTGATTCTGTTGGTGCACTCTGAATTGTTCATGCATGAGTTGGTCCTTTATGTGTCGCTCATTGTAGTGCCTTGTTTGGGTCTATAAATCATCTAGTTTATTTGCACAGGACAAGTGGAGAAATATTAATGTTACTGCAATATGGGGGTCTAGGCAAAAAGCAAAACTTGCACTAAAAAGAAATCCTCAAAATTCCAAACGTGGTGATACCTCCAAAATTTTGGACGTTGTTCAACAAAGCAATGATGAAGATGCCAAGTCTCTTACAATTTCCAATGGAACACCAAGAAATGGTGCTTCAAAAGTATTAAATGCAAGGTCACTTGCCTTCTGATTACTCTTTACTCTTTTTTTTTTTTTTGAGAAATCTCATTACTCATTATTTGCAGTTTCATTTTACTGCATATGGAAACATGTTCATTGATGATATGTAGGAATTGTATGGAATTGGTTAGGTGATTACTTGAACTGTCAATGTTATTTCATTTCCATGCTCAGTTGGTTAATCGGAAACAGGGTAATTCAAAGCATCCATGAGTTTCCTTATTAACTTTCTGTTAGCTCTTTTATAGTGCTAATGATTCTAATCAGACGAAATTGAAAAGTTTTCCTGCTGACTTTCTCTTACCCATTGAACTGATGAATAATCATCCATGGGACATGGATTATCGGTGATCAGCTGGACAATCCCCAAGTATCTAATTGTAATGCATAAAAAAGTTGTTTTCTAAATCTATGGCGCTAAAGTAAGGTTTGGCAGTAGTTTTACTGTTCTCATGCAGGAAAAGACAAGAATGAGTCGTTGAAGTAATTGCCCATAGTGGGGTTGTTACAAATAAAGCTAGTAGCCAATCATAGTTATCTAATACAAGGCTTTTCTCACTAATCCATTTTTATTGAGGTAGATCTTGACATAAATGTTTTTCTCTCAAGTCTTCTGTCCATATAACATTATCAACCTTGTAAATTCTGAAGTTCTCACCACAAATCTTCTACTCTGAAGATCAGTAGTCTTTGTTATTCTTAAATTTACCAAGTTTGAAATGCTCATGATTAACTATTGGAGCAAGCATATAAATTGAAAACTTCTGTTTGATAGACCATTTATGTCAAAAAAAATGCCAAATTTAGTTGTAACAATTGGGTGCTAAGTTTTTTGTGGGCCAGTAGTAGAAACAACATAGCTGACTGCGTTGCTTGTTGCGAAATTTAAATGGTTCCCATATTTAGTAAATCATGCATCTTTTTTCTGACATGCCTAGCTTCTCAAAGATATGAAATTGATGTTGCTGGGACTAGGTATTTTTTCTTAAATGGGTGATGATGATACTCTTTATTGTTTCAGGTTGGAAAATGTAATACTGGAGGCCATCACCACATTGAAGGAGCCAAGTGGCTCTGACAGAGCTTCAATTGCTTTGTACATAGAGGTACATTTATTCACAAGAATCTGTTGCTGCATGGTGGAAGTATTAATTACTGCATCCCAAACCTCAGATTTTATTTCTAAGACTTCCTAACTGGTTATTAAAATGTCCCCAAGCTTACTGGGTAAAAATGTGAATTGCTGCGTTAAATGCTGAATAAGCCAAATTGCAGGCCTTTTTAGTGCCTAATACTTGCGTTAGGGTGAAATTTACTCCATGTCTTCTAATGATTAGGTCCTCTCTCTTTCTTTCTTCTTGTTAGATTTATTAGTCATTCGAAAAAACGTATTGCAAGCCTATAATGTTTGTAGAAGGTTCCACTCATGAAGAACTTTCAAAACAAAAGGCTTGAGGACTTGTTTCTGTTGTCAATATAGTAAATTTGATATTGGTAATGGCAGGTTAGACAATTGAATGGAATTTTTGTTCATGGATATCTATTCTGTTCATGGATATCTATGTGTGATAGTCAATCTCTTTCCTTCAACTTGATTATTATTCTGATATTATCAACTTAAAAAACGATACAGGACAAATACAAGGCGCCCCCAAACCTCAAAAAGCTATTGACTGGAAAGTTAAAGCTTTTGACTGCAAACGGAAAATTGATCAAGGTAATCACTTTTCCAAATAGAATAATATTCAAAGAAGTGTCTTTTTTCAATGTTCCAAAGGCATTTTCAAGTAACGCATGTTACTGAATGCAAATAGTGCTCTGCAGAATCAGTAATGGATACTTGTGAAAAAAATTTCTGGACAGAACCTCAAAAAGATTTGTTGTGGATGTGTGATTCTTATATGACTTGAGTAAGCATCGCATCGGTGCATTCATGGTGCACAAATGAGTTGGAAGGAATTTCTGGATGTTTCTTAGATTTTTCAAAGCTTGAAAGTTTGACAAGGATAGACCATGTATTGTATTTTGTTATACCATCCTGTTTTCTTATTATTACAGGTAAAGCATAAATACAGATTTTCACCTAGTTCAACTGGTTCTGAAAGTATAAGAAGTTCTCCCCTTCTACTTCTAGAGGGAAAGCAGAAGGATTCTTCAAAGCCAGAGAAGAGTAGTGCTGAAATCCTAAATAAATCCCAGGTAAATCAAGAGTTATCAAAGATTAGGGGCATGAGTGCCCTAGAAGCTGCAGCAGCTGCTGCAAAAGCTGTTGCTGAGGCAGAAGCTGCAATAGCAGCGGCTGAAGAGGCAGCTCGGGAGGCTGAGAAAGCAGAAGCAGAAGCAGAAGCGGCTGAAGTTTTTGCAAAAGCAGCAATGAAGGCATTCAGATCTAGGACATGCCATGCCTGGTAACCATCTCCCTTGTCAAGTCTTTGTGAAGTTATTCTTAAATAAGCTATTCCGTAGTCGCAATGCAGCATAAGCTTGTGTTATTTCAGTTTGTTACTTGCTTTATGAGTTTGGACAAATAGAAGTTCTGTGTTATGTTCAACCTTTATTTTTTGTTTCACTCTTTCTTACCATTGAACCATGTGAAACTAAATAGTTTCACGTATCAGCTAGAACGAGCTAAGAACTTTATGTATTCACATTTTTCTTTTAAATTCAATTATATGAGTTTGTAATTGGGTTATCAATTGGCAAGGCAGGTATGCTCGTTTTGATTGATGCCTATCCTTTCCTCCATTTCATGATTATTTTTTTTTAAACTACCTTCATTTGACACGAAACACTAAAGGGAAACTGAACCCACCACCTAATCAGCCTTCTTTCTTGTTGCAAAGCTTAATCTGATACTACAATAAGTTAACGCATTTAAATATCCAATTGGTTTCTTAAGGTTGTCAACTTTGGTATCCATTGCAAACTTTGTGCAGATGACAGGATCTTCAAATGGACAGTATTCGATTATTTGACAAGAAGATGCATCGAACATGGCATCATCCAGGCACAACTACATTAGCTGACATGTTGTCTATATTGTATATGTAGTTAGGGTTGTAAATCTCAAAGATAAACATTAACCTATGTAACTTACTGTTGCTGGAAGCTGGACTGTTTCGGCTATATGCATGTAAGTTTTAGAATTGTGAGCTTGAATGAGTTGAAAAGTACAGAAACTGGTATAACATTGAAAAACTATGATCTTGAGATGAACTTCTTTTGTGGGCAACCATCCCTGCAGGGACAGAGAACCCGTAACTGTCTCAGTTGTGCTAGGGGCGTCCGTGGAAGCAGATGATCCCACCTTTGTTAGTTGGATAGTTTATATGTCAGTAGATAATACGTACTCTTTTTTTTTGTTTGTTGAGGGAAGAATGACAATATATTTTAAAATGTCTCTCCATCTCGTCTTCATATTTGCTTAAGTCAGTATTGGAAGTGTTAATGCATCGAGCATCCTAAGTTTTTTTTGCAGTGAAACGCCAAGTTTGGAGCTTTCATGATTAACCTTAAACTAGGTATAAGAAACAAAATGCTGAAGCAACTTGGATATTTATTATCGTCATCAATACCTAGTTGAATCCCGCCAAAATGTGAGAACTGGAGAAGTCTGATAAACCACAACTTTACTCCACCAAACAAAAGAAAAATGTTCCCAGGCATTTAAAGTAGACGGTTCTACTCTGACACGACCAGTTTCTGAAGAACTCAACATAGGAAGCTGTGACCAAACTTCCACCGTCGATAAGGAGTATCACAGTATTACTTATATCAAGTACTATTCTGATGCTTAAAAGCCATGAATGATCAAAACATACAAATACAAAATTTACCAAAAAATGTGTATCAAAGAAAACCCAAGGAAATCACAATGAAAAGAAGCAGGTCCGGGAGAAACTTTACCGTAAGAAAAGTATTCAGATTCAAAGAAGTATAAACAGAGCACAGATAAGAAGAAGCATAACCAACTTGCCAAATTTTCTTTAAATAACCTCATTTCAGCAATTTGAACATTACATTATTCTACATCAATCAAAAAACTTGGAAATTGCAAAAAGAAATGAAAATTCACTCGAGTACCACAGTAGCTCCCAATTCTTTAAGCTTCTCTAAAATAGGATTGGCTTCATCTTTTGTAAGACCCTTCTTCACAACAACAGGAGCTTTCTCCACCAAATCTTTAGCCTCCTTTAAACCCAAATCAGTAAAAGCCCTAACCTCCTTTATAATTTTGATCTTCGCCGCCGCATCGAACTTTTCCAGTTTTATATCAAACGCTGTCTTCTCCACCGTCGGCTGCGCATCGGCCGCCCCAGATCCGGCGGCTGTACCCGTCGTCAAAATGGGTCCAGACCCAGCCGAGCCAAATCGGTCCAGACCCATTTTCAGCCTGAAAAGGATCGCGTAGTCATATCGTTCTAGCTTGGAGAGACTGAGTAGCTCGTCGGCGATGCGCTCGAGCTTGTTGGACCGAGACTCAGCGGCTGCGGAGAGGAAACGAGATATGGGTTTTGGTGATAATGCGAGGAGTCCAGTGAGAGACCTAGAGGGTAGTTTTCGGGCGACGGTGGACATTGGGCAAAGATATCTTTCTCAGTTGATCGTCCATTTTTATTGCAGATGTGAAGTGCGGCTGCGGATTTTAGGGTTTTAGAAAGACGTCACTCAATGAAGGTTAATTTAGCGTTATCGATTTACCTTCTTAAAAAATTTACAATAAAAAGCATTATTTTATGATTTATTTATGAATTAATTAAAAAGGATTGATCGTAACTAAAATACTTAAAATTTTATAAAGTAGAAAAAAAGATAAAAGAAATATGTTTTTCATTTAATTTCTTAGAAAAATCTAAATTTAGCTTAAAATATATTGATTTTTAAATTTTTAAAAATTCTTTACCATTGATTTTAGTGAAAATAAGTAATATAAATATCAAAATAATCAAATATTATTAATATTGTAATTTAATTCAAGTATTAAATTTGATCTGAATTATTTTGTTTGGACTTGAAGAATTCAATTAAATCAGAATGTATGCAAGATTTAATTAGTAGTATATATGATATATAATGATTATATCATGTATATTTTATTATTATATTTAACCAAAATTTTAAAAATTTTAAAATAATAATGAAATATACCAAAATTTTAAAAAATTAAAAATTAAGATTTTTTAAACTTTTTAAATAAACCCTAAAATTAATGTGTTAAACATGACATTTGAAATTATATAATTAAAAATGATAAATCTTAAATTTGATTAAGATCGGATTTATATTCAAACTCAAATTTTATTTAAATTTTGATACAAATTTTGGTCTAGATCTTTATTTGAGGTCAAGCTCGAGCTCGAGCTCTAAGCCTCTAACTTTAAGGTCCCAGAAAAACTCGGTAATTACCAACCCTAATTATAATATAAAGTTCTATAATTGTTTAGGACATTAAACAAGTTGAACACAATTAAATCCTCTAATTTAATCTTTAAGAAGCTCGAGCTCTAACCTTAAGGTCCCGGACAACCTCAGTAATTACCAACCCTAATTATAATATAAAGTTCTATAATTGTTTAGGACATTAAACAAGTTGGACACAATTAAATCCTCTAATTTAATCTTTAAGAGAAAATCAGTAACTTTGGAAATTTTTAACTTGAACTTGGTTTTGGGTTACATTGCTTCATTCAGCCAACCTCAGGTCGGAAGGCAACAAACACTAACGAGCAAAGCCTTTTCCTTCATTAAACTCAAATCAGAATAAAGGAATGCATGCTCAGTAACATGGAAGTAATCATCTATTTCTTGAGCTATATTTGCACTTTTACAAGTCTAGAGACCAATTATCTATTTACGTAGAGCATTATCTGATACTTTTGCTCACTCTGACCGGGAAAACATCAACCTCCTACCTGCTTATTTTCCAAGTATTTAGTATTTCATATGCCGAGGGTAAGTTGGATGAGTTTGAACCATTGTCATCGTTTACGGGTATTTTGAGCTCCTCGTCGAGTTTGTTCCAGTGTCCAGCAGACGGAAATTCTGGGAACTTCTTGTCCAGGCATTCAGTAGATTCCCCAGTTGCCATGTCCTCAACAAAAATCTCCATGTTTGTCAATGAGCTAGTAGCTTCATCTAGGTCACTGCTACTAATTTGTGGACAAGAGATCTCATCTGTAACATTAGTTAGGTCACTGTAAGACTGATAATCATCTAAAGGAAACATATCTGTCTCAACGTCGGTTCTATTGCTGAACAGACTTGCATCGATCTCAGAATTGTCATCTGCAGCACTTGTGGTTGCAGCCGAACTTGTCCCATTTTCTTCCTTGTCAACGGCAGCCAACCTATTTGTGGCATTGCAATGCAACTCATGTGAGATTTGCGTGTCAAAAGTAACAAGACTTGCCAATTCTTTGGATGTGCCTGATCCGCAGAGAGAATGCAATGCTCTTGATAAGTTTGAGAATGTGTCTTCTGATGTTACTTCACAATTTCCAAGTGAATCCAACAGCTTGCTTAGACTATCCCGACTGACTCTATCAGCATTTCTCTCAAAAAGATCAATCCACTGCCTTTCACTAACCCGAAATGGGGCATAAGCAATAGCATTGACTAGGGAAACAGCCCTTGCAAATTCCTGTTTAGAAGTGCCTTGAAGTACCATTTCAGTGAACATCAATGGATAAGGAATTTCTCCAGCCTCCAGAATTGCATCAAAGCATGTTCTAGAAGATGAAACTGCAAAAAGAGAGCAGATTTTACAAGCAGCATATATTGAATTCAAACAAGAAATTAATTTCATATAGTTTAAGCCAAACCTTTCCAGCTCTAGATGCTTTGACTAGCAATAATGCAAGTTTACTTTGGTTCATAGGATAACCGTGGAATACCATCTCCTTGTACACATATTCAAAGTATTCCCATTGCAACGCTCTAGCTGATGCCTCTAGCATTGAGCTATAGGTGAACACATCTGGCACAAGGGGAGTGCCACCGTCTTTGACCCCTTTAATTTCCTCAAACAACTCCTTAGCTTTAGAGAACAAATCATTCTGGCCATAAACTTTAAGCATAATATTTATGGTCCCAATGTTAGGAACACAGTGGGATTTCATGTGCTCAAAAATTGATTTGCAATCACCAATATGTCCTGCTTCCATGGCAGACACTATCATGCCAGTAAAACTAACCTCCAAGGGTTTACTATGCCGAAGTTTTTTTATCCGCTGAACCTGCAGGAATCATCATGAGAAGATAACATCCCGTAATAATGAACAACAAAGGCATAGTCACAGTAAATGTAAGCATTAGCTTAAAGTGTTTTACCTAAACAACTAAAAGTTCAAGAACAAATAATGTACAATACACAGGCACTAACCTCTAGAATAGCATCTTGCCACCTCCCATTGTAGCAAAGGCAGCAAGCCAGTTCATAATATACACTAGCTGTTCCAGCCACTCCTCTTCTTTCCATCTCTCTTACTGCTTCCACTGCTTCCGTTATTCTACCTTCCCCCAAAAAGGTTTTCACCAGAACTGTAAAGTTGTGGTATAAGCCCTAGCTCAAATGATATAAACTTTCCCATAAAGATACCAGGCAAACTACCTTTATAAGTAAGAGCTTTTGGTGTTTCTCCGCTTCTGTTCATTTTCTCAGAGAGTTTGTGAACAAGGTCATGCTTTCCAGAATTAAGCATCACCTTTAAACAAAACATCTTGTAAGACTTGGATACAATAATATGCGAAGAAAGATTGCAACTTCCGTACAGAAATTCACTGACATTTCAAACCGAACACAAACTCATCTCTAGATGATAATCTGTCAGGATGACTATAAAAAGACAAGTCAATCATCAGGATGACTATAAAAAGAGACCAAATGAGAAGTCACATGTGGCCCAATATAGAGCATGTCATAATGAGCAAGGAATTGTCAGTAGATCTTCCTATGCGAAATTACATAGGTAGATTCTCCAGAGACAAGTAATTAGACTAATATCATCGTCACCATTCTAGCCACACAACAACAATACAATCCATGTGCAAGAAATGCCTTTGCATTTACCAGCATGATCTCCACCAAGAAAAGTTTTTGATAGTAGTAGTAGCACCTCTAGTATTCAAATTGAAAAGAAAAGCTGAGAAAAGATTTACTTGCTTTTACAATCTCTACGCCTCTTATCACCATACATTCATTCTACAACAGCCGATGCTTGTTCCCATTTTCCCTTCACGCCAAGTCCTTCCAAAATCCTCAGCATCTGCCCTTCGGTAAACGGCAAACCACATTGCTTCATTATCCTCCCCAACTTCCAGCCCCTCGCAGTGACATTTATAATCTAACCACCCAAAACAAAGTGCAAATCAGTCAAAACAATCCATATATTCAACTTCGAATACAAAAGAACAAAAAACCTAAGCAAATCATCAAAACACCTGGTGACAAGGAACCCAATTGCCTCCTTCTCACTGCGCTTCCTTTTGGTGGGGTCCCAAGTTTGTTGGTTTTGATCATTCAACAAACTACCATCTTCAAACTCAATATCATTATCCAAAACCCCCCTCAAATCATCCTCAAAAACTTGCTTTAAATCTCTCAAGTTCTGTCTTTTCAACACCATCCCTCCATAAAAACCTTTGCTTCCACCGGCAATCTCTCTCAATTTCACCTTCCCTATCCTCTCCCAGGGTCTCCTCACCATCAAGCCACAAGTACCACTCCTGCTACTACTGCTCGGAGTCTCTATAGCCCTTGTAAAGTCTCTATATTCTTTTTCAGGGTCTCGAAATGGAATTCTTCATCGAGAGCTTGTTTCTGGGCGGGAGTGAGTGGAAGGGATCGTTGGGTCTTGGCGGTTTTGTTGAGCTTGCGGTTGTGTTTCTGGATTTGTTTCTTGCGGAGGGTATGGATGATCTTGGGAGTTGGGTACAAGCCCTTTTTTTTTTTGAGAAGCCTGCGTTTTATTGTTTCGACGTTTGGCTCGAAGCGTGGTGGCTGAGAATCGGAGGGGCTCATCAGTGGAAGTGAGAATTGCACGAGCGACTAAGTTATATGTACAAGAGTGAACAGGCTCTGCCTGTAATTTGATTTTTTTTTATAATTATTCTTATTAAAATTTCATTTATTTATTATAAATTAAAATAATCTTATTTATTTTTATAAACAAGAATTTTTTATTAAATTTTAATTTTTAATAAATAA
>JANZLH020000406.1:677508-691051 GCA_026770325.2 Erythroxylum fimbriatum
AATTACCATTGTATCCTTATTTAACAAAAGATAAACAAGTTCTATAATCAGGACATAAAGGTCTATAAGTTTCAATTTCCTCCTTTGATAAATTAGGAAAACAAACAAGGGAAAAGAAATCTAATTTCTCATCTATTCTTTTCTCCTCTTTTCCCCTCAATATTTCCTTTCATTTCCCTTGTGCAAATAAGTATCCAAACAAAGGCTTAGTTCTTTGACTTTGAGTGCTTCACAAGCCAATCAATCACGGAGTCTATGTTGGTTGAGTTCTTGCAAGAGATCATAAAGCAACAAACGTCTTTGTTAGTGATTGACTTCAGTCCCCTGCATCGAAAAAGTGTCATCTCTTTTCAATACCCCAGCAACATTATCCTTAAAATAGGAAGAATACCACACTTGTACTTAAATTATCAGGACAAAGGTTGCTCTCTTACATTTCATCAGTTAAAGCCTGTTTCGACAGAGCTCCTGGCTTGTCAATCTTGTTTCCTAGCACCAACAATGGGATACCACTAAGTGATGGTTTGCTCAGCAAGTCGTGAAGTTCACCTCTTGAGATACTCAGCAGATCAGGATACGTAGCATCGACCACATAACTATGCATTAACCAATGTTTATCAGCAAAATACAAAAATATTTCATCTTAATTTCAGTTCCACAGATAACCAGTGTTTATCAGTAACGTTTGTGTTCCAAAAATGTTCAATTCACATCTAAACGAATACATAAAAGATGTAAAAGTTCATGTCAAGGTAGATTTTATAAGATCCATTCAAGTCAAACCTCTACAAAAGGAAAACAATTGCATCTGATAATTGTCTAACTGAATATAGACCCTTTTGCGTTGGTCTTAATGAACCAGCTACAGAATTCCAGGATCTAAAAACTTTTAATGACTCTGTACCACAAGATAAAGGGAGGGAACGAAAATAATCAACCGAGTTTCCTGAAAACATTTTTATCAATAAATATTGATACTACAGATATTGCAAACATTGTAAGAACTAACCCTCAAAGAAAGACTACCAGTTATTTGACAATTATCAAGAGCTATATGAGACAAGAGTAAGTGCATATACAATAGCTGAAACTGCATGGCAATATCTCTCCCACATGCTACGGAATCTAGGTTGACCTCCAAGATCCCACAACTTTATGGTGACATTTCCTTTGGTTACTTTCCTCATGTTGAATCCTACCTGAAGATGAATGATAATCCATAGATTGATATCATAGTGGCCAAAACACTAACAGATATGGCACCTATCTTGATTAAATGTAGTCGATGAACTGCAAAAGGGGTGCTGGCAGAAGTGTAGCTATAATCCTTTTGAAAGAATGGATTTGGGAAATGAAAGTTGTAAAATTCTGGATAGGTAACTCACCGTAGGGATCATATCTTCACTATATCCTCCGGTCTACAAACAAGACCAACAAGTTAGTTTGAATCTTAAGTTTAAAACTTGACAAAGGGGCAGAGATGGCACTATTAGATAAGCAATTTATGTACTTACTGCAACAACATTTACAAGAGAAGTTTTTCCAGCATTTTGAAGACCTATCAAAGATAGCTCCATCTCCTGCTTGAAAAAGAGGCTGCAATTACATGTACAACAAAAACCTGCAGGATTAGTATCCTCAAAAAATGTCAGTGAAATGAATAAAGAAGCGACGTAAAAGCTAAAAGTTAGCTTGACTCCACTTCAATAGAAGACAAATCCTTGGGATGAGACACTTTTCGGCAGAGCTAAATAGCAATGGTGTTCAATACATATTCCAATAGATATGTGCAACTTTGTTCTGCAATAAGACACAAATGGATAGAAATGCAACTAGTATACTACCCACTACAAATAGGTAGCCAACATACTAGAGCTACATGACAGAAGGCTAACGAATTCCATAACAATGCCTGACAAATACTTTGTTCAAACTTTGACACTTGAGATTTCAAACATTTGTCTTTTTAAATCTGGTAAAATTAACTATTTCTCAGTCTGTCACAGCCCTCAGATGCAAACAAGAAAGTTGACTGATAAGGTATAACAATCAGAAAAAAGTAGGGGAAATTAAAAAAAGAGTTTCTACAAGAGGACAAATACAGAGACCACATCAGAAAGATCATCAGGAATACATCTTAAAATGGATTCTTAGTAGTGAATTTTCCATATAACTCTAGAAAATCACCCACCCTATACTTAATGCTGCCACATTTTTTTCTTTTGCTGTATAGCAGGAATTAAGAGAAGAAACAAGTAAACCTGTTTACTCCTTCCAGGAAGGTTAGAAAAAGAAGAATCTAAATATTCTATCGGCTCCGAAGTCTATCAATTTCGTGTTTCCTTTACCGATACTGTTAGTTTAGTTTATTTCCCTCCTTTCACATGGTGCAATATCTAAGAAACGTAACCTTCAGAGCTAAGCTGGATTCCTATTATCAACAATCTGCACTTCCAGGTGATTTGTTGACTTCCTAAAGTGAATGGAATCCCAAAGAGTATTGGACATGTCAACACTCACAAAAATTAACTATCTAAAAGTTGTTTGAGAACTTGAGGAGGAAAAGATCCATGTACCAGAGGTCCACAGACGAGGAACCAATTATCTGCTTATCCACATATGACAAAAGGCAAAGAATATTCTAAAATTTAGAATCACCACCTTAGCATGTAAAAGATTAAAAGGCACGTAAATTGCAGATATGAAACTTCCTACCGTCATTTTATTTTGTTTGTGCAACAGTATGAATAGCAACAGTTTCCACGTTCAAGGTTTTGACTAATTTCATTGAATGTTAACCTGCAGGACTTCAAATACAATCCTTTCCTCCAAGAAAATTTCTCCATTTATAGCTCCACCAATTCAAACTTTCCCCTTATTAGAGGGATTACATTAACTCCATGTCTCCATGAACTATAATCAGCATCAATATAAGAAGCACTATTCTACCATTCAGCCACCTCAATTGCACGATTCCATCGATGAAAAACAAAAACAAAAAAACTAGAATGCAGGAACGGTATCATTAAATCAGAGTCCAACCATCAACTGCTCGCGCAAACAAATTATTATCAAAAGAAAATATCAGAAAAAATTTCGGCAAACGGGCCAAGGTCCCTCCTTACATCAAACCAAAAAACAACCCAGAAATCAACACCCCACCAGTCGCACAAAGACATGCAACAATCAAGAAATACCTACATATGTTCACACAAACACGTCTACAAATATAAGAAACAAAATGGAGAAGAACTGACCTTCTAAGCCAATTAAGGAAAGCTTCCCATAAACCCATTACTGATAATAGAGAATCAAACACAAAAGATCTACAAAGTTCCAACCTTTTGTCTACCGATTAAACAAAAGAGAAAGACCTTTCACAAGCCTCTCTTTCTCTCAAGCCTTCCCGTGTCTATCTTTCCCTCTACCTCTCTCGGATTATTGACTTGCGGGGGTAATTTAGGTATTTTTTCCAAAGTACGAGGATATGATTGGGTCGGTCTTTCGGTCATGATTTCAAGGACCGTTCCGATCTGACTGACAGGTGCGTACACTAAAAACGCCCGCACTCGAACGAATGTAGTTACGGAAGTTTCGCTTTAGATGAAGCAATCAGTAGAAGATTCCATGATGAGGGTTTGAATTTAGTACGACGAGCCGAGAAGATCTTTTACTAATGGTTATCCTCAACTTGACGCGCGTGAGATTTAAGGAATGCTTTATTGGGTGATCTGAAACGTGGCGAGTTATTATTGGTGAGTGAACCACTGGCTCGTGTCGGAGATGGAAGTGAGTGATTGTCCAGTGAAACAGAGACATATAAGCACACCTGCCTGTTTAGGGAATGATTGACTTTGGACAGAGACTTGTTTTGCTACCAACGGAAAGCTAGAGTAACCCAAGTTGACTTCTTGTTTCTTCCATAATATTCTTCCCAAGTTGTCCCAAATATGTGATTGATACTAATTGATCCAAACTTAATTTGAAGTTTGATCGAATTTGGTCGTATAATTTTACTTAAATAGTTAAGATCAAGTGAAGTTAAGCTTTTTAGACTGTAAACTCAATTTTGATTCAAAATTAAATCAATTTAGATTCCACAAGTTAACTTCAATTAAATTAGATCTAGTAAAGCATAGGAAATTTTGCTATTCTTAAATATTATAAAATATTATTGAGAACACTAAAACAAATATTAGTTTTTCTTATAAAAAACTAATTTATATTTTTCCATTTCAATCATTAAAAACTATTATTTTTATGGTATTACTTATTTCACATAATTTCATCCTTTTTATTTTGTTTATTTATAGTTTGAATATGATATTTTACTATGACTTCAAATTGAATTACAAAATGGTTTTGTCAAGCAAATATGCACATTTTGAGAAAAATAAAAATTTTAGGAGATTCGTATATTAACCTCAAATCTTAAACGTATGTTATATTTCGAATAGAGTTGGCATTTGGTCTTACCCGAAATTAATGCCTAAAATACAAGTTGATTTGTATTTTGGACTTATGATGTAGGTAAGAACAAAATGCTAAAAATATAATGCCTTTTGAATTGATGTTTAATATATAATATACAAAGTATTTGTAGACTCATTAACTATACATGATATGCATGAATATACTTAAGCTATGATTTCAACTAACCTTATAAGAATTATGTCTAATTTGGATCTTAACACTCCTCTCAAACTCAAGATGGGATTGTAGATACCAGTTTGAGTTTGTTAATTAAATCTGGAAAATGGGCTGGAAATTTTGTTTTGGTAAATATGTTTGGTCGAGGAGATGAGAATAAGATGTATGGTATTTTACCATTTGTTTTGGTAAATTTTGTTTCGGTAAATATTCAATACTAGACCGAACAATAACATTTTTCTTTTTGTTACACCAAGAGATAAGAGAATCACCAGAAAGAAAGAATAACCAATGGTAAAACGATGATCTATTGTATCACTAGCCCAATTATCATAATAACAACTAGATGATACCAAGGAGGTAATGGAGCAGTGTAATAAATAAAATATAGTTTCTTTAATATAACAAAGGATCTGGATAACGACGGATTAATGAGATGAGCGAGGAACATACATAAACTAACTGAATTAATGAACAAAATATAAGATCTCAGACCAAGTAACAATGAGATTGACAAAGCTATCAACAAGTTATTGATATAAAGTAGGATCATCAAGAGGAGTGTCATCTAAAGGAGTAAGCTTACAGTTGTGTTCTAAAGGAGTTGATACAATTTTACTATCAGCGATGCCAACACGAGAAAGTAGGCCATATGCATACTTGGCTTGAGAGAGATAATAATCATAAGAAGTATACGAAACTTTAAGCTCCAAAAAGCAGTTAAGAGAAACCAAATTCTTCATTTCAAAATGTTAACTAAGGTAATGTTATAATTCTGAAAGGCCATAGGCATCATCACTTGTTATTATGATATAGTCAATATAAATTAATAGAAGAATAATCCCTTGGTCAATTTGATGAATGAATAGTGCAAAATCATATAGGCCATAAATAAAGCCCAACTGAGTAAGGGTGGAGCTAAATTTTGCAAAGGAAGTCTTGAGAGCTTGTTTCAATCCATAACAAGCTTGTCGAAGCCTACAAACTTTATGAGGAGAATGATATCTTGAAGAAGGATGCATGTAAACCTCTTATAACAAATCACATGAAATACATTTTTGGCATCCATCTAAAAAGGTTGCCATTTTTGAACTGCAACAATAGTTAATAAACTACAAATAGAGGTTAATCAAGCTACATGAGGAAGGGTTTCTTTATAATTAATGCCATAGTCTTAGTATACCCTTTAGCTACTAAACAAGCTTTGTAACGTTCAACAGAGTCGTCAGAACAAGTTTTGATTTTGTAAACCTATTTCCAGCCAATATGTATCTCACTGGGGGAAGATTAACTAATTCAAGTATGATTTTTCTCTAAGGCTCGAAGTTCTTCAGTCACAACTTACTACCACAGAGGGCCAGTACTTGCCTCATGGTAAAAATGAGGCTCATAGAGAGTTACAATAATAGAATAATAGTGAAGATCAATAAGACGACGAGGAATTTATCTTACCCAAATAGAACAACAAAAAGTGGTATCAAGTGTAGATATAGGTGCAGGATCATCAATTGGTCCAGATTCAGTGGGAACAAGTGGGTATAGGCTCATATTGAGTACATTAGAGTTACTTGTATCGAAATTTGGAAACAACTCAACAAATTAGTAAAGAATAAAGATTCAGTAATGACAAAGTGATGAGATTTGGAAAGAGAAGAGAACATGGTATTTTCCTAGAAGTTAACATATTAGAAATGCGTAATTTATTTCAAATAGGATCCCTACTGCAATACCTTTTATATTCTATCCCATAACCAAGGAAACAACATGGTCAAGCACGAGGTTCCAAATTTGTGGATTCATGAGATTGCAAAAGAACAAAGCAAAGCACAACTAAAGGGATGCATGATTGAATAATCACGAGTTTTACCAAACAATTTTTCAAAAGGAGATAAATTATGAAAAACCAAACTGGGAATTTGATTTAGGGTATACACAACAGTAAAAATTGCTTCTCCCGAAAATTTTTCTAGATATGAGGGGAAAAAAAAGAAGAAGAGCTTAAATAGGATCAAGAATGTGGTCATATTTTCATTCAGGTTGTCCATTATGTTAGGAACAATAAGGACATAAATGTTGAACAACAATGCCTTATTGACTAAGAAATTGAAGTAAAGAAAAATCTCGATACTCTATAGCATTGTTTGTGTGAATAGTTAATAGTGCGAGAAAATTGAGTTTTAATTATGGTGGCAAATGTGATATAAATTTGTGATAACTCAAAACAATGTTGTAGAGAGTATATCCGGGTGAATCTAGAATATTCATCGATAAATAATACGAAGTAATGAAATCTATTGACGGAAGAAATAAGAGAAGGACCTCAAATGTCATAATGGATCAAGTCAAATGGACTATCAGAAATATAATCATTAGTATTAAAAGACAAGGCATGTTGTTTTGCAAGTTGACAATCTAAACATTTAAATGACGACGGGGTGCTTTGTTAGTTGGTATGAGAAGAAAGGAATGAGTAAGGAATGAAAAAAGATAGTTGGTAATATATTATGATTGGATTAATAGTATTTTTATATCCTCTTTTGGGGCAATAATCCATAACTCCCAATATAGCGAGGAATAGAAGTCATGTCCATTTCTATCCCACATTATAGTCATTATAATTCTTATTACCATTCTTGCAAGTGAACTAAGCACACCTTCAAACTTTGTGGAACCTAAAAGTACACGAGAAATTAAAAACAAAATTTTACTAGCTAAAGCATGACCAAGACACAGATACATGAATGGAGGCAGGGACGGAGCCATGCTTTGGGGGAGGGGGGCCATGACACCCCCTTTCAAATATTTTTTTTAAATTACTTATATAATTAAAATTTTTAAAAATATAAATATAAGTGGCTCCCCTTTAAATATTTTTGCATTTAGATGTTGGCCCCCAACCCCCCCATAGAGTTGAGTTTGGCTCCGTCCCTGAATGGAGGAATTGATAATTGTAGTTGCAGGACTTGATTTTTTATGGAAGATGAAGAAAGGTAAACTTAAACAACCAACAGAAATAAGATTGAGGGTTAAATTAGGAAGTGTCGAAAAGACTAAGAATAGAGGTAGATGCATAACTAATATGGGTGATGCTTATTTTAGTACCTTTTGCTATATGATTGATGGTAAGAAAGAAATAGATTTTGGAGAAGACAAGAGTTTGATATTAGTAGTCATATGATTACAACATATAGAATTATAAAGTTAATAAGAATTAACCATGGTGGCAGGCATAGCAGTAGAAGAATTGGAAGGGATAACATGTTTGAGTAGTGCCTTAAGATCATTTACAGTGATGCCGATAAAACCCTTAATGGCAAAAATAATGACAAATGAAGGTCCATACTTGGAGGAATTGGAGGAAAAAACCTATTTGAGTACTACCTTAAGATTGTTCATGGTAGTAGAACCAGTAGTAACAACAGTGATAGATCATATTTTGGGGAGATGTCCGATCGAACTAGCGGTGGACAAAGCAAACAGATGAGCTACAGAAATAAACAGAGAGCTCGATTCCTCCACGTCGTGGCTTGGGCTTATGGCCGATCTTCCAGGACAATTTTGATAAATTCCCCAAGGTACGGAGCCTGACAAAAGTTCATGATCGTGAAGAAGACAGTGTTATGGACTTTGGAAAAGGATCGTGTTATGGGTTTTTGAGGAAGGGGATTGGAAGTGGAAATGGAAGTGGACGGCGGACTAGGTGAATTTATTTTTCTTCTACCTATGGTGATTAGTAGCAATAGGCTCGTTGGAGAGAACCTTGAATCTCTTGAGTTGAGAACTCAAAACTTGGAGCAATTTTTCTCGATATCTCATTTATTTATCTTTGCAGCTCTTAAATAGAACTTGGTGGAATACCCACCACTACAACAACGGAATAACGGAAAAGCGATGGATCACCCACCTTACAACTAGGAAAACATGGGAAATGGGGAGGATATCCTCCTACAATTTATTGAAAGGGAAACTACTGCATATAACCTTATAAACTAGTGACGCTTATTTAGGAACGTAGTCTTTCAAGTGGGCAGGTGGTCTTCCTATTCTCTTGCCACTTAGCTCCTGCATGTCACCATGATGAAGAGGCGTGGATGAATGTGATTTCGTGGCAAGTGTTTGACTAGTTCTTTGGACACCTGGAAAGTGGTGGTTAACAGACAGTGATAAGCACCGACGCAAGCCATTTCGGGGTTTGGTTCGACTGTTACGGGCATCAATGTTAGTCCTTTCAATCTTGATGGTGGTTTTAGTACTAACCTGGGTGGCCAATGCTTATCAAGCAAGGGATAGGAGCTTATCTAGATGTTCCATCACTCCATTTCCATTTCCATTTCCTGCATCGCAGAGATTGCATATGCGAGACCAAAATGAGTGAATGAGGTACAAAGGAATTGGATTTTGTGATTCATACACTCTCAAGAAGCATCTGCAGTTGTTTCTCATGTTTGCATAGCTTATGGATCGGAGGAGAAGAATATCGTGTACAGGGATCGAAATAAAAGAAAGGTCAAACTTCCTAATTAGCACAAGCACCTTCTGTAGTTTGAGTCCAGATCTTCTGTTCAATATTATGATGTCTTATTGTGTCCAATAAATCTCAGCCATTTATTTATGTAGGTCCCGCATGGGTTCCGCGTGAGTTCTGCGTGAATCCCGCAAAATAAATGACTGAGATTCCATAAGACAGAATAAGACAGAGTAATATTGAATAGAGGATCTGGACTACTTTAGTTTAAGTTTCCACAAGGACTACAACTACCTCTTACTTTAATCGGCAATGCTTGTGACGGAGAAAGAAACTTAATATTTAATGATTTTGTTAAGCTTTTTAATCAATGTTTTAAAAACCAGACTAGGAATTGAAAAGGTAAAATAAGAAATTAAAGTTTAAAAGATTCAATTAATATTATTCTGTTATAAAACCAGTTAAATATTAAATAAAATTAATGAGTTTTAAAAATAATTAAACAAATTATCAAAAAATTTAAAGACTACTAAATAAAAATTAATCAGATTATTTTAGTTTACAAAAAATAAGTATTTTACAAAATGTAACTAATTAATTAATAAATTAATCGGTTATTAACAACAAAAATTGTTAAACTGAATCTAACCATAAAGTTATAACCGAACTGAAAAGTTGGTCACTACTAATTTTTTTTCTGTGAAATCGACATAACGGGCGTTTTTAAAAACATTAATTTTAATGTTTATTTATCAATAATTTAGAGATTTGTAAATTAAAGATCAAACAAATAAGTTACACGAGTGTCATAACAAAACAAACTACTAAACTATTATAGAATTATTGCTTAATCACTACCAAGCCTAGATTTGAAGAATCATTACATTAATTTCTTTTGTTATTCAACATAAAATAAATTAAATTTATGATAGAAGTAATAAAAAAGAGAGAAGTGAAAATAAAATTACCTAAAAAGGAAGGAGTAGATATAACAAATTTAAATTTTAGATTCACTTGAGTTTTATGTATTATTTATTTATTACCTTTTTTTGTTAATTATTTATTTATTTTCTCAAGTGAATCTAACATAATTAATTATTTTTTTCCTGATCACGATGAACAGTCCATTTATAATTGGATTCTCTAAACTCCTAAATCATTGATAATTAATATGCTTTCTGAATATTAATCATTTCGGAGTAATATCAAGAAGTACGAGATAAAGAAAATGTAAATGAACAAAGGAAAATGTCACTAGACATACGAATCCCATTGAGAAGGGGGAACTTGGGAGTTGAGAGACCCTACACATCATCTCCCAACAAACATCTTTGGTCTTGCAGAGATAAGAGAAAGAAAGAGAGAGAGACAAAGGAACAAAGACAGCATCTTTGGTCTTAAGTCATCACCTGTCATCAACCGCCTTAGATCCATATTGAACCATAACAATCAAGCATACCCAAATTCAGTGTTTCTCCTTTCCTCTGCTCTTGACCTCACTGTAAATTGCTGTAATTGTGTTAGGAGAGAGCTTTATGGTTCGTGTTGGATGGTGCACTGAAGTTGGATGTGAATTGTTTGCTTTGTTGAGTCTGTTTGTTGCTTGAATTCTAAAAAGCTTCCACCTTTGAAACCCATGTCTGGATATTTGGCTCCTTGGTTAGGTTCTTGGCAGGTAAGGTGTTTGACTTTGGTCCTCAAGTGTTGGTTCTATGTGTTTGTTCTTCTTCTTTCGTGTTGGACTTCGTTTCTTCTTATGCATTTTCTAAAAATGAATTTAATACGAAACTGGCTTGAGGAAAGAGTGTGAAAAGATCAGTTCTTTCAAAATGTGATTCTTAGTTGATCAGCTATTTGGGACAGAACTTATTTTTAATATCTTTAAACGCTTTGAATGATTTAGAAATGATGGAATAGCTTTCGATAATTGTTCACTTAGAGCAATTGTTTTGCTGATTGTGCTCTCCATTTCGTTTTTATGGGAGATTATTACCAATTGTTGTCATTCGATGTTTAGCAAAGAACCATCTCTGAGTTCATATGTGCAATTATTTTTTAATCCATAATATGGATTTGTTTCTGAGTTCATATATGTTCATATCTACAAGGCTTCTCTTACTAGTTAGGAAGTGTTATTCAACAAGAACTACTCATTGAGTTTCTTGACTAGTTCCTCCCAAGTATCTATTTAAAGACAATCATCATTCATATTGGACTCATATTTAGTTATTTTTAGTTCATTAGATAATAATAAATATTGGTGTATTTTTATTTCAATAAAATATTTTATTTTTATTTATTTTTATAAAATTTTCATTTTATTTATTATATTCCGGTTTGATAGCGGTTCATTACCGGTTGAACCTCTAAACCTTAAACCTTTCCTTTGACCGGTTCGATGTCCGGTCCGGTTTTTAAAACATTGCCTGTTCGTCACGACGAGGTTGCTGATTCTGTGTTTCTTTCCTAGTTAAGTTTTCTGTTTCTAACCCTTTGTGTGTGCAGGAGAATGCCTCGAACGAAGAATGTTAGCAGGTTCGAGCATCCTCAAACCCCGTCCAATTTTTATACCTCCTCTTTCGACTCGTTAGACGAGTTCGCCTCTGACCCTGTCCCTTCTCCCCATTCCGCTGCTTCTCCGACCCCTCTAGGAGTTTTCTCCGCAAACTGTCCTTCCCCTCAACCTTCACACTTTTCGCACTGTCCTGAGTCTTCATCCAGTTCTTCTATCCCGGTTGATCCAGAGTATGCTACCCTGGCTGCTAAGGCTGCGGCGCAGTCCATACTTAAGGAGAAACCATTTCCCCTTACCCCTCAAAACAACCCTTTCGTTCGCCAAATCTTACACCTCCAACTATCCCATCTAACCCAACCCCGTTCTCCTGGCAACCTCACCTTTGTTCGCCAATTCTACACCCATGCCCGCTATTCCGCCACCTACGGTATTCACTTCCGAGGTGTGAGCATTCCTTTCGCTTTTACCTCCACTATCATCCGTGAGCACTATCACCTCCCCGTTACCCCTCGTTGCCATTACTCCAAGCTTCTACGCGAGTACCCTTGGGACGATGTCCTTCGCACCCTCTGTCTTGGGGGTGCCCAGTGGTATCAACCCAGGGGTGCCCAGCATTATATCCGCCGCACCGATCTCCTTCCAGAAGCTCGTCCGTGGTTGTATTTTATATGCAACAACGTCCTTCCTACCCATCACCTTGGCATGGTGCCCAAGGAGCAGGCTCTCTATATCTACCTGCTCATGGTCAGCCGCCCCGTTAACCTTGCCCTAGCCATCTCTTCCGCCCTTCGCCAATGCGTCCTTTCCACTAACATTCGACATTCCATGATCTTTCCCCATCTCATAACCGACATTTTTCGGGCCCATCGAGTTCCGGAACTCCCCACCGACCTACCTTTTGAGCCTGGCCCCGCCTTCCGCTACGTCCGCCTGCAAGTCCCTCAACACCTTCAACCTCCTCCCCCTCCCCAACCTGGCTCCCTTCCTCCATCTTCCCCCTCTTCTTCTTCTTCTCCCTCACCCCCTCCTATGCCTTCTCCGCCCCATCCTCCCTCTCCCTCCCCTCCCATTGATATCGGTCCCTCCGAGGCTCCGCCTCGTGAGTCCACTCCACCCACAGTTGCTCCAGCCCCCTCCGAGGTGGCTCTGCTCCGAGAGGACATCCGTCGACTTGAGGCTCAGATGACCGCTAACCGCGAGTTCTACCGTACCATGCTGACCATGATTGCGGCTCACTTGTAGCTCCCTCTTCCACCGGCGGCCCCTCCGTCTTCAGCCGGTCCCAGTGCTTCACCTGCAGTTCCTTCAGACCAGCCGGCTGATGATCCTCCGACTTAGCTTAGGCTATTTCTTGTTTCTTTTATTGTCTTTTCTTTTCTTTTGATGTAATTTTTGTCTTTAGTTCTTTGGATCCTATGTTCTTTTGTATGGCATCTCTTGCACTTAATGATTAATCCCACTTTTCTCTTTTGTCTCCTTCTGCTTCGTTTTTCTTTTGTGTTGCCTTGCTACATTCCTCATTGAGGACAATGCTGTGTTTAAGTGTGGGGGAGTTCTGCCTTCCTATTGATATTTTACGTTGCATGCTTGTTGAAAACTTTGTGCATAATTATGTTGGCCTGATGATTCTGCTGATAAAACTTGGAAGTCTGTCATTCTGCAGTTCCTCGTCGCAACGAATGGCTATTGATCGCGAGGTCTTATGCATGAATGATCTTTGCCTAACTTCCACTCAATCAAACATTTTCTGCACTGGATTGTTGTGCCCTTGTGTTCAGAGCTTTTATAAGTTTCAAAATTGACACTTGAGTTTTTGAAAATACTTTCCATTTTTTAAATGATAGTTGGAATTGGCAAAATTTTGCTTTTGATGTTTTCAAAACAAAGTGAATGGGAGCATGCTAACAAAGTAG
>JANZLH020000406.1:691151-703507 GCA_026770325.2 Erythroxylum fimbriatum
CTCCATTTCGTTTTTATGGGAGATTATTACCAATTGTTGTCATTCGATGTTTAGCAAAGAACCATCTCTGAGTTCATTTGTGCAATTATTTTTTTGCTCTGGAGTCTTGAGCGTTCTTATCATTTCAATAACTAATATAGAACAGTTTTGCCGTTGCTCATGTTTGGTCCGGTTACTTGGATCTCTACATGTTCCATTCTTTTAATTGCAGTGTTACATTGGAGGTAAAAGAGGAAAGAAAATGAGGATGAGGAACAAATACAGGAAATCAACCTCTTTCAATTGCATTGCAGGGAGCAGATGTTCATTGTCTACAGTGCTTTGGAGTTTGGTGGGATTTCTACTATTTCTTCATTTATACGCCCTTGTGAACCATTATGGTGCTAAAGGTGGAGTGGCCCAATTTGGTATGAGTCATAACCCTGTCATTCGTGAACTTGAAGAAGTTGAACATGAGAATATTCAAATTCCCCCACCTAGGAAAAGATCACCACGTGCAGCAAAACGACGGCCTCAAAAGCCAACCACGCTGATCGATGAATTTCTTGACGAAAGTTCGCAACTTAGGCACATATTCTTTCCTGGTAGGAAAACTGCCATAGGTCCGACTAATAGTGATAGCAGTGATAGTTCTTACTATTATCCTGGGAGGATTTGGTTGGATACAGACGGGAATCCTATTCAAGCTCATGGAGGGGGCATTCTGTATGATGAGAAATCTAGGACATACTATTGGTACGGAGAGTACAAAGATGGACCAACATTTCATGCTCACAAGAAAGCAGCAGCACGGGTAAGTGGGAGATATTCATTTGACCATATTCTATCACCAGCTTCTTGACAGTCCTTATTCCTCTATAAAAATATTATAAAGAATTTATGGCCTCTGAATAGAAAATTCATTGTGTTTTCTTCTTTTGATTTGCCGAAATAGTATAGTTGATTCTGGTTCATAATACTCTGCCTCGGCAGCATGTTTTCTGTATTATCGAATTCACCTTTTGGGAGAAATTGTTTTTTGTACCAAACCAGTGGAAAACTTAACTTCTAAGTGATTCCATCAAATATTGAAAGTGGATTCTGTTTGACCCCTATACTGGATTCATTTGTTCAACGATCACCAAGTAAATATCAACTTTAGTAGCCAGTGGTATGAGATCTGTTTCCATTTTGAGTTGGTATAACTAAATGCCAGTTGTAACTTGGTACTGATCTGATTTATAATATCAATCATTCTGATGTAGGTTTGATATATAGAGTACTTATGTTCTTTTGGTTGGTCTTAGCTTCCATATGTTGGAATTGTAAAATCTACATAACATTCTTTTGCCTGCGTAGGTGAGCTGGTGATGATATAAAGTTTCACTTGAAGTTTCTGGCATTCAATTGTGTGGTTCGCAGATTGATCTTTGGATTGTTTATGGTAGTTAATACATATTTGAGGGAAATTGAATCTGGTGGGATGGTCAAATATATGAAACTGATGTTTGCATAACAAAGGTGGTGTTAAGTCAACATGTCTGTTCAAGGTCTTATATATTGTTGTTCAGCTCCATCTCTGTTTCTGTATGTTTTGCAAGACCTTTTACATTAAATAGTATATGCTTTTGAAAGGTACTTGAGGGCCTTATTTCCTTATATAGTTGCTAGGAGCTCTATTGAAAAATAGTTTTCTCTTGCAAAGCAGGCTAATAGGTATGATTCCTTAGATTATATTCTTCCATCTTCCCATTTTCTGGTACAACTTTCGATCATTGTCCATTTCTCTCGTAAGAAACTAGTTCTTGCATAATTTCATTTGACTGGATTAAGTTGCACCAGTCCAGTCCAAAGCCTCAGAAATCAGCTGAATTGATTAGTCTTCGATTTCAGAACTCTTTCCCATCTATGGTAGACATAGCACCAGCAGTATAGTGTGCTAGCGAGCAGGAGAAATATAACTTAATGCCTCAAAATTGTTGTATCGAAGTATTTGCTAAGCACAGGAAAGCTTTTCTAGTGCTTTCAAACTATAATTTTAACATGCACAGGGATTTGATTTACTTTCTCTGAAATAGTAGTTCTGGATTGTTTGACATTAGTCATGTTCGAAGATTTTAACTTGATTGTTTTATTTTGTTCCTTCTATGGACCAAATCAAAATGAAGTTTCAGGCCTAATGTTTTAAATATGCTCATGGAGTTCGAACTGCTAGACAATGTCTAGCACCTCATAATGTTCTTAATATATTGTCTTGTGCTCATTGATCTTGATTTCGCTATGCACATAGCATGTAACACGTTTTGTCTTTCGAATATAGCCACTTATTAAAGTTGGTATGATCTTTTTATGCACTTTGGTTTAGGTTGACATTATTGGAGTTGGTTGCTACTCCTCCAAGGACCTATGGAGCTGGAAAAATGAAGGTATAGTGCTGGCGGCAGAAGAGACAAATGAAACTCATGATCTTCACAAATCCAACGTGCTTGAGAGGCCGAAAGTTATATACAATGGATATACAGGGAAATATGTAATGTGGATGCATATTGATGATGTCAACTACACGAAAGCTGGTGTCGGTGTTGCGGTTAGCGATTACCCAACGGGTCCTTTTGATTACCTATACAGCAAACGACCGCATGGGTGTGAAAGCAGGGATATGACAGTATTCAAAGATGATGATGGTGTAGCGTATCTCATATATTCCTCTGAGGACAACAGTGAACTCCACATTGGACCTCTTACTAAAGATTATCTTGATGTCACACACGTCGTGAGAAAAGTTCTTGTCGGACAGCACCGGGAAGCCCCAGCTCTTTTTAAGCATGAAGGGACTTACTACATGATCACGTCAGGCTGCACTGGCTGGGCACCAAATGAGGCCTTAGCGCATGCGGCTGAGTTGGTTATGGGTCCATGGGAGACCATGGGAAACCCTTGTGTTGGAGGGAACAAGATGTTTCGACTGACAACTTTTTTTGCACAAAGCACATTTGTCATACCTTTACCAGGATTGCCTGGTTCATTCATTTTCATGGCAGATCGATGGAATCCGGCCGATTTGAGTGACTCACGATATGTGTGGTTACCTTTGATAGTTGGGGGACCTGCCGATCGACCGCTTGATTACAATTTTGGATTCCCAGCTTGGCCAAGAGTGTCAATCTATTGGCATAAGAAGTGGAGACTTCCTTCTGGTTGAGTGTAGTAAATAGCTCGATTACTATGAACTTTAGTGTATAATAATGTTAATGCTATCTGCTTATTCTTTAGCTGGTTTCACTACTCTTCAAAAGCATTTACTCATAACCCAAAAATCTATTTGTTCTGGTGATGTTACTATTAGCTTTGAAGAAGTGCATACCTTTTTATGGATATGTGGTGGAACTCTCTGCATCTTCAAATACTTGGCTTAATTACAGTAACATGGTCATTTCAGTAATAGTACAGGTTGCACATGAAGAAAGGGCAATGACCAGGGAAAAAGATGGATTGGATCTCTGCTGGGAAACACAACTTGAAAGAGATGATGAACAATGCTTATGATTTCCCCTGTTCTTCCAAATTTACAAGAGATTTTGTTGCTTTAGTAGGTCAACACTAACCGAAGAAGGGTAAGTTAATTTAAGAAATCTCTTGAATATTATAATTTTCGAATTTTTTAAATTTGTAGTTTTTTTTAGAAAAAAACTATTTTTTTATGAATTAGTTAAAAAATATCGATAGAAAGCATGTGATATGAATATTAAAAATAAATTAATCAAATATTATTTACTTAATAATTAAATATAGTTTTTAAATTCAACCGACAAAAATTTAAGTCAAGTCGGTTGAATTTAAAAACTAAATTAGATTATCATTCACATTTGATTGATCGAAGAATGAATCAGTAACTTATAAAGAAATCCATTGAAGCAGTAGCAAAAACAAGTCTTTACAGGACAATTGTCACTGCATGTAGATCCAAACTCAAACTCGGGTGAACTATCTATGACCTAAATGAAGCTCGGGTGAAATTAAGTGGAGGTTCGAACCGACTGAGTTAAAACTCAGTCCTATGTCTTTTACTCAAGTGGAAAATATCCGACTATCTTTTGCCGACTTGACACGGGTTGTGCAAAGGTTTAATAGCCCAAAAGGGCAAGCAAGACTGGTCAGGAATTGGGCTCTTTTATTGGGTCAATCACATATTAAACCAGAAGTGGCACAAGAAGACACAGGTTGTGAGTTCTAGTGATCCACCCAACAATGTCAATACCAGTTGAGCCAAATTTATTATTTAATTATAAGTTATCAATTTTGTATATATCAATATGCATTTTAAAGAAGATGTGCTTTAGAGCAATCGGTAAAGTTACTCCTGTGTGAGCATAAAGTCATAGATTCACGTTACGAAAATAACTTCTTTGAAAAAATACAAAAAAAAACTGCATGTTATACGAGCCTCTCTATACCTTCACAATACAGAACTCCTGTAAAGTCTTTGTGAGCACAAGGTCATAGATTCAAGTCACGAAAATAATCTCTTTGAAAAAATATAAAAAGAAAACTACGTGCAATATGACCCTCTCTATACCTTCGCGATACAGATTTCCTGTAAAGTAAGAAATTTTATGCACTGAGTATGTTGATTTCAATGTGCATGATCTATTGACTTTAAAACTAACTGTAAGATAATGATACCCAGTTAATAAATTATGAAATTTTTAATAACAAAATCAGTATAAAGTCTCTAAAGCACCTAACAAATACTCTTTTATAATCTCAACATATCTCAAAACTATGATGGTGAAAGTGATAACAGTTATTTCATTGTAAATAGAGTTTATTTAATTTAAAGTAAAAAATTAAAAGTCAATTAATTAAAATTTACTTGAAATCCAAAATTAATTAAAAAAGCTTAAATTATTAAACCAAAATTTGAAGATCTAAAAAGAGCTTAAATATTTGTTATATTATATTTTTTATTTAACCGAAAATCAAAATGAATTTGAACCAACAATCAAATAACATTACAATAGAGCAGGCTTTTAGCATCGATTACGATAATTATATGATTCGTGAGAATGACAAACAAGTGAAGATAAGATAGAAAAAATTCTTCCAGAGAGATATAAGGTCATGTAGGGTCTTATAGGTCCGTGTCCTTAATTTACACAACTGTGTAGATCAATTGTGTAAGTCTTTGTAACTATGTGAAGAAACATGTGAGGAGTAAAGACAAATACGATCGTATACATACTCGTGTGGATGACATACAGGACCATGTGTGACGACCGTATAACTTTCTGTAATCGTGTCTACGATTTAAGTGACATTAGAAAATACTCTGTCACTTACGCGGTCATGTATGTGATCGTACATGTTGCAGAAAACTTAATTCGAAATATAAAAGAGAAGATTTAGGTTTATTCATTGGAAAACGCAAAAACGTCAAAAAAATAAGTTCAAATCCTTTATGCAATATTATGGTGTCTTATTGTGTCCAATAAATATCAATCATTTATTTAATGTGGGTCTTACATGAGCTCCGCGTGGGTCCCGCAAAATAAATGACTGAAATGCTATGAGACAAAATAAGACAAAGTAATATTAATTAGACAGAGGATCTTGACTCCAAAAAATTGGGATTGAGTAGTTAGTTTGTTGATTTGAGTATCAACTTTGATTTCAATCTTAAATCTTTGTAAGACAATATATTGTTGCGAGGCTAGGTGAAAAATTAGATCTTGTAAATCATTATTAGTGATTAGTGAATTATTTGTCAATTTAGCATGTGATTTTTTCTATTCCGTGAGGTTTTTCACGTAAATCTTGTGTTCGTTTTCTTTATTAAGTTTTTTATTTTCTCAATAATACCTTTTGATTAAACTTAATTAGAGTGCTTTACTGTTGTGAACTGTATTTTTTAGTTTTGTGACGGCAAGTACGTGCAAAGTATCCATACTGACCACAAAGAAAACATCGAGCAGGCTTCTGTCTCTCTGTCTGATAACTATATCGTCTTATTACGTGGTAAAATAATTTAGGATGTTAAAGTCTAGAGCTTTTTAAAAAGGTATGCAACCTCTTATATCTTCTTTTGTTCGAGTGTGGGGGAGATGCTGCAGCTTATCAGTCACCCACTAGAAATAATGAACAAAAAAGAAGTTTTGGTTTGCCAATAATACCAGAGGCTAAAGTACGCATAGCATGTGCTCTAAGGCCATAAAGCCGAAAGCCATTGCACGGAAGTTAAGCTTCTAAAGCCAAACCAGAAACCACCACTCCTTCCTCACTCTTTTTACTTGGTCCCAGTTAAGCAAAAGCTTCAACAGCTACCAGGTCTTCGTCAATGGTGAAAAAGAAATCAAACAACTTAAAGCGTTTAACCCCATTAAAGAAGATGCATGGGCCTATGTATCTTTTTGAAAGAGGAAAATTATCACATCAAAGTACACGTGGAAGATAAGGTGATTTAGGAACAACCCTTGAATTAGGGTTTAAGGCATATTAAACCTTAGTTTAAGCCCTATTAAATTTAAATTTACTATTAAGTAATATACGGTTCAATATTGTATCTACAAATAAAGGGTCCGTCTCGAGTAAACAATTTTTATGAATCGTAATAAACGCATTCACAATATTTATCTAATTTTATCAATTAGTAACATGATTTTGCATTGGTTATGGTCATGAACATAAAGCAGCTACTTTTATTGGTGTAGAACACCACAAAAGGAAATAAAAAGACTTTGGGTGAATTGGCATTGGAGAAAGAAAAGTGATACAAGGAAAAAAGAGAGTGAGCAAACAAAAGGAGTGGGGTAATGTGAAGCTGGAAGAAGCAGGCAAGTCTCATCAAAACGATTGAGATGTGAAGAGGAAGCCTAAAAAGAAGCTCCCACTAATAGGAACTTTCATTTGGTCTATTTCAAAAGGCCAAAAAAGTACCAAGCTTCTTGAACTTCCTTACCACTCCCACCATGAAGGGAATTGAAATTGCTTTCTTTAGGTTGGAGGGGCCACCTCTTTAGATAAGAGAGTTGGTGGTGGGATCCTTTAGTTTATCAATGGCTATAAAGCTGGTGTGGAAGATGGCCGGGTGTTAGGCATCAAAACAAGGTATTGAGAAAGCGTTCAGATCCTCAATCCAATATTATAGTGTCTTATTGTGTCCAATAAATCTCAGCCGTTTATTTATGTGGGGTCCGCATGAGGTTCATGTGGCGCCCGCAAAATAAATGGTTGAGATTTCATAAAACAGAATAAGACAGAGTAAAACTGGACAGAGGATCTGGAGTAATTGAAAAACACCCTTATATGCACAAGAATATTCTGGCCAAAAGTAATGATTTTCTATTCTCATTGTTGCCAAAATCAAATCTAGAGTCTAAATTGGAATACCTATCTTTTTTTTTTTTTGAGAAATCTCTCTAAAAGTTTTATTATAGGTAAATTATACGTCACGAAGAAGAGATTTCTTAATTCTGAGTTGAAATTTAAGTAATTATTTAAAATATTTAAATGGTCATAACTTTAAATTTCGTTAAAAATTACAAATTTAAATATTTTAATACTACTTTTTAAAGCTCGGGTTAGTATTACAAAATTAAGTAAATTTTAATTTTTTTAAATTACCCTTAATTCTATAAGTAACTTAATAAATAAATAATTTACAGATTATTATGGATACTTAAAATTTTATTTAAATAGAATTATTTTATAAGAAAAAACATGACTTTTTTATAGTTCTAACCCATCATTAGACTTACTAAGAGAACTTTGAAAGTCTTTCCTAATTCGATTTTTTATAAAAATTTTACTCATTTGGTGGTAAAATTATAAAAAAAGAAAAGGGGCTAAGTATAATACAATGACTAAAAATCTAACTGGTTTGACTGATTCAATAGTAAAAACTTTGAAACGTTCAACTTTTCGGTTTAATTTTTAACTTTCTAGTTCGATTTATTTGAATAACTCTTGTTATTAAAAACAACTAATTTAATAATTAATCCGTCAATTTTTATTAATTAATAAGTTCTTATAAACTAAAATAAATAAATTAATTTTTATTTAATAATCTCTTTTTTCGATTAAATTTTAAATACTTCAATAGTTAATGACAATCTCTCTCAATAATATTTCAAAATCTTTAATTTTATTTAATCTTTAATCAATTTTATGACAGTTAAATACCGATTGAACCTTTTAAATCTTAAACCTCTTATCTCACTTATTTAATTTCTGGTCTGATTTTTATAACATTGGGTATATTACATTCATTTAGGAAAAGGGTTTTATTAAAGAGCTAACCAATCCTAATAACTTTTGTGGCCGTGGTGTAAGATTCTAACAACTTTCAATTAGTTATTACATGTGATTAAGTACATCAATCGTATTCGTTGATATCACCAAATACCAAACCCATTGCGAAACTTGGAAAAAACAAAGAGAAAATACCAAATTTTAAAAGGGATAGAACCAAACCATTAAAGTTAAGAAAATATGACTTTTTGTATCAATTGTCTGCTTAATTCCACAGATAGCAGATGACACGGCATCATAAGTCAAATGTTGGATCCTAACATCTTGTAATATAAACCAGGACATGAATCTTAAACTCTGTATGTTTTCATTAGCTGTTAATTAATTGCATGTCTTTTGGCTTTAGAAGAATAAACAAAACTGTTGTTATTTTGTCTTGAAATTTGGTAGATCAGAATGGCAATATAACCTGATAAATTCGCGGTGCAACCCGAATTGGAGAAAAACGGAAACCTATAGAACCAATTGGGTTAGACCGGTTTGGTTTTGGGAGGCACAAGTGGTTTATTATTTAAAGAAAAAATAAAAACCTAGATGAAAAGGATTCCGTAATAAAATTCTCTCTGCTTTTGCCTGAAAATGTAGGCATCATTAACCGAACCTCGTTAAATCTTTGTCGTTTTTTTTAAATTTTCGACACTTTAAGTGTGTGGTTGTGTACGTGATTATTATTGCGATTTATCTACCAATAACTTTCGTCCCAAAGTTGACCAACCTACTCAAATAAGAAATGCCAAGTGTTAGATTTGTGGAGGACGTAAAATAGGCAATTGACAACAACAACACTCCAATAAAAATTCCGCTAACACGGGATTTGAAAAAGTTTAATAAAAATATTTATTAATTGGTATTTATAATTTACAAAAAATTATAAATAAAGACTCAACTTAATCTTTTTAAATTCCAAAATTTGATTTGAAATTTAAATATATGAAAATGCCATTCAATTCAACCTAATTTAACTCTTTAAATTATCCCATTTAAGCTAATGCCATTTTCAAGAAATATATGCCAAAATTGAAGAAATCTATATATACTTCAAATTAAAAATCATATTTTTACAAATAGGGTGACAAAGGATCACCCTGTCTTAAGCCCCTCTCCGGTATTATTGGACCATATTCCTCCGCCCCCCGCACAAAAGTATAGGAAACTGACGTTACTATATGCATTATCTTTGATACCCATTGTTCACAAAATCCAAGTCGCAACATAATAAGCTTCAAATAATTCCATTCTATACGATCGTATGCCTTGCTCATGTCGGTTTTAAGAGACAAAAAACCCGTACGCCCTTGATTCTTTCTTTTCATAGAATGGAACAACTCATAAGCAACTATAATACTGTCTGTGATTAATCTGTTTGGAATAAAAGCACTTTGCGATTCTGAAATAATCTCTGGCAGTATATGTTTTAAGCGGTTGGCCAAAACTTTACAGACAATTCTATCCACCACATTGCTTAAGGAGATAGAACGTAAATCAGCCACCACAGTTGTAGTAGTTTTAACTACTAATAATACCGTATTTATTTTTCAAAATTTTTTAACAATTAATTCTAATTTTGTTATATAACTTTCATACATGAGTCTTTGTTAATAATAGGAACGGATGAGGTATATAGTATAGCATGCCATAAAAGGTATATCTTATATTGATTCAAAAAAATAATAATAATACTATTAGATATTTATTTTGTAACTTTCAAACTTTACCATTAACATTAGTATAGATTAGAGGTAAACAATTGCCTAACTTGTAAAAAAAGAAGAGTGATGTACTGTTAAGAATACTCACATATGAGTGTCCCATATTAAAGAAGGAGAGGAAAGAAAATTAACATATAAGCCTAGTAGGTTACTCCACCTACTGCCAATTAGTTTTATGATGGAGTCTTACTTGAACTTGTGTGTGGTCTAACTTTTCTTCTCGTGTAGACTCGTAAACTCATTGCAAATTTAGCATGTATTTACAAACTGCGTGACTGATATAAAAAACATGAATGCCAGATGAAGTTAGGCTGGGATAAACGCTATCCTGAATTGAAAGTTGACATGTTCTGAAAAGTAATTGGTGCTGTATAAAGAGATAAGTTCGACAGTTTTGATTACGGTAGAGGACGAAAAATTGTAGTCGAGCTCTAATGTAGTTCTCGATTATAAAAATGGGAAAGAGTAAATTGAAGATTCATTTGAATATAAGAAGCTTACATAATCTTACTACAAAAACTATATCCACTGGTGCGAAAATTCAATTTTATCGTCAAAATGGAGCAGCTTTAAATCCTTGGGCCAGCTGTCCCACTCTTTAAAGTGCCTACAAACTAGTGAAGGGAATAGTCACTGAGTCCGCGGGTGGATACCCTGGTCTAGGACAAAAAAAAAAGTTATATTGTAGATGAAGTTCTTATCTGTAATAATAAATGACATTTATTTACTAGATAATTTAACGCTACTAATTAAGAAATTTATCCTTTTGAGGGGAATTATATATTTCAACCATTACTCTAACTAATTCAATAACCATGACGAGTGATTTGGGCAATTGTCGGACATTATTAAAACTTCTTGATGAGTTTGATAATGTTGTTCCGATGAATAAAACCTAGAACAGAACAGAATTGTAGAAACACTTGATGTAGTTGAGAAACATAAAATGGCTGGCCTATTTAGAGCCTAGAGTCGCATACTGAAGGGGTCGTCTCTCGTGCATGCCAACGTCATCTCTCACGCTAGCCCTGGCCGCACTGAAATTTCCATCAGTATGGTAGTTATCTCAAATGCTCTCTGTTCGTGTCAGGAGGAGACATTTATTTAGCGTTGTAATACAAAGAAGATTGGAATTATTGCCAGCCTCTTAATTTAGCTCTATTATTTAACCGTACCACAGCACCGCCACCACGAGGTCAGCGTTCACGCCCTTTTTCACTGCACGATATATCCGTACGTTCTTCCCCGAATATGCAGGACGACCAAATTTTAATAAGAGTGAATGGGTAGAACGAGCCGACGAGTAAGATGTTTTATTGTGTCGAATAAATTTTAATTATTTATTTATGTGAGGTCTGCATGAGTCTCATAAAATAAATGGTTGAGATTCTATGAAACAGAATAAGACAGAGTAAAACTGGACAGAAGATCTGATTCCCCTTATTAGGATTGGATTAATAAAATCGTGTTCTGGCATTGAAAAGTCAGATTCTATTTGTTGATATGCAGAAAAACAAATCAGAATAAATGCTTCTTAAAGAGTGCAAGTTTTTAAGAAACTAATTGGGTAATATTAATACTTCTATTATATTTTTCTAATGTAGAGGCTCCGTAACGTTAAATATCATAAATGAATTGGTGTTACAATAAAATAAAAAACTTAATTACATAGTATTTTAGTTATTATTTTAAATTATTTAATCTAGAATCTACTCGTTCAGCCGATTCTATTCTTTAAAAACTATTTTTTTTTTGTCTTAGATTAGGGTATTCATCGGCGGACCCAGTGACTAATTCCCTCGCTGGTTTGTAGGCACCTCACAGAGTGGGACAGCTGGCCCAAGAATTTAAGGCTGCTCCATACCTAAAGTCATAGATCGAACTCCTGACCTTTGGTTAAGGATAAATGAGTCCCTGCCACTCAACCACACTCTTTGGGTTTACTATTTTTTTTAATGTAATATTCATATCCACAAAATTACCCGTCACTTTTTTTTAAAAATTAAATAATATTAGCATTATTTACAGCTTTTATTGGGCTCAGAAACACATCATTCAAACAAACTGATTTCCCTTTATCAAAACCAGTGAAGCTACGCAGACTATTTAATAGAGAACTACGGCCGAAACCTCATCATTCTCAACATTTTGATCTTCTTCTTCAACTGTTCTATATGGATAACCTAGAGTTCTTGGTTTTGCTCGTATTCTAAACACACAAGCCCAAACTATCGATTAGAGTAGTTTCTCTTTTCTACTTCCATCATACGAATTGCATACCGGACCCAAACTATCGATTAGAGTAGTTTCTCTTTTCTACTTCCATCATACGAATTGCATACCGGACCCAAACTATCGATT
>JANZLH020000406.1:752604-763111 GCA_026770325.2 Erythroxylum fimbriatum
TGAAAGCTGAAAATTAAAAAGTATTATTTAAAATATAATAATTTTAATAATTTATATTAAAAATATTGTTTTACCGGCCTTTCAAATTAGTTTTCAATATTTATTTTTGTCTCTTTGTAATTCGACTAAATTTAATTTTATTTACTAATTTTAAATCGAACCAAATTTATCAATATTAATTAGTATAATAATTGTTAAAACTCCTGTGATATTATATGACTGGTTCAATCGAAAAAATTTTAAACCGTCTAACTTTTTAATTAAGGTTTTAAGTTTTCAGTTCGATTTATTGTAATAAATCTTGTTGTTAATCAATTAATCATTAATTTTTATAAATTAAAATAAATATATAAAAAAATTTTAAATAAATTTTTTAATTAAAATTAACAAAAAATTAGAGGATTCTTTTTTAATTATATTTTAAATTTTAACAAATTTTATTATTACATCCTTTTATTTTACAGTTTAACCGACGTCACCCTTCTGACGTTTCACATACTTTTTTCCTGGAAAATTCCTTCCAACGCGGCCCAAGAAAAAGCGTCAAACTTGGGTGCTACGCTATGCCTATTACTACCAATTGCACATTAACTTGTAAATAAATACATTGTGATACTCATAACAGTTCTTCAAAGACCGAAAATACTGAGGTTAGAAAGCAGCAGTCATTTAAGATGATCCCAAAGACCAGGAAATAATGAAGTAATACCGTTACAAGCTCCCAGTAACACCCGCGCCATTGCCATGTCTCCTTCCTCGTTATATCTATTTTCTTGCTCACTTTCCCGGAAACACATGATAGAACTCAGAAGCATCACAAACTGTACAGGAAGCTTCCCTTTTCCCTCTTCATTTCAACACCTAACGCCATTGTCCTTTGTTTACCGTTTTACACACTTTTCAAAGCAACGACCTTGAAACTTCTCTCTTTGTGCTTGGGGTGACTTCGTCTTCTTATTTAACTGGGAATTCGGTGGTTTGTTTAAGGGACGTAGTTTTTCTTAGTGAGGAAAAAATGGAGAGTCCTTTGACTGAGTTTGACGAGAAATCGAAGCACTCGTCGGAATTGCAGACGTTGAAAAAATGGAGAGAGGTGTGTGGTCTGGTGAAGAATCCAAAGCGAAAGTTTCGCTTTACCCCCAATCTCTCCAAGCGAGAGGAAGCTGATGCTATGCGACGAACCAACAAGGTTAGCGTTTTAAAGATTGTACCTTTTTTGGTTCTGATTGCTTTGTGTTTAGCTGATTTGGTCTATACCATTCCCACTATGTTTCTAGGTGGCCTTTTTTTTTTCCAGTGAAAAACATTGCTCTGCCATTCTTAATTGTTTCACACTTGTACTTCCAGGCTTCTGTCTGAGTTGCATGTATCACTAGTGTTTGTAGAAGGATGGATTACCTACATACTGCTTTGCATCTTGAATCAACTTCCATAGTTTTTCTTGTTTTTTTCTGTATGGGTTCACTTCTTTTCTAATTTTCACCAGTTCTGTTCCTGAATTATCACCTGTGAACTTGGTATAATGAAATAGACCATCAGAAAGCTCTAAACATGTAGTCTAAAACAGAAAGCTTACCTCTTTTTATGTATCTTAAATTCCAGGAGAAGTTGAGGATTGCTGTCCTAGTTTCCAAAGCTGCATTTCAATTCCTCCAAGGTGAATTTCTTCAGAATTATAAACTTGAAAGCTTCCTAACAGTTGATATATAAATCCCTTGCCTTGATGGAATATATGCAGGTGCATCCCCATTGGAATATATTATACCTGAAAAAGTCAAAGCTGCAGGATTTGGCATTTGTGGTGACGAGTTAGGATCTATTGTCGAAGGTCACGACACTAAGAAGTTAAAGTTTCACGGTGGAGTATCTGGTATTGCAGAAAAGCTCTCTACATCAACCACTAACGGGCTTCCTACTGATAGTGCTTTACTCAGTTCCAGACAAGAGATATTTGGAATTAATAAATTTGCTGAGAGTGAAGGTCGGAGTTTCTGGGCGTTCGTATGGGAAGCTCTTCAGGACATGACTCTGATTATGCTTGGGATTTGTGCTTTTGTGTCTTTAATAGTTGGCATTGCAACTGAAGGATGGCCAAAGGGAGCCCATGATGGTCTTGGAATTGTTGCAAGCATCTTGTTGGTTGTGTTTGTTACAGCAAGTAGTGATTACCGTCAATCACTACAGTTCAGGGATTTAGACAAAGAGAAAAAGAAGATCTCCATTCAAGTCACAAGAAGTGGGTATAGACAGAAATTGTCGATATATGATCTGCTTCCAGGAGATATTGTACATCTTGCCATTGGAGATCAAGTCCCTGCAGATGGTCTTTTCATTTCAGGATTTTCAGTGTCAATCGATGAATCAAGTTTAACAGGGGAAAGTGAACCTGCGATGGTCAATTCTGATAACCCTTATTTGCTTTCTGGAACTAAGGTCCAAGATGGATCGTGCAAGATGTTGGTTACTACTGTAGGAATGAGAACACAATGGGGTAAACTGATGGCCACTCTCAGTGAAGGAGGAGTTGATGAAACTCCCTTGCAGGTCAAATTAAATGGAGTGGCGACCATGATCGGAAAGATAGGTCTTTTCTTTGCAGTGTTAACATTTTCAGTCTTAGTACAAGGATTAGTTAGCCGTAAGTGGCAACAAGGAACTCACTTGACTTGGTCTGCAGATGATGCATTGGAAATGTTGGAGTACTTTGCAGTTGCAGTTACAATTGTTGTTGTTGCAGTTCCAGAGGGGTTGCCACTGGCAGTCACATTGAGCTTGGCCTTTGCTATGAAAAAGATGATGAATGATAAGGCACTTGTGCGTCATCTAGCAGCTTGTGAGACTATGGGATCAGCCACAACTATCTGCAGCGATAAAACTGGAACACTCACTACTAATCATATGACTGTCGTCAAAGCATGCATTTCCATGAATGTCAAGGAAGTTGGGAAACCATGTAATGCACGTAGTTTATGCTCTGGGATCCCTGATTCTGCAGTAAAACTCCTGCAGCAATCAATATTCAATAACACAGCAGGTGAAGTCGTTCGTAACAAGGATGGCAAGGTAGAGATATTGGGAACACCTACTGAGACTGCTATATTGGAGTTTGGCTTGTCTCTGGGTGGAGATTTCCATGCAGAGAGACAAGCAGTTGAAGTGATCAAAGTTGAGCCTTTCAACTCTACAAAGAAGCGGATGTCTGTAGTGTTAAAGGATCCTGAACAAGGCATTCAAGCCCATTGTAAAGGTGCTTCAGAGATTGTTTTGGCGGCATGTGATAAAGTAATCAATGCAAATGGTGAAATTGCTCCTCTAGATGAAGCATCACTCAACCATCTTAAAGCTATTATTGAGCAGTTCGCTAATGAGGCTCTCAGGACTTTGTGTCTTGCATATATGGAGCTGGAAGGCGATTTTTCACCTGATAGTCCTATTCCAGTTTCTGGGTACACGTGCATAGGAATAGTGGGTATTAAGGATCCTGTTCGTCCTGGTGTCAAGGAATCTGTTGCAGTTTGTCGTGCAGCAGGTATCACTGTACGGATGGTTACAGGGGACAATATTAACACTGCCAAGGCTATTGCTAGGGAATGTGGCATTCTTACTGATGATGGCATAGCCATCGAAGGACCAGTTTTCAGAGAAAAGAATCATGAAGAATTAATGAAAATCATTCCTAAACTTCAGGTAGTTTTGAACATTCCTGCTTAAAAACATCCTACAGATCACTTAGTTTCCGAATGGTAACCATGATTTTAGTCTGTTGGACTCAAATGTGAAGGAATTTGCAGGTGATGGCTCGATCTTCACCTCTTGACAAGCACAAACTAGTGACACAGTTGCGAACTACGTTTCGTGATGTTGTGGCGGTAACTGGTGATGGCACAAATGACGCCCCAGCACTTCATGAAGCAGACATTGGTCTAGCAATGGGCATTGCTGGAACAGAGGTTGATATTTATTTTTCCGTGCTTCATTTGTGGAAAATTGTTCTTTGCTGCAATTTGGCATGGTAAAGAGAGTGCTGATGTTATCATTCTGGATGATGTTATCATTCTTGATTTCAGGTGGCTAAAGAGAGTGCTGATGTTGTCATTCTGGATGATAATTTCTCTACTATTGTGACAGTAGCCAAATGGGGACGATCAGTCTACGTTAACATTCAAAAATTTGTACAGTTCCAGCTCACTGTCAATGTGGTTGCATTAATTGTGAACTTCTCTTCAGCTTGTATAACAGGTAAGAATTCCCGCAAAGTACCTGTTATGTTTTGCAAACCTGCTGTATAGGTTTTTTCAGTGAAAATAAGTTTTTTTTTTTTACTTCTCCGCTGACTCTTCTGTATCAATTCATTCATTCTTTCAGGGAGGGCTCCCCTCACAGCTGTTCAACTTTTGTGGGTTAATATGATAATGGATACTCTAGGAGCCCTTGCACTTGCAACTGAGCCTCCAAATAATGAACTTATGAAGCGTTCACCAGTTGGTCGGAAAGGGAACTTTATCAGCAATGTGATGTGGAGGAATATCTTGGGTCAATCTTTATATCAGTTTATGGTAATATGGTATCTTCAGGCAAAAGGGAAATCCAAGTTTAACCTCAATGGCCCAGATTCTGATCTAGTCATGAACACACTTATATTCAACTCCTTCGTCTTTTGTCAGGTAAAGTTTCCTTGGCAACCCAATCTTTTACTTTATCCAAGAAGCATAAGTTCATCAACTTCATACCTGGAAACTATATTCCTCCTGTGTAAAAACTGAAGCCATTGCCTGCAAGTGTGTTCTGATGTGTATTAACCAAAAGAGAATTTGAACTTTTGCTTTGCTGATACCAGTACAACATTGCAAGATGTTACATTTTCTTCACTGCCAAGAAATTTGTAGATTCTACATAAGAAGTATTTCCGTCTCAAATTCTCAGTTAACCCTTATTTCTTTCTACAGGTTTTCAATGAGATTAGCTCTCGCGAGATGGAACGAATAAACGTTTTCAAAGGCATACTTGACAACAATGTTTTCATTGCTGTCCTTAGCTGCACGGCTATTTTCCAATTCATAATTGTTGAATTCCTCGGTACATTTGCAAATACCACGCCTCTTACTTTGTCGCAGTGGCTTGTTAGCATATTCATCGGGTTCTTAGGCATGCCGATCTCTGCTGCCTTAAAGATGGTTAAAGTGTGAATTGCATTTGAGGTAGCATCTAGACGTTTGGCTCCCTCATTTGCATGGGAATTTTTAGAAGGTATTGCATTTTTTTTCTCAGGAAAGATTCTTGATTGTTGATATCAAGAAAAATCTCCCTGCCAAACCAAATCTTTGTAGAATCCTGACATTTCTTTTGCGTTGTTGCACATTCCTTTCGATCGAACAAAATTTCATACACCTTTTAGATTGCGAAGAATCTCTGACGATGTATAAGAAATCCATGGTTCAGTAGATAATTGATTTCTGACAAGTATTTCAAGGACCTGTACAAGGGTGCTCCTCATGCAGAAATTGTGTAACTTGAAATGCCCTTCAAAATCGGGAATCATGTAATTGAACTTGATTCATTCAACCAAGCCATGAAGATTTAACATTGCTCATACAAGCTTGCAAAGCTATACAGGATCAAGCATCATAATACTTAAATTGAAGTTCAGAATCCCGAAAAGGAATTAAAGGTTCACTCACTAACTTCTTTGGAACTGAAACTGAATTTGAAACGTTTTCAACTTAAGAACAACCCATCTAATAAGACAAGAAAGTCAGTGTGGTCGAATCAAGCAAATCCCATTTCTTTCACGAGAACCCATGACGGGAGGCCGAATCCCCAACGTAAGGTTTGATTCCTGAGTAGAAATGGCGGATTTTGTGTTTAAGAAATGTTAAGGCTTGTTAATGACGTTGCCACAGCAAAGCCTATTCTATATGATGCAAAAGTAAATTTCTCTTCCTTCATTAACTTGGAGGATAAGAATAAATTTTCTACTTATAACGTTGAAGATAATGCTCAGGATGAGGTCAAAGGAAAATCTTACATGTCAACAGGAGACATGGAAATGGAACAAAGCTGGTGATGGGTTTATGAAATTTATCACCCCTATATCACCATAACTTGTTATGCTCTCTCAATATTCACCGGACTTCTAGGCATTCCCGGTGCTGCTGGTGTGAAAATGATCCCTGCTCCAGTTACATTTCAACGTCATCAACTAATAACAAGAATTAAGAGTATCTTATATGTTAGTTAAAGTAGCAATAATAACTAAAATGGAACGACTTATCTGAAATATAAGGTGTTGTAAAAAATCACTGTCTTAAGTTAACAATTCTCCTTCTACGGTGCAGAAGGACAATAGGATCTAATTTCAGGGTTAATGCCTTTTTCACCAGCTTCGGTGCACTCCAAAAGGTGAAGTAAGAATTGTCTCTGAAATTAAAAGAAGATAGATAAATACAGAATTTGTACGTATGACAAAATTAGTGTGTAAGGTGTTTGTATGTAAAGGAAAATGCTTGAGTTGAATGGAGCAAATAAAGATGCATGAGAGAAGAAAAATAGAGAAAAAGAGCAATGTTCAACGGTCTCATTATTGAGCAGATGTATGACTCCTATATATAACAGAAAATGTATACATTGGCAATAGGAGAAATGAACGTTGGAGCATAATAATGGCTAAACATTATAACTGTTAAAGGATAATAATGAGGTTGACAACCGTAAGGTCGAAGTTATTAACCAATAACACCAACAATCCCTCACTTGGTCCAAAACTTAATAAACAAACTGTAACAACTTAGGAGAAAAATAGATGAATACCCAGGTGAACTAAGTCTTGAACCAGTTGTTTAGGAAAATTGGCGACAAAACTTGCTAGAGAATTAACAGCCTCAAAATGTCCTGGTCTCATGATCACTCTTAGAGATAGCCCAAATACTCTTATAGGAAGGGTAGCTAGCCCCCCACAATCATATAGGTGAGTCCATCAAGTGTGCATTGCTCACACCACTCAAAATTTGGCTATGGAACTCATTAAAGATTATACAATCCAACATCATCAAACGCATTAAGGTCATGCTAAGGATGCAATTCAACAACTGAATATATTTCAGTATTATTCCACAAACAAAGTACAAGTAAGTAGTCACCACATAACTTCGTTTGACCCACTGAACTTGATTTCCTAAGTTAGGTATCCATCATGAGGTTACTACACAATTGAGCTCAAGCTCATCCCTTTAGCATACTCTAAAACTAGTTTTCTACTCAAAGCTTTTGTAAATGGATTCGCTAAGTTTCTCTCTGACTTGACATAGTCTAGAGAAATTACACCATGTCTAATTAAAGTATTAACAATTTTATAGCTCAATTTGATATGTCTACTTTTTCCATTATATGCCTAGTTCTTGGCATCACAATGAAGGAAAACAGAAGGAATTGGTTTTTCCCAAAGCGGGATATCTACTAAAAGATTCTTTAGCCACTTAGCTTCCCGTCATGCCAACTCCAAAGCCATAAACTCAACCTCCATTGTTGATTTCACAATACATGTTTGCTTGGATGATTTCTAAGACCTACAGCTCCTGTCAAGGTAAAAACATAACCATTAGTAGAGTGTATATCATCACTCTCCGTAACCCAGTTAGCATCTGAATACCCCTCCAATACAAGAGGATGACCACCAAAAAAAATCCATAATGTATAGTACCTTTCAAATACCTTAACAAACGAATCAATGCATTCCAATACTCTTGATTAGGATTATGAGTATGCCTACTAAGTCTATTCACGCAATATGCAATATGCAATATCAGAATGAGAATAGTTCATTAAGAACATCACACTACCAAGAATTTTAGCACATTCAGTTTGCTTTACAATATCACCAATATTTTCTTTAAAGCAACACTAGCATCTTAGAGAGTTTTGACTGGATCAACATCATAGTAACCAAACTTCTTCAAAATTTTCTCAACGTAATGAATTTGATTCAACTCAAAACTACAGTCAATTCTATCAACTTTAATTCCCAAAATAAAGTCCACAGGTCTAAGATCTTTCATATTAAAAAACGACTTTAGCAAACTCTTAATAATATCAATAACAAATAAACTAGTACCAAAAATAAACATATAATCCATATAAAGAGTTATGATTACACAACCATTGGCACAAGATTTCACATAAATGCAAGAATCAATATCATAAGAGGTGAAACCTTGTTTGAAAATCTCACTTTCAAATTTTTCATGCCACTATTTGAGAGCTTGTTTAAGTTCATACAAAGACTTAATCAATTCATATAAAGACTTAACCAACTTACACACCTTTTGTTCTTGACCAAGCACTCCAAACCATTGTTACGAATTTCGTTCCGTTCCATTCCTGCTGGTACCAGCCGGAACGTACCATACTGGCCCAAATTCGGTACCATATTTTAAATTTTGGTACTAGATTTAAATACCGGTAGGTACCGGCCAATTTCGACTGTACCAGCCGGTATTCAAAATATCGGTAAAATACTGGCCGGTATCGAAAATTTTAAAAAATTGGGGGACTTTTTTGCAACATTTTCAAAATTTTCCTCCCTCCCTCCTACCTCTCCTAGGGATGGCAAAAATCCCCGCCCCGATGGGGATCCGATATTCCCCGACCCGAACGGGGCGGGTATGGGGGCACATTTTGCCCCGAATAATGGGGATGGGGATGGGGATTTTTCCCCGTTTATATTCGGGGCGGGGATGGGGATGGTAGTCTCCATCCCCAATGGGGACCCGCCCCATAACCTAGTTTACCTTACCTTATTTTAACCCTTTAGTATAAATTATCTCTTTCATTATTTTTATTGGCTTAGACACGGCTCAGACACAGCTGAATCCGGCTCGGACACTCCGGCTCGGACACATCTTAATATGGCTTGTAATATTTTTATGAGTTATTGTTTATTAAAAATTTTAATTAGTTGACCTATTATAGACTTCTCAAATTCCTCGTGGCCGACGTCTCTTTGCTTTCTCGAGTTATTCTAACATCTGTTCTACTTCTTCATACGATGTCTCGCCTCTTTGCTTTCTCAGTTTCAATTTTCAAAGAACAGCTCTCTGTATTGCGAGTTTGCGACTATTCAGCTCTCTTTTCAGGTTCGTTTACGTCATGCCCTCTTTTACGTCCAGGATTGCGTTTGTATTGATGCTTGCCCTCTGTATTGCGATTTGCGACTATGCTTGCCCAGTTGCCCTCTGTATTGCGTTTGTATCACTTTGTAATTTTTAATTTGTAATTTGTAAGCTTCTGGTGCAGCCCACGTGAAAGCTATTGATTTGAAAGCTTTATAGTTTATCCTTACAGCTTTTTTGAGCTTCTACACTAATATATTAATATTAGTACTTTCAGCTATTGATTTTAAATTAATATTAGTACGTGAAAGCTATTGATTTTAAATTATTAATGGTTCATGTCAAATATTTAAGTTTTGTGTTGGGTCAGACAGAAGGTTTGAAGCTGAGCAAAGCTCGATTATTATTTGTTAATTTGAAAACGATATTATTTAAGTATGTAATATCAAGCCTAAATATATAAGTGGATGTTTTTAAGTTTTAGGCTAAAGTAAATATAGTTGAACTGGACAAAAATTATTATTCCTACATTTTTTTTTTAAAAAAAATATCCTAATTAGAAAGTTTGTAAAATGTCAATTATAGAGCTCAAAGAGGATATTTCTACCGAAAATTGGTTATGTTTATAGGAATTCTTAAAAAGAATCGCATGCAGCTATAATTTTAAATAGAACTTGGTTATTAACTGAAAATAAGATTTTAGTGGACAAAAAATAAGTACAAGGACAGCTGCAGTTTCTTATTTTAACTGATCCAGCCAAAAAGGGCTAACACTTACCTTTCTAACATTGAAACTTAAGAAAACCAGGTGAGATGCTGATAGTGGGGAAGAGAGACGACGAGAAAACCTAGACAGAGGTGATATTTTGGATTCTTCTTTATGCTTCCTTTTAACTCTCTCTCTCAATTTGATTATGATTCTGACGAAATATGTCCAGTCTTTCTCACCGTACAAATCACCACTTTAACGCGTTAATCCTCGTGGACCAATTGTTGATTGTCGTCGACCAACTGCTACTATAACAAATGACATTTTATTTATTCATGTACGCATATTCTAGTCAAATATACAATGCTTAAGGTCATATTTATTTATCTGTTTTCTGTATATCTTGGAAATTGGAATGTCATGTTTGAGCTCACTCTGTTACTGTTGCTATGGTTTTTTGTGTCTTGTCTTTTCTCAGTGAATGAGTTTATGTCAAAAGTATTTTGTTATTATTCTCAATAAATGCCAGTGATTCAGCAGTTTTATATCTTAATATGCACAAAGAGAGCATAACAGCTACGGGCTATGTTATGCATAACAGCTAGAACTTTTTTATGCTGCCACTGAAATGTTCTCAGGTACGAGATATCCAACATCTAATGTTTATTTTCCAAAAATATGTGAGATCAGATAT
>JANZLH020000406.1:766821-781043 GCA_026770325.2 Erythroxylum fimbriatum
CCGTCTCATATTTCACTTATATGAGACGGATGATGCCGGTATTATCAAACAAAGGGTTATCCTTAGTAGTCTTAAGGTCAATATTATTACTAGGAATCTTTTGAAACAATACATATTCCATTTCTTATTAAAACAAAGAAAAATTTTCTTAGACAATTGTTTAAAATTTCTCTCATCTAGAAGCTCTAATCTAGTTAGATCAGATATAATTTTTTAGGCTACGATGATAGGAGCTAAACCTATATGGAGAACAGTAAGTGCAGAACCTGAGTTGATCTCATATGCAGACGATATATTAAATCCAAAAATAGAGATGTCTTACACTAAGTAATCAAACAATACGAAGAAAACAAGACCGTATTTCGCCTTCTACCAAATTAAATACGCAGTAGCAAAATCGCAATAATTTCCAAGAAATGATAATTTTTCGACTTAGATTGTTAGTTAAAGTAGCAATAATAATTAAAATGGAACGGCTTATATAAAATGCAAGGCGTTGTGAAAATTACTGCCCTAAGTTGAAAATTTCCTCTCTACGATGCAGCAGAACAACAGGATCTAACCCTAGAGTTAACGTCTTTTTCACCAACTTCGGTGCACTTCAAAAGATAGAGTAGGAACTATCTCCTAAATTAAAGGAAGATAGATAAATGCAAGAATTTGTGCGTAAGACAAAATCTGTATAAGGTGTTTATATGTAAAGGAAAATGCTTGCATTGGATTAAGCAAATAAAAATGCGTGAGAGAAAGAAAACAAAAAAAATGAGCAATGTTCAACGGTCTCATTATTGAGCAAATACATGACTCCTATATATAACAGTAAATGTATATGCTGGCAGCAGGAGAAATGAACGTTGAACCATAATAATGGCTAAACATTATAACTGTTAAAGGGTAATAATAAAGTTGACAACCGTAGGGTCCAAGTTATGGACTAATAACACCAACATTATATGCAAAAACGAGCTCATTATTTAATGAATACATCAACTACAAGGAATATATTCCAGTTTATTTTGCTGTCCAGTTCATGAAAAAAGGGGATGTATTCCGGTTCAGGTACGAGACTTAGATGCCTGGAATATCTGTAGACCTGAAGTGTTAAAGGATAGCATGATATAACAGTCTATTCTTCCATTGAAGAAAATCTCCCGGTTTCGTAAAGGTGATACAACCAAACAGGTTCAAGCAGTGCCCTGGCTCTCTGCAGTTTCTGGCATTCGTCTCCAGGATTTGATTCCTCTATTTGTCTTTCAATCACTGGGTATATGTCCGGCAATAATGTCAACATCATATCAAGTTTACTCCATTCTCTGTCTTCTGGACCGACTAGCTTTGCACAGACGAAGTGTAGGAGTCCCAAAACCAATTCCAAGTCCTTTCTTTCCAGGCCAAGAATAGAGCCAGTTAAGAAAATCACCCCTATCGCATCCAAAATGTTGGAGTTGCCTTTCGAAAGCGAAATTATCATTTCCACAAACCTCTTAAATACACGAAATTTTTGTGATTCAGAAACATCGTCCTCCTGTGGGCTGACTTCATCCATTTCATTGAGCTCATTCTTTGCCAAAGTTGAAGTCCATGATGGGAAATTCAGTTTCATTCTGTTGAAGACAATCAAATGAGTGCTTTCTTTATCAGTTTGCTTAAGCACGCACCAAGATCCCAAAGCTAGAACTAAATCAGGCAGCCAAAACTTAGCTGGGGCAGTAAGACGTGCTGCAACACTAGAGCCCTGATACTTTTCAGTTAAGACAATTAGATCAAGCATATCATTGACAAGAGCAAAAGCTTCTGGTGGAGGTGGTAAAGCTTCACTTGTGTCTCTAAGGATCAGATTGAGTAACTTAGCTGCATAACTGAAGGAGCTCCTCAGACACACAACAATTTCTTTCAACTCATCCTCCTTCAAGTTCAAGTTTCCTCTACATTGTTGCCCAAAAGCCAAGATTATACATTTTATGTATGCTGATGAAAAGTTTAGGCACCTTCCATGAATCCGAGAAAGAAAGCCCATTGAGCGAGACTCAACAATGAATTTGAGAATTGCAGTTAGCATCTTCACCATATTGCGCATTCTCCATTCTGAGGTATAATGAGATCCTAATGAAAGTTCACAAGCTGTTATTTATAAAAAAGAAAAATGTTTTAAAGCAAATTAAAATCTGACACATTAATCAATTAATAACCTGGTTATTGAAACTAATCATTTTTTTTTCGGAAACCACTATCATAATAAAAAAATAAGCTGTGTGAAAATAATGGCTCCTTGACAATTGTAGATGCCTTACCAGCATCATTTGAGCAAGAAGAATCTGCTCGAGATTTATGTTTTTCTCCAGTAAGATGGGCGTTCATTTTAACTGTCAAAGATTCTCCAGCCTCACCTGTTCCCAACAACTTCTCTGCACAGTTAACCAGGTGATCTGCTGCCGAATCCAGCACGGTCAGCTGAAATGGAAAATTTTGGAAAAAACTGGAAATGGATCATCGACAATAATTTCTACTTTAACAATAAGAAAGCTCTTGACCTCAAACTACAATCAACAAATAATTTTGTTGACCAAAGATCATAATATTAATACTGGCGACATAAATATAATGGCAGCGGAAAATATCTGAAATTGGAAATTTTGTATAAGTTAAGGATGGTTAGCTGCATTTAATTCACAATGTGGCATGTTTTTGTGGCGGTAAAATTACAAGCATACAATTCTTAGGAAACTGACTATCTCTACAGATAAAGTGGTCATTCAAGCCTCAACTAAGACTCATCTAAGGGCAACTGAAGTTTCAGTTTGCTCCTTGATATTTATTATCAAGTTTAGCAGCATGAACTGCACGTATGAGCTTTTGTTTTCTTGGTTATTTTGTTGCCTCAAGGATATTATCACGATGAAAAATTGTTGGTTTATATGAAAGTCGCTCCACTTTGTGACCGAAAAACACAACCAACATACTTCTCTACTAGCTTCCAGAACTAAGGACAAGGTACGATGAGAAAAGAAAAAAGTAGCCATGTTCGAAAATTGCAGATAAAGCTAAATTTTATGTGCAATGACATGTCACAAACAATTCAAACACAACAAGAATGAACAATAAGTGACAGAGAAGGTACAGTACTTGCTTCTGAATTGATGTTGAATGACTTTCCTTGGAACCACGAACATTTGTGCCTGTGTTTATATTTTGTAGAGTCGTGTGTAAGGCGAGGGCAGTATATGCCAAGATAGGAGATATATCCATGTACATGTAGTTGATACATTGCACAACGCTGACCTCTGAAATAATTTTCAAAGCAACTAATGGTATTTCTGGAGTTAGAGAACTTAAGATTTGCCTCCTAGTGTCCTCACATGCTAGCAAATCTTTTATTTGCCAGGCTATCCCAACAGCAACTGAATAATCCTCTTCAAGAGTGGAAACTCTCTTTCCTTTTACATGTTTCCACTTAGCCGCAACTTTGACAGACGGCTTGCATTTTTTCCTTTTGCCTGGAGAAACTCTTTGCTTTGGTATCTCAGTTCCAAATTTAACATGGCAACGATATGCTGTCTTCTGTAAAAGTGCTGTCTGAGCCTCCAACATTTGATCAAAGTAGTCACAGGACATAAGTAATTTGTGGGCACACCTGACTTCATTTTGCATGTCAACATTGTCTGGTAATCCACTACAATTAGTGACTAGACGCATACACTCTTCAACAAGTTCAGCTGCATCATCTGGAGAGACAGCAGAACACATGTCAAGTACAGCTGATTGAGCACGCAAAGTAGGTGCAGCAGCAAACAAGCACTTTACTTTTCCGCCAACTAGGAACTCTTTGAGGGCACTCTTAAAACATGGTTCACTCATTAGATTATTGCAGAGGTGGGCAGCAGCAGCAAGTAAACCCTCAATCTGATTTTCGTCTAGCTCAGCGTGTGATAAAACTAAACTGATTAGCAATTTAAGTAGTTCCATGAGGGACTTAAGAGAAGCCCCTTCTGATGCCAAGTATTCACAAAATCTTGCACCAGCCATGGGGGATCGTTTTATGATAGTGATACAACGATCGCATGCTTGTTCAATGGATAACTTTGAGGGAAAATAGGATGGTATAAGCAGTTTTGTTACCTTCTGAGCAACCTGAGGTTGATCATTTGCAAGGGTGGATAGTAACACTTCTAAAGTAACCACCTGGTGTGACATCATGCAAAGACAATCAAAAAACCCAAAGAAACACCTCTAGAACATTTTTTGAAAAACAGTTGTATAATAAAGCAGCATTTTGGGGAGTTATCTATACCTTGTTAAACTGGAATGTTCTTATATCCCTTATAAGGAGGAGAAGCTCCAAAACAGCAACACGAATTGAAAGAACATTATCCAAGATTAAATGGCCAAGTCTTGGTAAAAGCACTATAAGTACTCCATGAGATACTGGATTTCCAAGCAAATAAACAATGCCGTTCAATGTGGAAAGTCTGACCTCATTGCATATATCATTCGACATGTCGTCAAAAATTTTTGCAAGTATTCTTGTAATGGTTGATGAAGGAATAATCTCCCAGAATAAATGAAGTACCCGGCAACAACCTTCCACCGCAACAACTCTCACATCTGGGCAATCATCCATGAGCAACTTTTCCAGTAAAAAGAACTCTTTATCAAGAACTATATCTTTATCTTCCTTTGTTGCATCAGGATCTTCAAGAGGGAACAAATCTAGAAGTAAGTGCAAAGCATTAAGCCGGACGTTTGAATTTGCTACCTGTCAAAATATAAACAGTAGATGCTCATATACAAATACTAGCAAGTATCCCAGTAAAATAAGAATATAACAACACTGTCATTATCCCACATCAAAAATTGGACCCTAGAAGACCTAGATCAGGTGAATGTCAAAATTTTCCAAATGTGTTATCTTATTCGCCTAATTTTGAAAACAGTTATCAGTTAGGAATTTCACTGAGAACACATATATCAGTACAATTATTATGTTGATGTGCTAGTTTACCTAGGGAAGGTCTGTCTCCAACAATGGCATTTTGAAATAACTTAACAACAAGCAACAAATGAAATGATTTAGTATTATGTCAACGTGTTTCATCATAGCCAAAAACAACCCACGCAAATACTATTTCAACAGGTAACTTTTGACAACAAATGTCTTACTTGCAATGATCTGAATATCACAGGCTCAGCCAGCTGGAAGAGCAATTTCTCAACCCCATCAGTAACCCTTTGGGTGATAAACCCACCCAATACTCTCCTAATCGAAGCTGAAAGCCCCCGCGAGCTCGCGTATATAGCACCCTCAGTCAAACTCTGCAAAAATCCATCTTCGATCTCATTCTTCAAGTCCCCATCCACATCTTTCCACGCCCTAAATAATATTTCCCCATAGGCCTCCAAAATCGACTTCCTTCCGAAAGCAATCTGCGACTTTATCATAGCCAATGCTTCCTTCAACAACTGGGCACTCAATCCAAACACGAACGCTAAAAACCGCCGCCCTTCCTCGGTCTTCAAATACAGAGGAGCAATCACGCACCGAATTAACAGCAACTTCAAGTCCTCTATACTTTCATCTTCAAAATCAAGCAAAGTGAAGGCCTCACGCAGCGCATAAACCCTATGCACGTCGACTTTCTTCTTCAACGTCAGCGATCTCGAAACCAGAAACGGCAAAGATTGAGAAATCAGGGTCTCTCGTCCGTCAAAATCCAATTTCCAGCAATTCTCACACAAACTCGCAACCTCTGACGACAAGCTCGAATTCGGATCGAAAAGAACCAAGTTATCGTGCAGTAACTGAGCCGCGGACAGCAAATCGGGGGACGAAAACGGCTTCTTGGGATGAGACACGCACAGGAAAGTCACATGAGCGAGAACTCGGAGCTCGGAGAGAAACCGGGACGCATCCTCTCTGGAGTGATCATCTCGGTGACGGGGGCGTTTGGAGGGCGGGGAATGTTCTGGAAGGTTGTGGAAGGACAGGAGGGAGGTGGAGATGGAGTTGCGGAGGGAGAGAGGGAGAGAGGTGAAGAGCGGAGAAGAGGAAGGTATAGAGTGGATTAGGGACTTGAGAGTGGATTTGGTGGAGGAATTCAGGCCCAGTTTCACGGCGGCGGAGAGGAATTCCTCCGCCGAGGAGGAACGGAGAGAGTACCGGAGTTTCTTCTCCATTTCAAATTGTTGGCTTCGGAGGGAAAACGAGAGAAACAGAGGGAGTTGGTTGGTTTTCAATTTCTTTAAACTTTTCCTTTTTCTTTATTTCGTTTGGGCTTCGGGCCTATTATGTTGGGAATGCAATAAATATTTGGGCTGTCAGGAAAGGACGAGTAACCGACAAATAGAAATAGCCCAAAAGAATGCTGCAGATCTGTATGTTCTTGTTATTTCAAGTGTCTCTGTGTCTTCGTATGGTGGGTAGGGAGTGGAGTGGATACAAACAAAGTAACCTCACCACTAACATCTGTACGCACCAAGAGCTTAAATGGAAAACTCGGTGAAAGAACAGAATCTGAAGTTGCAGACTTGCAGGTTCTTTCACAGGCATAGCATCACTTGTTGATTTTCCATGCAGATTTACTTCTCATTCAATTCAAAGAACACCAACTTCAACAAGAAATGTTGTTATCTTATGGTAACGAGAGAATCTACAGCCAAGAAATTACTAACCAGAACCTCAAATGCCTGAAACACTCAAGAACTCACCTCCTAGGCTTTGAACAAGATAGAAATGTTGGTCAATAGGATCCTAATCCTACAACTGGTATAGTAGACACTTGCAGGTTTGGGGCCAAAAACTTACATGTCTGTCTGATTGTTTCTTCACAAAGCTTGGATAAGAAAACATAGCATTAATGACCTTATTGTTTTAACTAGGGATTCAGCCAAGACGTTGTAGCCCAGTGGGCACATGAACATGGACTTGAACAGGACCATATGTACTAATAGCAGCAAACTGTCTTCCTATTCTGTGAAGTAGAACAAAATTTCTGCGCGATGCCAGACTGGAATATCCTAGGAAACCCCTGTGGAATCATATGAGAGAGGTGGAGCCTCTGACATCAATTTGCATTAAACTTATACCCCTAACTCTCCCAATACACCCCAGAAACAAAGGTCTCTAACTTCATGATGATGAGTTGGGTCCTACAACCACCATCAAAGGAAGCAATATTAGCATTCGCAAGTATTGGTGAAAACTATGGCCTTATGGGACCTCAGTTGCCAACTTTGAGAAAGGATGCTCTCTAATCTGTGAGCCTATTCAAAGTGACCCATTCTTCAAATAAGTACTCTACTTACCTATGAGAGTAAATAAACTTTCTTGGCGACAAATTTCTGATTAGCATTAAAGAGGATAAGAATCATCTATCAACTACTGGTAACTCCATACCTAGCTAACACTGTACTCTCTAACAAAAAAAGGAAACATCCCACTCACCACTAAGAACCCCAACATTCCAAGCAAATCTTGTCACAGTTCATAAACTTTTTCAATGGCCCAAATGCAACACAAATGTATCAAATCAAACAAAAACAATGCTTCATTCCTCATCGCTTTCAGCCTTTGAAAGACATAGGAAGCATCCCAAGAACCCATCAAAAGACTTAAGTGATGTACATAATTCTCTTCTCCAAATACATAAAAGTAAAACTGATAAATAAGTGAAAAAGGAATAGAAACAAACTAAAAGTTTGGTGACCAGTAGTAGGGTTCATGAAAAAGCAAACAGTACAATGAATGCTATTAAACAGGTCTTCAATGGCCCTCTGGCACTCTCCAAGTCCCTCTTCCGCCTTATTTGGCTTTTGGACCTTTTGAGTCGGATTCTTACATGTTAAAGTATGTTAAACCTATACTTTATACATATATCTTCCCTTTTCTATATCACAGGCTCCAGCTGTCAAATTAACTGAGTCCTTTCTTGGTTCTGGAAAACTGAACTCCCCAATCAATCATCTACTCAAACCACACCATAAAATGGCACAGAACACTTACTTAGCCTGTAAAACCAACCTTTTTCAAATAATGACTGTTGCTCTCTGGGAAAGGTATTTGCTGTTTAAACAACTAATGAAGCCAATTACTCCTTAAAGGGTATCAATTTATCTTGATACTAACGAGAAATTTTCCTCCCAGGGGAGTTTTGATCACAGTCTTCAAATGTCAATCTTCTTTTAATGCCAGCTCTTAAGGCGCACAGAGAGTTCTCTTTGACATCTATTGAGTTCGAAAGAATTGAGGATGAGACAGGGGTAATCATAGGCTCGGGTGTCTTCAACTTTGCCATTTCCTTACACTGCATTGCAATAAAACAGGACAATATGTGTTCCTGCTGAAGGAAAAAAGAATTGATACAAGATGTTATGTCCGTAAATTGAGAAAATGAACTGTGTTTTAATATGAAGAAACTAACTTTTTCCTGAGAATTCCACAGAGAAATCATATTCATCTTGAGCTCCAGTTCTTTCCTCGTGAACTGGCTATTATATGCAGCTAATACTGCGGCAGCTGCAATAGCAGATGGTCGATGATCCAAGGAATTCTCATCTGAGCAGAGAAAAAGATTCAAGTTTGGCAAAGAACTTGGACTTTAAAAAGGGTCAAGTTCGACTTTAAAAAGCTTACCTTTCACCATTGCCATTATGAGTTCTGCAGCTTTAGATATTAGTTCTTTTGTTTTAGATTCACCACAAATTTTAGCAACAAAGTACCGTAGATAGATCAAAGGAGTGATTGCACTCATTTTCCACTCCAAGGTGGTTAACACAAACAACTCCATTCTCTGAATCGACTTGTGCTCGAAGCAATAATCTTTAACCGGGAACTCTGATAAGGCTGGTACTCTGCATTCCACCATCTTCGCTGCTATTGACAAACACGCCACGGACAACAACTGAACGGCCCACAACTTCCCCTCCTGCCAAAAAACAACATCAAACCGTTATCATTGCCAAAGACCAAACGTGATAAGACATTAAGGCCAACACAGAACTTGTTAGTTACATCTATCGATCTTTTCGAAAGCAACCGGTCGAAGTAAGTCACAGAAAGATAAGCTGTGAGCAATTGGAATCCAAAGACTGCCCGAGTCTGTGAACAAGACAACACACAAGGTTTTAGACTCAAGAAACAGACCTGAAAAAATGGGAAATGTTTCATAATACAGTAAAAGAATCATTTACGAACATTAAAAATCCACTCAATGGCATCCAAGCGAGCAGACTTTAACCATCCACTGCTGGTTCTTGAGCAACCACCAGAAGAGACGCAACATCCGAATCCAAAACTGGTCTCTCTCTGAATTAGATTCTCCACGTACTCGATTTCCTCACTTCCCAAAACAACACAAGCTTCGTGGTCATCAAAGCTACAAATACCGTCACCACTCCCGTTTTCACTGTAACAAGAAGCTTCATTTTCTTCACACAACAGACCAGAAAGATGCACACCACTTTCAAAGTCTCCCATGGACCTCAACAGCTCAAACTGGAACATGGGTATTTGACATTCTGTAGGATTAAACTGCTTAATCCACGTTGCCCAGATTGAGCAAATCTAAAGAGTGGGGATAGAGAGTAGAATCAGGGTGAGTGAGTAATGGAGCGTAGCGGTTTTGGTGCCGCCAAAATTAGAGGAAGAGATATAAAGAGGCACTATTAAGCAGTTACTTCCCGCGTACATACATACTGTATTCAGTCGAAGGTACAACGTAAGTGGAAACATACGGTCTTAAACATAGCCAAAATTGTCTCCAAATGTTAGGGAGCCGGAGCTCGAAACTCTTTTCTCTTTTAAGTATGATGTTTTTTTTTTTTAATCGGATAGAACTAAAGTTTAAATACCAAATAAAAGTTTATTCTCTTCGTCACAGATCTTCAATGTTTTGTACAATGATAATATTTTTCAGTTAGAATACCATTGGCCTATAGATTTAAGATTTAAAAATATTTATCGAATTAAATATTAAATAAAATTAAAAATTAAAAATTTTGATAAATAATTAGAAAAGATTAAAAATTAAAGTTTAATTAAAATAATACAATGTTAAATAAAAATTAATTGGTTTATTTTGATGATAAAAATTAATTAGTTTACAAAAATTGACCGATTAATTAATAAACTGTTAATAATAAAAATTATCAAACCAAAAATTTGAAACCAATCAAGATGAACACAAATAAAATGAATCCAATCAAGATTATAGAGTCTAAGATTGAGCGGTATAATTTAGCTCCGATAATCATAGAATTAATCAATTAATTGACAGTTGTATTTAATATTATGACTTTTTATTTGGTGAATTAACTATCAAATTTAATCATAATATTATTGTTTATGTAAATACATTGCATAATGAGAATATTTAAAAAATTATTTCACGTTATTATTTGATAAGCTTAAATTATCTAATTATAATGTAATATAAATTAAATTTATAATATATATATATATTAAAATTGTTAATTTTCTAATTTAAAATTAATATTATAAATAATAAAAATTAAGTTAAACTCTTAAGAAATGTTAACAATCAGTTCTAACTAATGATTAAAAAATTTAACTGTTCTATCAGTTCAATCGTAAAAATTTTGAATAGTTAAACTTTTCGATAGTTTTAATTTTTAAAATTTCTTAAAATTTTTAATCTTTTTTATTTAATTTTTATGTTATTTTTTAAAATATTGATTGTAGCAAAAAAGTTTTGAGGAGAGACTTGGAGGGAGGGAGTAAAAAGCGGAAGGCCTACTTGTGGGGGTCCACCAATGGTCCAAGAGAGAATTGATGGTGGTGGTGAGATCACACGTGACTTTAAATTATATTATTTGCAGGCCAGGAGCGTCTTCACGTGTGAAAAGGCTGGACCACTCAGTAGTCAATACTCACTCCCAGTCCCAGTCCCAGCACCAGGATATATATATATATAGTTAAAAAGAAACCAGACGCTCCTCCTCCATCCAATTTAAAATTAATTACATGATGATGATTTAGTAGTTTTTAATAATTAAATAAAAAATTTTAATTTTATTTATAATTACTCGTGTCTAATAATTCTCAATCACGAAATTTTGTTTATAACAAAAATATTATTTTATAAAGTCAAATATTTTTAATGATTAATCCCCAAATAATAATTGTCGGACTACTTTTAAAGGATAATATAAATAGACGGAACTTGACTTCGGTTAGGTTTCTGGTTTGATTCTATGCTAGTCCTTTTTGTAAGAGTCTGGGGTGGCTGGGATTTTACCTATAGGTGGAAAACTAGTTGGGTCCTCAATGATAAGGTGCGCCCGCTTGACCCGCCTATGGGATGGTCCGCTAATTGGACCCTTAGAGAGGTGTGCCGGCTTGGTTCGCTTACGAAATTTCTTCAAATAAAAAAAAAACTTTAGTTTTATTAATATAACATGTTCACTTAATATCATATAAATACCTATCAATTAGCATACCTCCAAAAAAATATTTAAACTTAATTTCTATGAAATTTAAAAAATTAGTTATTAAATTAAATTTTCTAAAATATATTAAATTAAAAAATTTATAAAATCAAAAGTTGATGAAATAAAAAGTGGCTTTTATTTTTTTACAAACTTATGATTATTATTCATAAGACCACATAATTACAAACTAGATCTTCTGATTCAGTTAATCAGTTCTTACTTTATTTTATTAAATTTAATTCATATATTTATATAGAGTTTACGCAAATATGTAGATTAGATTAAATAGTATAAGATAAAAAATACCTTAACGAAAATAGAATGTAATATCTCTAAATCAAATCTTTTGTTTCATTTACGACGTTTTAACTTTGTTTCATTAAATCTCTTTAGTACATTTATATAAATTTTACAACCTTTTATCCTCGTAATTATTATATTAAATTATTTATTTCTATTCTATTCTATTAAATCTTATTTATAAATTTATATAGAATATGCATAAATGTGTACAAGGAAAGGAATCATGTTCCCGCGACTACGCAAGTCGAAAAGATTGTTACTTCTTGGTTATAGGTTATAGTGCCATTGATTTGACCCCCTAAAACCGAAGAAGGTCTGGAGCTTTGACTGTATCTATTCGTGAGAGTGAGCAGTTAATATCTTTTGTTTAATTTTACGGTGTTTTATTTTATTTAATGAATCTCTGTCATTTATTTATGTGAGTTTCGTATGAATCTCATAAAAAATAAACGTAAAAATTCTCATAAATAAATAATTAAAATTTATTGAACAAAATAAGATATCATAAAATTGGACAGAAAATCTTATCTCGAGAGCGAGAGGGAGCGTGTACGGTGCTTGCTAATAATATCATATCGTTAATACGCATGCTGATCACGAGCCAGGTGGACAAAATAATGGGTTCCACTGTCATCCACGATGGGATCCAGAGTACCCGATCCTGACTCTGACCTCCTTCCTGTCTTCACAACGTGATGTCTATGTCCAAGTCTCCATGAACTATGGAATATTTCCATCTTCTTTCTCCTAGTTATTCGTTCCTGACACCTACGTTAGGGCTTACCTGTCTTCCCTCTAATGTCCACCTCTTCCGCGGTATTCATAAATATGGATAAAATAAGGGGACACTTGGCTCACAAATAGCAACGAAGATAAGAATGAAAATAAATATATGAAAAATAAGGATGAATATAATTATTATAATTATAATGATTGGTTAAAACGAAATAACGATTATTATTATCATTGATGATAGTTGGTTTGTTAAAACTATCGAGAAATAAAAATTTGTTAAAAATTTGTTATATATTAAATTTTAAATATATTTTAAATATTTATTTTTAATTTATGCACCCTAATTATAATGACAGAATGTTTAAAATCAAGTATATTGCAGTTTTTCCTTTCCAATAGCTCTTGAAGAAAAAATTATTATAGTATTTTCTTGCATCAACATATCATCAGTCACATAATATCCTCAAAATATAGTTTAATTATCCAAAATATTATGCAATTCATCGACACAACCATAATATTTACCATTCTAATGCTATAGTAAAATCAAGTAATTAATGAATAATATTTTAATTAATTACATTGCAATTAACTAATTAATTAATTACATCTTAATTATATTTTAATTAATCATTTAATTAATTAGAATTTAATTAATCATTTAATTAATTAGAATTTAATTAATTAATTAGATTTTATCTTGATTAATTATTTTAATTAATTAATTATTAGATTTTATCTTAATTAATTAATTACATTTTAATTATATTTTAATTAAAAAATAAAAAATTATTAGTGTTGGTAGGAATCAAACCCACTAGTCCTATACATAGAGGGTATGGATCATTACTTAAAACTTGAAAATTGAAAAAACTATTCAATCAATCGTAATAAAGTACCAACCATTATCATTCATTCCATTCCCATTGATTTATTCACATACCCCTTAACTAAGCACCTCTAAAACTTGATTTTATTAATTTATACTTATTTTTATTTTTTGAATAGTTTTTTTTTATAGAAAGGGAAATTACAAATTAGCGCGTAAGAACACTGTCTGAGACATCCTTTAGCAGGATGATATGGCACCCTATAGGTAGATTTACAAAATATGTGACACCGACATCAAAATAGCTGACGTAATTAGCTAACTAATCAGCATATCTATTATCCCTTGAATAAATATGTCGACGAGCAACAGTTCAATTCTTCGAAAAAAGCTCATGAATGCCCGACGAAAGTTACCATTACCAAAGTTCATCCGATGGTGCCAAGTGTATGTGAGCCAATGTCTTATAGCTAAACCAGCCAAAAACCTATTGAGCCATTGTCTTTCGGCCCAGTCCATTAAGAATTGGGGGCCCATAAGCCTGAGACAAGACCATGATTCGGCTGCTATACTAATACCACAAACTCAAAATTAAAAATTCGTGAACGAGGAATAACTTATTTATTTTTATATTTACTTAAATTGTAAAGAATAATGTTTTTAGATTTTTCAATTCTTTATAATAATAATAACTATATTACAATTCCTGATGACCGCACAAGATTCAATTAATATAAGAAATGTAAATTTTAAAAGATTTAATTAATATTAAAATTTAAAATATAATTAAAGAAATATATTGTCTTTATTTATTGAAAAGTTAATTTTAATTAAAAAATATTAAATAAAAATTAACTAATTTATTGTGATTTGTAAAAATCAATTAGTTTACAAAAATTGTCTAATTAATTAA
>JANZLH020000406.1:805259-817822 GCA_026770325.2 Erythroxylum fimbriatum
CAAATAATACCTGAGAATTTGTTCCAGAATGATGATGAGTGTAAAGCATAGTTGTGTTATCCATACAAACACCAATTAGCTGCATTTCGTATTTGTCATAACCAAGTGGTTCATAAATTCAAAATTCAAATCACTTAACAATTATGCCCAAAAGGAAATATTATAAATAGAACTTGAGAACGTGATCTGCAGTCTCCATGCTTGAAAACCATACTTGCAAAATCCATCGAAACAGAAAATGGTTGCATCTGCTATTTGTCATAACAAAAAAAGGAAATTTTGTTCAAAACAAGTAAAACAACACATGCGACATTATTAATTACTGAAACCTAACCTGATTTCGATGTAATATGGGATGTTGTATGCTGGAAATAATATGGGTATATTGGGAATTATCTTCAAAATCCTGAATAGAGTAGTTAAAGGAAAAAATACTTAAAATTATCATAATATGAATTATATACATTAAAGGTTTGAAAATATAAAATCAGCACAAATATAACCTGAGTATTGGAAAGGGGAGTGGGTGTCGAATCTACCATATTTGTTGGAGTCTTGCATTTTTTTACACTCTTTCTTTTCTTTGAACTGTTCTCTAATCCACCCTTCAATCTCTTACTTGATGTAGGTTTTGTCTTTATTTTGACACCTCTTATGTTATTCCTTTGACCAAAATTAATGTCAGGTTGATTGATCATATTCATTTTAGTATTTGACCATTGGGTCAGCTCTTCGGTTTTTGATATTAGGTTATCTTCATCAACTATTTCTTCTCCTTGCAATATCTCATCAACCATCTTTAACATGTTGAGAAGCTGACCTTTCACTATTTTACAAGTATCTCTCTTCTCAGCTGCTCTTATAACCAATCACATACTTAATGCACACAATTCTTTGTAGCTTATACTTGACAATATTTTAAGATCCATTTTACTTTCATTGATAGTGGAGTTTTTACTATCAGCATACCATGATTTTGCTTTCTGTGTCCATCTTTTCAAAATATACTTACTCGGTATTCTTAAAAAATTTTCAAGTTAAAAACCTATAACACATGAGAACATAAAATGTCAGCAAACTCAAACTTCTGACAGCTATAATTAACTTCATCATTTGATGAATCATAAGTGAACATATTAGAGTAGCGACACTGATCTCATATTTTGCAACTGTACCATTTTCACCGCAAAGAAGAAAAATTGAATCATGAGAATGATTCCATTAATCTTGAAAACGTTTAAACACTTCTGGCGTGTGGACAGTAGTTGCATGCTTTAAAATTTGAACAAGTGCTGACAATGTTGGAGTGCTTACATTACTTTTAAAATCAGCCTTTAAGTCATCAAATCGACGATCAATAATAAGCCTCTGGAAGTGATTAAAAAATTATAAAAAGTTATGCTGATAACTCACGTACCTTTTTACAATGCTTTTCATGCTCTCACTTCGTTGGGTGGTGGTCATGTCCGCACAAAACATTTGGCGTCCATAAACTAAAGCCCTTTTTTCCTTTATATGAAACATACATTTCAACCAATCATTATCTTCAAGTTCATATTTTTGTAGCATCTTATTCCATGTATTGGAAAAATCTTCTTCTTCTTTATAGTCATATATGCATGAGCTGAAATCCCACGAAAAATCTTTAAACTGAAAAAAACACCACTCAAGTGGATTGCAGCATTTTGATAAATGTGCCAGATACACAGTCGATGATGAGTTTTAGGACATCTTGAAGCTAATGCCTTTGCCATCGCCGCATCCTGATCAGTAAGAATAATTGTAGGCTTTTTCTTAGACATGACTCTACCAAATGTGTCAAACAATCACTCAAATGTAAAAGCTGTCTCATCATATAATGCAACACCAAAAAGTATTGTTTGCTTATGATGATTCACACTGATAAATAAAGCAAGTGGACAATCCTCACCATTCTTCTTGTAAGTAGTATTCAAACAAACAACATCACCAAAGTCTAAGATGTCATTCCTTATCTTTGTGTTTGACCAAAATATACTAGTTATCAAATCGTCTTCATCCACTTGAATGACATAAAAGAAATTAGAATCTTCAATCTACATTTTATACAAATATTGTAAGACATCACCTGTATTTCCCTTTTTCACATCTCTTGTTCTTTTATATCTTAAATAATTCCTGTAATTCTCTGGAATAAAGCCAAGATTATTTCTCCTACCTACTTGTCTCACCATAAGATCATGGGATGCTTTTGGTGGAATTCTCACATCATTAGCCATTTCAATTTGCATTGCTACAATTGAAGATATCTTTCTGTGACTTCTATGTAAATGTATTTTGTTAGGACTTGAAAGGTAATGATTGTGATCCTCGACAAATTGAATCACTTGAAAATTTCCAATTTTCACACTATTAATTTTCATTCTTGCCTCACAAGAAAATCTTGTTTCTAAACGTGTAGCGTTTACATACAAATCTCTTTTATCTGGCATCCTTTTACATTCAGCACTACAGCAAAAAGGCATGTAAATCAATTTACCATATTTGTCTTTGTGACTTTTGCTTCTTCTTATTCCAAAGTCACAAAGACAATTTATTTTGACGAATTTCAATTACCTTCTCAATTAGTAATCTTGTTTCTAAACATGTTTGGCATAAATTAAATAAAATTGATAAGCTTCTTCTTCCGTCTTGAACTCCATGACAAGTTTCGGTATTAACTCTCTTCCAACAGATGAGTGAACTTTGTCACTGTACTCTTCAGAATTTGAATTCACCAAATCAGTTAAATTCATATTACGAGTCTCATTGGCAACCAAATTAGATGAATTCATATTTCGAGTCTCATTGCCAACCAAATAAGTTGAATTCATATTACTACTCTTATCGTCAATGCCAATATCATTCTTATGCTGCTCCTTCTCAATTTCATAATCTAATTGACAGTATGGAGTAGATCTACCTTCCATTTCTACACTTGTCAAATTCACAAACGAAGAACCATTTTCAGATAAAATTATTAACACAACAAAAAAGGAGTGTTCAGAAAATAGTAGGAGGTATTTTAATTTTCCATGCATACCTTATTTAATTCTTATAATTACTATAACAAAAAAAGTGATTGGAGAATTAAAGGTTTCATGGTAATTCTTCCCATAAAATGAATAATTGTTTTAGAAGTTCTTAACCAGAAGTCAATATTAACCAACTCAACCTTCACAATATATGTTAATTATATTGTGAAGGTTAATTATCACTCACGTATATGTATAAACAGAAACAAAAAAGTTAGATACAAATGAATTCCAAATAGCTTCAAAACTTACTGTAAGTAAATCATAAATAACAAATTCAGTTTAACAACCACCAGAAGAGGCAACGACTAAAGTACCTAATATCTCTCCACATTAAATTTAAATAAAATGATGTATTCTCCACAATATAGAGATACATAGAGAGGGAATGGTCTTAAGAATTGTTTAAAGACAGAGATATAGAGAGAGACAAAGATACATAGAGGGAATAATAAAAACAAGTAAGAAAAAAACAAACAAAACTTACTTGAGAAGATAATTGAAATTCGTCAAAATATTATCTTTCTTCCCTTATTGTGATCTACTTCTTTACGAGCAAATTAAATTCATCAAAATATTATCTTTCTTCACCTGTTGTGATCTTCTACTTCTTTACCAACAAAGTTAATTTGCTTTGTGAGAAGGAAAAATAAAATTCAAAGATATGAAAATCATAATAAAGAAGTATAGAAACAAAAAAGTTAAATGGCGGGAAATCTTTGCTAAACATTGCTTTGGAAATGACAAACAATTATCGATTAAAGTCATCATCATTATGTTCCTCTTATTTGTACTGTATTTTTGTAATTTGTTAATTTTTATTTTAATTCGTTAATGCACAAATAAATAAATATAAAAAATTATATCGCTAATATCCACTTTTTTAACATTTGTTTCTTAATTTCAATTATTACATTTTTTGTTAACGATAGTATAATTGTATTAATTAATTGAAAATAATGGTTGTTCTTCCATATAATTCAAAACTAATTGAAAACTCACGGCTGTGAGTTAGCTCTCACAGTCGTGCAAGTGCTGCACGGCAGTGAGTTAGCTAACACGACCGTGTAGCGGCTGCACGACAGGGTTATGCTACACAACCGTGAGTTAGGCTGCACGACAGTTTCATTCGTCCCAAAAACCAATCGTCCTAAATATCGCATAATTTGATTTGGTTGATATTAGGGGATCTGGATTGGTTGAGATTAGGCAAAGAGATTCGTAGTTATTCTGGTAAGGGGGGACTTCTGTATTGTTACAAAGAAAATGACACAGTACATCTGCAAATGCTTCTTCGTTATTCATGCTCCATCCTTCTCTCTAATTCTGTGATAAATTTACAAAAGTAAGAAGGAGGTGAAGTGAAGAAAGGGGGATTTCTGATATAAAGAAGATGATAATCCTAAATTTCTAGAGTGATAAGAAGAATATGATAGAGTACATCGGCTGGTCGGGTTGGCTCATAAGCTACACATTTTGGAAGACTAACAAAGAGTTTAAATTTTAAAAATAAAGACGACGTTTTATAATCAGACAGAATAAGATAGAGTTATATTAGATAGAGGATTTGGAGTGTGTCATTTGACCTTTTCTAATGTTGACATAAGCAGAAAGGATGCTGTCTTTTCAACTTTAATGTACATAAATAGATTTCGGAAAATGTTGTATGCATTGTTTTAGTTGCGGGTTTCAGCATAGTTGTTTCAAGGTAATAAAAAAGATCATGCACAGTGATTTTTCAAGAAACATGGAACTCCAACAATCAGGAAAAAAGGAAGCAGCAGGTCCTAAACCAGTTATAGTATAATTTTCCCAAAAAAAAGAGAGAAAAAACAGTTGTAGTATATATATGATAATCATTTCATAGATAAATTATAAGATGAATAACAAGCAGACTTATGACTTAATCGTTGTACTGCAGATTCACAGAAAGAAAAAGAAAAAGAAATTGTCACTCAAAAAATCACAACACCAACACAATCCTTATTGCGTCAATTCATTGTCATGCAAATTTGAGGAGCCATCTTCTCCCAGTACGTATGGATCTTGTTCTTTACTTAAAAGAGATGTACTTGCCAACACCGATGCTTGAGGTAGTTCTGAGCTTTTTCTTAGCACGGTTTATGTATTCGGAGAACTTATCTTTCCCAGGAGCGTTACGATCTTTCCCTGATGCATTGACATGATGTTCTGAGCCATTATGATCCTCTCCTGATGCATTGCATCCATCCCCAACATTCGACGTAGTCCTGAGCTTTTTCTTAGCACGGTTTATGTAGTCTGAGAACTTATCTTTCCCAGGAGCGTTACTATCTTTCCCTGATGCATTGACATGATGTTCTGAGCCATTATGATGCTCTCCTGATGCATTGCATCCATCCCCAACATTCGACGCAGTCCTGAGCTTCGTCTTAGCTCGATTAATGAAGTCTGTGAATTTATGTTCAATGTGGATTCCTGTTTTCTTACCTTCTTGTTTGTTGACATGGGATGGCTCCATGTTGGAATTGGCTATGTTTCTCCCGTGTCCAGAACTTCTCCTAACAGTAGCTGTTGCCTCAGGATATTTATTCGAAGCAACCGTTTTGCTGTTGTGTTTGGTGGCAGCTGATTTTGGCCTGTCAGTAGCAGGAGGCTGGACGGAGTAGTCGAAGTTGATGGGAACAACTTCAGCTTCATCGCTGTTTCTAAGGGTGTTGTGAACTTGACCCTGTTGCATGGTGTTGGTTTGTTTGAACTCTGGTTTGGACTGGGTATCAATAGCTTTCACTGGAGGAGTTGGTGAAGCTGTGTGCGTTGAGATGCTACGAATTGCTCTGACAGCAGGAGAGACGTTGATTGCTTTGTAGAGTTTTCGCCAGGCATCCTTGGGGCAACTATTTTCCTTCTTTTCCATGATGTGAATGAAAAAGCGGAAAGTTTTAGAATCAGTTCGTGTCTGCGTGAGATATGAAAGGAAATTGTACAAGCCAATTGCATCTTGTAAGTGAGCAGAAGAAGTTGAGTTTTATACTGCTAGAATTGGAAGACGGACGGCAAAGTGTGGCATCCACCAAAAGTTTCCCCATACACAATATAATACGAATATAAGCTAACCTGGTGATTGCTACGTGAATACCAGGCAGAAAAACCTATTGTAGTTGTTGCGTGAATACCTCGTGAATCGTGATTGCTTGGGACTAAAGGTAACTTTCCAAAATTTTCAAAAGGATGTGATGGTTTGGGATCGTATTCCGATTCTTTTCTGCTTTATCTTTTTGATAGCCTGAAAGGCACAGCATAGAACCAGAGTGAAAGAGGCTTGGACTCACTGGCTTTTCAACAAGACGATGTACAAAGTTGCGGTTGCGTAGATGGAGACTCCAGTGAGCAACACTAGAGACAGACATGTTCGTACAGCTGTATATACGCGTAAGGGTCCCATCTTCCAGTGCTTGTATGCGTTGGTGAGTATATGTCAAGAGTTTTTAGCAATGTTGACTTAATCCCAAGGGAATCAGATTCAGGATGATAGTTGAATTTAAGGGTTTGCGGAACCTGGCCGCCGGAAAATCTCCTTTTTTGGAGCAAAAGGTCTCTAACCTAAAGAGCTCCTCACACCTCGGCCCGACGAAGTAACTGGGAAGATGTAAATCAGGTACTTAACGGCTCGTTAAAGGGGAGGTGAGCAACCCACAGGTCTATAAGAAGCCCACCCTCAAAGTTCACAAAGGGCTCAAGAATGTTGCTCCCACACTGCAAACCGTGAAATTCGAACCTTACATCTTGGAGCAAATCTACCCCTACAGAACTAATTGAGCTATATTTGCCCTCATTTGACTTTTGGAAACTTAACAATTTTCCGTGAGACAGCCAAGATTTTGACAATGAAAGATTCACAATGTGTTGAGTTTATATCTACACAACTGTTTGCCTTGTCCGATAAGGAGTTATTTGGAGATATGCTTTGGTATTTATGGTATTTAATTTGTACTGTCTAATTTTGTATTTAATTTAGTGTGGTTGACATTTATATTTTTTCTCTAAGTCTAAAAAAAAAAGGAATAAGTTATTATTATATCATCATCTCTCCTCGACATGAAAGAGAGTAATGTATTGGAGATAAAATGGAAGGTAAGCAAGAAGCATATTAAATATGAATATGATGTTAAGTTAGTTTGATTTAAACTTGAATCTGTAGGTTGAGGGAGATCTTATCGCTGAAAATATATATGTTAGCAAAGTTGTAACATAAGTAACAAGATAAAAAATTCATACCAATTTAAAAGAAATTACTAAAGTTTGGTTATAAAGTTTGAATGTGTATTTTGATGATAACTACGTTGTATGAGTATTTTTAGAGTTGTCAAATGTGATATTACTAGGAGAAAGTGTATGAATTTTTACATAACCTAACTCTTCAGCAACTGAAGTGGGCTACAGATATGAGATTTGGTAAAGTCGAAGAGATGGAGAGCAGGGGCAGATCCAGAATTTTTTTAAGTGGGGGCAAAATTTTATTTTTTTATATCATCAAAATTTAAAATAATAATTTTTTTAAGTAAAATTTTTTAGAGTCAGTGGGGGCAAGTGCCCCCACTTGCCCCTACTGTGGCTCCGCCACAGATGGAGAGGGTTGGGGTCAAGATCGGACCTTTGCTACTAGTTAGGTCTTTACTTTGACCTATATGAGCTTTTGTTAAAAATTAGAGAGGATTAAGCGGAGGAGATTGGATAGCGGGGGTTTAAAACAAAAAAATAAAGTACAATAAAACCTCTATAAATGTATATTTTTGAAATCTGAAAAATTATTATCTTATACGGAGTTATTAATTTATCGATAAATGAATATTTATTAATTTATCGATAAATTAATATTTATTAATTTATAGAATAATTTTTATATTGTACATTATATTTTTCAAATTAAACAATTAATTTTTTCCGTAACTAAGAAAAGAAAATAAATAAACAATTAATTATGATAGTGCATTGTATCTAAGTTTATTAATCTTGTCAAAAATAAGTTTATTAATCATAGGTAAGCGTGATTCAAAATAGAGTGCATATAGGTACATTAAAATATGAAGAGTTGGGAATTATTTCAAGTACACAGTACTGTATAGAGTTTATAAATAAATACGTGTACTTTAATGATGCACTCATATTCTCTTATCTTTTTATACTTGTACAATAATGCCATGAATGTAGAGCAGATTCTGAATTATCCTAATGAAAATGAAGCTTTAATGGAATCGCCTACGGACGAAGAAATTATTCAAAAAGTAATGGGTATGGAAGATGATGACAATTAAGGATTTTTAAAAAAAATTATTATCTTATGCATTTAGCGAGGTTATTATTTTATCCCATTGGATTAAGTTGGAATCGAAAAAAATTATTATTTAATCGAGATTATTCATTTATCGAGATTTTAATGTAATAAGTGACCTAAAGTTCTTATTAACGTATCAAATGATTTTACATGTACCTTTTACAAGTTTCGTTCTGGTATGGAGTGGATACCACGAAATCCTTTTCTATTTCCACATATTCTAACGGGCATTTTTGGGTCACAAGTTAAGATGCGACTTTTTCTTTCTGTTCTTCTTTCTTCTTTTTCTTTCCCTTTATGCTTTTTCATTTCCAACATTTTAAAAGTGAACACAGGTGAGTCAGGTGCATGTTACTTCACCTTCGTTCCCTGAAGATTCGATTAGTGTTCTTCAGTAACATTTCACTCTAATGTGGCTTCCTCCCCAAACATTGTAGTACGTCGGTCACATGCATCGAGATGATAACAACATATAATATAAGATTATATTTGTGCATTTACGTTCTTACTCCAACATTTTCGATACACATTTACGTTTTGAGTCCTAAATCATAGGAAGATCGGTTCAATTTCATATAATCTTTCCCAAGTGCATGTTTTGCAGAGAAAAGATGATAAGGCCATCCAAAGTTTGATCTCTTGCTTGCCACATAGGCATGCCAAGAGAATAAGAATTGGATATATAAGAGAGGAAGCAAACTGAAGCTTAAAATACGATTATGAGAGGAAAAGATGAAGCCGTTTTGGTAAATGTTGCAAAAAACCTAACATAAGATGGCCACTGGATTCATAACAGTGACAATTACATGAAAAACAAAGAAAGGTTCACATATCACTTTGCTAGTAGTCAAATAGCAAAATCATTGAACAAGCAAGTTCCTTCTGTTGTCAGATCTTTGGAAGTTCTCTCCTATACATTCCTTTCAATACTATATTTTCCTAGGTTAAGCTGGGTTCTCATTCTCATCGCCCTGACCATGGATCCATACCTAATACTCACACCAAGTAATCTAACACAAAATTAAACTTAATTTATACGGTTTCACTCAAGTAAATGCTGCAGAAGAGATATTCAGCTAACGAATATACTGTATCATTCCGGTCAACAAATCTATTGCCGTTAAGTGGGGAACAAGATCCTCCTCACTGCTGTTCGGTATCTAAAGCAGTATGGTTTTCAGTTTTGTCATCGTCAGCATTAGAGATATGGCTATTAGTATTAGTAAGTAAAGCAGTGTGTTCCATTTCTTCATTAATAGACACTTTGCTATCGCCTTCATTCTGCAAAATATGTAACAGAGATTACACAACTTAGTGAACAATATTGAAAAGAGCAAAAACAAAAAGCTAATTACAAAGACAAATCCATTGAACTGATCATCAAACTCTTAAGATGAGAAGATAGGCATGAAAAGAAACTAGGGAAGAGTTAAAGAATGGGACTGAATGAGAGTAACTATCAACATCAAATGCTGCAGGACACTTGACAAGCCCCCTAGCTTTTCAAAGGACAAAATGTCCAGAAAATTTTGATAGTATCCTAAATCTCCAATGTTAGCTCAAAGTCATCAAGCTTGTCCATCCTAATACTATTAACCAATTATCAACTAGAAATCTTTCTTTGCACATGGTTCTGGATTTAAACATACCCCAAAATCAACCTCTTTCTATGTTTCAACTTGGCTCTTTAGATTTAAAGATAGAGAAGTTGGTAATATCTACTGACCAATATCTCTATCTTTACACTAATTTAATTGCAGAAACTACACCAAATATTGATGTCAGTCAAAGCTTTCGATAAAGAATTAAACATCATAACATAGCAAATAAGTAAAACCACCATACCTCCTCACTGTCAACTAAAAACCAGAGAACACAGAATGAGATCAACTCAATTAGGATACCGGCTGTAATAGTATGTTAAGTATACAACAATAACACAAATCCACGATTAAGCATACCCTTTTAGTAAGACCATGAGTAGTCATAAGCTCGTAAAATTTGCGCATTAGCATCTCTTCCTCTACCTGAAAACAACAAATACTCCACCACTTAGATTCTCCAATTACACACCAGGGAGAGTCAAATTAAACCTCCTTCAACAGTTCATTAAGCAACAAGAGCGTGAAAGGAGAAAATTCAATTCAAAACCCCAAATTCTTATAAACACGAAACAAAGCATCATCAACCCCAACTTCTTCCCGCCTTCCGTTCTTAATCCACAAGACACCTCGGTTCTTTGTTAAAGTATCAGTAATGCGTTGCAGTGTTGATTATGGAAAATTCTGAATCCAAATTTAAAACAAAAACCTGAAGCTTGTGCAATTCCTGGGACATGGAATTGTAAGCATCCTTCAACAACTCATTCTGCTTCTCCAAATGCCTACGTCCAATAACACGAACATATATAATTCCCAATAATTAATCAAAAACATAGTTAAAGTAGAAATTACGAAGAATAACAACTAAAAAGGCACTTACTTGAAAATATCTCCAGTAAATTGAGGATCCATTGAGCAGAAGAGCGCAATCCCTAATACAAATAAGAAAGGAAGAGAACAGAGGATAGTAATTGGAATGACGCGGGCTGTTTCTGGGCTTCTTAATTATAGTGGGCCGCCTCCTGACACTCAAAAGTTCATTTGACCCAATCACTTTATTCGGATTGTTAAATCCAAGAAAAAGAGAGATTGTTAAAAAATGAGGAAGTTATTTATTATTTTTTGTTTTTCATTATTTTAATTTTAATTTTAAAAATAAAATAAAATATTGTTTGATCGTTAATATATTAAATTAATTTCGAATCCCTCGCACAACGGATTAGCAATCCGACGATTTAGTCCACTCAGCCACCTATCCCAATTAAAACAAAAGTAATTAAATTGTTACATTATAAAACCCGTAAAGTTGGAAAAAGCCGCTTTTTAATCTCCCTTTATTACTTTAATTGTTTCGTAATTTAATTATAATTAATTGATTTTATATTGTATTTAATTACAATAAAATTAATAAAATCAATAAAATTAATAAATAAATAATTTAATTAATTTTTTAATAAATAAATTAGATTATATAAAATAAATAAACTTCTTTCAGGAGTATCAATATCGTCACATGAATCGTAAATGCATGAATGTGATGTATCAAAAAATTAGCGGTTCCTAGTAGTTATCATATTTTAATTAAAAAATAAGTAAATAATTTATAAAATTTATAATGTACTTTATATATTATAATCATTAAAAGTAATACATTATTTAGAATAAAATATTTTATAGTTGAAAATTGTTTCGTAAATTACAATTTTAAAATTAAAAATGATTGTTTCTCTAATTTATATTTATTACTAATATTACTTAATATAAAATTAAATTAAATTGTATTATTTAATTATTTTAATAATTATTATTAAATAATATAAATTAAGTTAATAATAAATTAATCCATGATTAAAAATAAAATAAAAATGAAAATAAATTTTGTGATTTTCATAAATTATAAAAAATAAAAGGAAGTAAAATATAAATATAAATTCAATAAAATAATTTTTTATTAAATTTGAAACGAAAAGAAAACTAGTAAATCCCATGCAATTTATTTATTTATTTTACTTTTTAGTTTTATTTATTGTAATGCTTAATCAATTTTAGCTAAGTTAAACATTTAATTTAAATGAAGTTAGAAAAATTGCTTATGTAAATTATGATTTTACTCTTTATTTTTTAAAAAATTTCAATTTTTATAAATATAATAATATTAATAATGTTAAGGTCTAAAATAAATGTTCATCTTAAAATTAATATCCTAAGTTGTATTTAAGTTTTTATATATTTTGAAAAGTAATAAAAGTTAAGAATGTGCAAACGTTTTGTGGTATTGGTATCTTAGGTTGTGGGGTCCACATCCTTCTAGTTCTCCGGGACCAACAAATCAGAGTTTTCCGTCTTTTCCTGCAATGGCCAATATACTTTTTTTTAGGTATATTTTAAGGGACGTCTGGTTTGAAGAAGAGAATAGTAACATAAATGAGACAAGAGAACGGTAATATAAATGAGAATAAATACATTAAAAAATGAGAACAAATATTATTATTATAATTATGATAATTGGTTAAGAGGAGGAAATGATTATCATTATTATTGATAGTGGTCGTTTTGAAAAAAATATTGAGAATTTTTTTTATAATTAATTATTTA
>JANZLH020000406.1:829848-843231 GCA_026770325.2 Erythroxylum fimbriatum
AGCATAGTCATTAGTGTTACCATTCATATTTAATAACACTTATCACCTGTTACCGTATGTCATTTTTGTTGTAGTGAACGTTATTGTTGAAGGCTGGACCAATATCTGATGATAAATGTGAATGTGAATGTGAAACTGAAATCAAGTGACTGATTGAATATATGTGATTATAATGCATTTTATTACATGAATGTATGACAATTTAAAGGCAATTGTGACTGGAGTGACCAGTCTTAAAGAACTTAAAGCTCGAAATATACACAAGACCTACATGCTCAATTGTTAATGTGCCAGGTATCCACAAAGGGATATGGGAAAATATTTGAAATAAGCCCGGTATCCATAAGGGGTATGGGCCAGTAAAAAAAGGCACTCGGTCATAACACAATAATAATTGGAAGTGAGTCTCATGTGCGTTGCATATATAATTAATATGTATGTTTTAAATGATCGAAATGAATTGGTTGGCTGTTCTGAATATGAAATGTGAAATAAGTGATCAAAGTGTTATGTGATCCTATATGATTATTGGTGAAATGATGTATATTATATGATGATATTAAGTGTATGCGAATTTGAAGTATGAACTGTTATGTTATGTGATATGAGTGAGCTACCGAGGATGGTCCGCTCACTGAGTTCGCAAAACTTACCTTAAAATTGCAACATCATTTTTCAGGCTTAGAGGAGTTATCCCGTTAGACCAACTGGAGTCTAACCACTGCATACGGATAAGAGTTAGAGGTCGGGATTAGTTCACGTCTGCATATGTATTTCATTGTTTTGTATCAAAATTTATTTTCCACAATTATTGTACAACATTTATGCGAATTGAAAAGTGTACTGACTATATGACTGAAAATATTTTATATTGGGCTCAGATGATTACTGGAATATATGATGATGTGTTAACTGTTTTGTAATATTTGCAATTGAAATTGTTTTTAAATAAAATGGTCGAAAAATGTTTATTGATCTTTCAAATATGCATGTGATGTGTGAAAAGTTTTTGATGGTTATGATTGATTGACTGTCCTAATACACCACCCTTATAGAGTGTATTCTCGAATACCGTACGTACATTCAGGTATATATACTATGAGAGTGAGGTGCTACATATAATTTATGTTTTTTTGAAAAAAATTATAATCTTTAACATTATAAAAAGAAAAATTTAAAGGTTTTTTTTCAAAATTTTAAGAAAATTTTTAAATTTTCATAAAAAATAATAGAAAAACAACAACCTACCTAGTAAAAGTCTCACTGATAAGTTAAGTAATATACAACCTTACCTCTAATTAATAAAGAAGTTATTTTCAATTTATAAAAAATAGTAACGCTGAACGTATAAATGTAAAAAAAATCAAATATTTACGACAAAATAATTCAATTTAAATTTTAAACTTAATCTAAATTATTAAAATTCGACTTGAAAATGTTTCTCTTTCAAGTCAGTAGGATATTTATTAGATTGCTGTTATTTATAATGTTAATTTTATTATTATTAATTTAATTGAAATATAAGAGAAATTATTTTAAAAAATAAATTTTATTATTGGGATAAATATTTTTTAAAAATTAGTTAAAATGTTAAAAGGAAAATAAATGAGATGCACGGATGATTATTTTAGAAAAAGTAATACGACAGCAGAGGTAGAGCGCAGGGGGGGATGAATGGATGGTTTTCTCGTAAACAAGGGGCTGTTCCTGGAAGTTTCGCGCTCCCACTCTCTGTCACTACGAAATGCTTTAAAAATGTATACAATAAAAAGCTTTAGAAAACCAAAAGATAAAGTCTTGCGAGTCAGTTTTGTACTTGATAAGGGAAACAACAATGTTGTGCATGTCAGATTGGCGTGCATTACATTGGGAGAGAGAGACCCTTAGTAGAGATCAAAGTAGCGCTGAGGGGCGTGTGGGGTCTCTTGGTTTTTGGGTTCTGTCTTTGTCTGTTGAAAGAAACCTCACTGCTTTTACTTTCTAATAACGAAAGTAAAGGTGTTTTGTTTCGTTGATGTTAAAGTGAAACATAAACGGATCGCCTTTGTTGATACGCAATTACAAAGTTTTGATCTTTTTGAGTTTTTGGTGGAAGGAATGAGAGGATAGGTGGTGGTTTACTGGTTTTGGTGCTGGTGCTGGTGGTGATATTGGTTGCGGGCGGTGCTGATTCAAAGGAGTTGGGAGCGATATAGATAGAGAGAGTGAGGGAGCATTCTGAGATTTGGCTTTTTGTGGGTCTAGAGGCATTGGTGGCTGTCAAGGATGAGAAACAGCACACCCTTTTGATGTGAAGTTTTTTGGATTTGTTGGGTGTTATTTGTAGTTTGTGGGGTTGCCTCCATTTGGGTTTTGTCCCGCAGGTAATAGTGCTTCTCATGCACCGAACGTTGTGTTGTGTTGCCTTCTCCTATTGTTCTGTTACTTGCGAGTTGTCTCTTGCGATGCTTATTTGATTCCTCCTTTGCTTGTTCAAAGTGATAAGATTGAGAAGGTGCTTGCTTGTAAGGCAATCCTCTAAGGTGAAGTATTAGAATTTCTATCGACATGTTTTCAACGCTTCTTTTGATGTCTTTCTTAGCAGATTTGGCGAGATTTTCAATCATATGTAATCAGTAGACCTTGTTCTGTTTGAATCTGACTTAGGTTTTGGTTACCTGTCTTCTCTTTCGTAACTTCTTGTTTGGTTACTTTGCTTCTGCACAAATCCGACAAAGCTTTTCAGAATTTACCTATACCATTTCTTATATTGCATGTTTTCCAATTCTTGAAGTTGGTTATTAAATGACACAAGAAAAACAGTGTTGGGTAGTGAGATTTTGGTTCTTTTTGTTCGTAGAAAAGTTAAGTGCGTTCTGTGCTGATTTCTGCGTCATATTCTTGACTCTGATTCCTATACTTACTGTTTAAGCTCCAGTTTATTTATTAAGAAAATAAAAAGGATTTGTTATTTACCACCACTTGTAGAACAAATTTGTCGGATATCATGCTCCTTGTACAATGTTTCTTTTGGAAATACCTTCAAGTTTGATGCTTCTTGTCTACTCTTTTGGTGGTTTCTTAGCTGATACCTAGATGTCATGTCGTCTCGTTGCAGGTGTTGCAGCCTACATTGAAGAGAGAATTTGATTCATGACAGGAATGTGGATTCTGGGGTTTGGTTATTGACATTTTATCTACCTGCAAACAGTTTCTTGTTTGTGTGTTTCTATGTGAAACCATTGGCATAAGAAAAGCCATGGAAACATAAACAAATGAACAAAGGTGGTGGTGTCAGTTCTCAGCAAGTGGGGTTGTCTCTCTTTATAGTTTATACAAATTTTTGACAGAGTTTTTAAGCAATATCTACATAGTTAACCTTCGCTCTCCGTGGTCCATGGACGCTGTTACCAACTAAAGAAGCAACTACTTCACTTTAGTTTCTCATTTGCTATCTTCCTCTATTCTGGCCTAGTTTTGTGTGCAAGATTCGGTCAGACAAAGAAACTCTTCTTCTTCTTGAAAACAACATCGTTGGCAGAAGTTAGGCCTTCAATTGCTTTCTGGGAATATTGGTTGACAAAAGTTAGGATTAGGGCATTTAACAGGAACTGAAGGGAGCTGATACTGGGCAAGATGAAGTTTATGAAACTTGGATCTAAGCTTGATTCGTTTCAGACTGATGGGGACAATATTAGGTGAGTTTGAGATCTGTATTCAGCCAGCTAGTAATTGTATAAATTTATTTTTTATTATTTATTTAGTCCTCGTTTATTTTTCCTTTTTGCTTTTTAATACCTAATTTTTCTGTTTACAAGCTTTTTTGTTAAATTCTTTTCTGGTTGTGTTCCTTGTCCATGTTTTAATGGTACTATAAATATATCCTTCAATGGTTACCAGTTCTGTTTTTTCCTTCTTCAGCTTACCTTTTATATTTTATGTAACCGCATTTAGAGAACCGTATTAGTTTTGGGTTAGGCTTCGTGCCTCTGGAATTTCTAATTAGCTTTGATATGTTGGAGCAGAAAACCAGTTTGAGATTCTCTTCTCAGCCAACAGTTTAAGGTGCTCTTGTAGTGATTGTTACTGGCTGAGGCATGCATTTGTTTTACACCATCTGCTCTTTATGGATTATACATGAGAGTTATTGTGTAGGGTATGTTTTATTGGTTTCTGTGAAGAAGCAATCTGTCTAGAGATTAGGGATGGCATCTTTAGCCCGGTCTAGGTTGATTGGGCTCGAGCCTGGAAGGCCGGCCCAAAAGGTCCAACCAATCCGAGCCCCCACCACAAATTGACATCGTTTTCATCTGTAGATTTGAGAATCTACAGGCTAAATGACGTTTTGGTAGTCACCTATTGGGATTGGCTGCATGCGGGGGGCTTCAAATGATAATGAACATTTCAAATGATGCCGTATTATGCAAGAACAGCTTCTTGTAACTCTCCATTGGCTCCACTTTGATGTTTATGCAATGGCTATTGTCTATTGCATTAAATGTCATTCACAAAACGTGAACCTTGAATAGTTTAGTCTGCGCTATCAAGTGCCGTTGATTCTCAAGTTATATGTTGGCACATGTTCTAATCTTTTCATGAAAAGTAGAAGACATTGCTATAATATGCTTCTTTTTGTGTCTCTATCAGACTATTCTGGACTGGTCAACTTAATTTAACAATTGGCATTGCTCTCTATTTGTTAAATCTATTATGTTCCTCTTACCTTTTTCTTTTTCCTCAAAATTGACCTAAAGTATATTAGTTTTGATGGAAATATAATTGTTGGCACTCTATCTTGTAGGTATCTGGCAACTGAGTTGGCAACCGACATAATAGTTCATGTTGGTAATGTGAAATTCTATCTGCACAAGGTATGAATTCCATGATTGGATATGGTTCAATTTTGGTAACTAATTGCATATGCCCCACAGATTGTGTGGAAAAAGTAAAAGTTTTATCTCCTATTCTAGTTTTAGACGAGTATATGTAATTTCATAATTCTGTCAGGGTCAAATATGGTGAATTTATCTGCCATTTCTCTCCACATTGGCTTTGCTGATACATCGCAGGCAATCATGGATAATGCTAAGACTTTAATGTTCGTCGCATACGTTTCTGGAACTACCATGGAACATAATTGATTATTGAAATTTATCAGAGTTATTAAAGTATTTGGTTATCAAAACTATAATCTTTGATCTAAATTTCAGAATGATTTTGCAGTTTCCGTTGCTGTCCAAATGTGCACGTCTTCAGAAACTGGTGGCAACTACAAGCGATGAGAACAATGATGAAATTAACATCCAGGATATTCCTGGTGGACCTGCTGCTTTTGAGATATGTGCAAAATTTTGTTATGGGATGACGGTAACTCTCAATGCTTACAATGTCGTTGCAGCCCGGTGTGCAGCAGAATATCTTGAAATGTATGAAACTATGGAGAAGGGGAATCTCATCTACAAGATTGAAGTGTTTCTCAATTCTAGCATCTTCCGCAGTTGGAAAGATTCAATTATTGTCCTTCAGACCATGAAGTCTCTTCTTCCACAGTCAGAAGAATTAAAATTGGTCAGTCGCTGCCTTGATTCCATAGCTTCAAAGGCATGCATGGATACTTCCAAGGTTGACTGGTCATACACCTATAACAGGAAAAAGCTTCCATCAGAAAATGGAAAGGATCCTCTTTGGAATGGTGTGCGAAAATCCCATATGGTTCCTATAGATTGGTGGGTGGAAGATCTCTGTGAGTTGCAGGTAGATTTATATAAGAGGGTGATTACAACAATTAAGGCAAAAGAAAGAGTCTCTGATATTATAATTGGAGAAGCATTGCATGCATATGCCCTGAGAAGATTGCCAAGTTTTAACAAGGGTATGGTACAGAGTGGTGATATACTCAAGTATAAATCACTTGCAGAAACCATATTCTGGCTACTACCTACTGAGAAAGGTAGTGTTCCTTGTAGTTTCTTGCTTAGGTTGTTAAGAGCCTCAATTTTGTTGGAATGCGGAGAGAAAGAAAGGAATGAACTGATGAGACAAATTGGCCAGCAGCTTGAGGAGGCTACAGTGGCTGATCTATTAATTCGAGCCCCGGCTGAGGAAACAACAATGTATGATGTCGATATAGTGCAAAGCCTTGTTGAGAAATTTGTGACACATGAACGAAGCACTCAGACCGCTTTTCCTTTGGAAACTGAATTTCGGGAGTGTAAAAGCCCGCATTTTGGATCAGATGCTCCAAAGGTTAAGGTTGCTAAACTGGTAGAGGGCTATCTTACTGAGATAGCTCGAGATCCAGATTTACCTGTCTCAAAGTTTGTTAGTCTTGCCGAGATGGTTTCAAGTTTCCAAAGGCCATCACATGACGGACTTTATCGGGCCATCGATATGTATCTTAAGGTGAGTTTATTGAATTTTACCATCATGATTGTGTGTAACATTGACTTTCATGTGTATAATTATGATGATGCTGTATTATTGAGAGTCACTAGATATAAAATGAAGATTTGAGGAAGTTGTTGTTCATATGGATTGTTTTTGTTCAACTATATCGTTATCTTTCCTTCTTGATGCGATTGTGTTTGACTGTAAGTTTGTTCTTATCGAAGTTAGAGATCCATAGAATTGTTGATTCCCAACAAAACACAAGGTACATTTGTTCATGTATTGTCCATTTCAGTTGAGACTTAAAATCCAATCCAACTCCTCAACTCAATATAGGCTTAAGGTAGTTGTTCTTTAATCTCTTGTGCTGTCTAACTGATTGTCATTTTCTGTATAGGAACACGGTGGAATAAGCAAGACTGAGAGGAAGAGAATATGCAATTTGATGGACTGCAGGAAGTTGTCAGTGGATGCGTGCATGCATGCAGTGCAAAACGAGAGACTAGCTCTTCGTGTGGTTGTGCTAATCCTCTTCTTTGAGCAGGCCAGGCTAGCAACATCATCTGCTGGCAACAGCTCATCGGAACTAACCGGGTCGATCACTAGAGCATTGATTCCAGTTGGTTCTAATGGGAGCTCAAGGTCCACTGCGACAAACACGGAAGAGGACTGGGATGCTGTGCCAACATCTGAAGATATCAAAGCTTTGAAAGGAGAACTTGCAACTCTTCGATTAGGGAGTAGTGGGAGCGATAGAAATCTCAACGGTGGAGCCAAGAATGATACCGAAAGAGTTGCAGCAAGTAAGATGAAAGGTTTACTCATGTCAAAGATATTTTCAAAGCTGTGGTCGAACAAAGAGAGGAATGGTGATATTAGTAGCTCTGATACATCCGAGAGCCGGAGTCCTGGTTCTGTCGTTGCCGAGGAGATGAAATCTACCCCTTCCAGAAGCAGAAGGCGTTCTATATCTTAACTCGCAGGCATGGTTTAACATGCTTGTTTGGCTTGTAATATGATCGCTCTAAATTGACTATTAGGATATTAGAAACTCGCTGACATTTTCCTTGCTGATTCTCCCTCCATCGGGATCTTTCACGCGGAAGAGATGCATGACAGATTTCTAGGGAATGTTTATGTCAAGTTTTGGCTTCATGAAGAAATGGAAATACATAACGTGGCATTGTTGCTGTTCCTATTTATCAGATCAATTCATAACTACTAAGTTTTTGATGTTATGGTGATTGGAAAGGAATCATTGTCCTTTCCTCTAAAGAATTAGTCTTGTGATTCAGCAGAGAAAAAGATTGAAACTTCATGTTCTATTAATGTTCATAATAGACATGGACAGAACCAGTAAAGAAAGACCATAAGATAAGTCACTCCGAAAACCAAACACGTTATGGTGATTGAATATTCTTCGATCAACTTCCTCCTTGTGTCTTGACATGGACAGAACCAGTAAAGAAAGACCATTTGAGTGATTGACCTGCAAAGAAGAGACTAACAATATAAGGAAGGAACGGAAGCAAAAGAAAATGCCTTCCACTCTTGACTAATAAGTACTAAATTACCAGATAGAATCTCTCCAACCGTTTAATTTACCTAAACCACTCCCACAGTTTCCAGCTCAGAACAAGCATAAAAGATGACAGAACGTAAGAGTCAAGATAAGCTTGTTAAGTACATGTTTAGTAGTACTTAAACAATATGTTAGTACTTTGAAAACTGAGCTTCCACACCAGAATTTGCCTAACACTTTCTCATCTTCACCTCCGAATTTGCCTAACACTTTCTCATCTTCACCTGCCTACTAAGCCTAACTCAAAAAACTATCTCAACACCTTAGGAATATGACTACACGTTGTTATGTGAATGCAACATGTTAAACATATACAAAGTCGGCCAAATGGAAAGCTTTGAGCTTTCCTACTTTTCATTTACCGACCACATTATCTTTACGTTGTCTATTCCATGAACCGCATTGTTTAGAAGACTTTAGTCATTGCTAAGTTGCTCATGAATTGCTTGCGCTTTTCTTGGTAGTCCACGAAGCTATATAATTGGAGCTATTTCAACAAACAACAACATAATCCCATCTCTGCCTAAACTGAGGAGCCAACCTCTGTACTTTCGTCATTATTATTATATTAAAATATAAGTTCCAAGGGCATATTTATCTAATTTTAGAGATTTTTTATAGAGCAAGAAAAAAGGAAATATCCAACCTTGTCAGGGTGTGCCTGTGTAAGGTATGGTCTTCGTAAATTCGTTTGGTTGCTGAATTTGACATCTTGTGGTCAACAGAACAGCAGCATTTCCTTGTCAAAACTCCTGAAGGCTATCCAGCAGCATGAGCCGTCAAGTCACATTCATTGTTTACTTCAATGCATACTTCTCATGACTCTCAGTGCAAAATCCCTGTGAAGGGTTTAAAATACGTGCTTAACCTGCCATCAATACAGGAACGAACTCGCAATTTCCATTTTCTTATTAAACCCGTCCTTTAAACATCTTATATACATTTATAATGATTAAGTTTCAAAGATGTCACAATCTCAGGGCTTTCGGTTCCTAACTATGGTGAAATTTTGGAAGATACAGAGAGAGACCCTTTGAAGGGAAAGGACAAAATCCAAAGTACCGCATCACCCTACCTACTGAGTACTTACTTTTCCTTTTCTTTCAATGCAAAAAGAGTTGGAAGGGCCACAGCTAAAAGCCGAATCTTTAGTCAAGTTCTGTCATATTATAAAAAGCTAAAATAGAGAATCCTCCGATTCCAAGCACCCTCTGTTCTGTTCCATCAATTGTTACGTTACCACGTACTTTCTAAGCAACTTGAAGGACATCTTTGACCTCTCGAGGATAACCATGATTCATTGTCAATGTCCAATGTGCTGTAAAGGATTGAGGCTTTTTATCATTTGACGTCCATGATCGTTAATTGGGAATATACCAAATTTCCAATAGAAATTAGGGATTGAGATAATTTATAAATTTTGGTGCGTTATTTGAAAATAATCTCTTTATTAATTAAGAATAAGGTCGTAAATTATTGAACTTTTTCAAAATTTTCGGCAAAATTCATATCGAATATTGTTGTTATTGTTGTTTCGGTATAAAAAATCATACTAAATTAAAAGAATTTGGAATATAAAAGTAAAAGTCAAGCTTTCTATTGGAAATAGAATCCAAATCCATTTACAAAAAGTTGGAGAAAAACTAAAGTTGGGGGATATTCTGTTCATTGACAATATCCCATTCTCATATCTTCTCTGTTTTCTATCCCCCCAAAATTCTCCATAACCTGAAGAAAAATCTAAAACCCTAAAATCCGAAGACCCTTTCATTTTCTAACTAGTGCTATAGATTTTCCTCTTAGGTCAGTCATTAACTAGTACCAAGTTTAAAACTCTCTAGGGTCAACAAAAATCGACGAATCAGGGGCTGATTTCGTCCAGTCACCGACAGACCCGTCACTGTAGTCTTCCCCTAGCCTCTTGATGCACCACAAGTCCTCGGCGCAAGATAGCATTTTCCAGTGCGGTATTGCTAACCTCAGCGGCTCGCGGTTTGAAACCTGCGTGACCACCACTGCACATCCTCGCTCTTTAGCCAAGTTATGCGCGTGCCCGCATAACGCCCTCATCATTTTCTCCGCGTTTTGTCCTTCGCCTCCCAAACCATACATGAAATGAAGCCCAAACGGCCTGAACACGTCGGGCACCGAAGGTAACCTGAGAAAAGGCAGCGCCTTGTCCACCATTCTCGTCGTCTTAACGAATGTCCTCTTCACGCGCGACGCGCCACGCACCTGGAGCTTAAACACGTCCTTACAGTTCCACACGCTAAGAACGGCCCAAGAATCGGGCGGGTTGGCTAAGAACTCAACCGACCCAGGCCACGAACCGGGCCCGTAAGTTCCACGTGGCAGAGCCAGAAATGTCCCCAAGCTGAGTTTATTTTTGAGAACCGAGCCAATGTCGCGGGGGAAAAACTCGGTAGTGGAAAAACGGCGTTGGTACAGAAGCTCAGCGTCGTGAGGAGCGAGTTGAACGATGGTGACTCGGTTTGAAACGGGTACTCGGTGAGCAAAAACCGGATTGACCAGGATTGAAGGAGTGCGGAACTTGGAGTAGCCGCATTTATCGGTGAACAGTTTAACGGAAGCGACGTTGTCGTTTTCAGTTGCCATGTAGGAATACTCGGCGCCGTTTCCGCGAAACCACTCCTCGATCTCGTGTACCAGCTTTAGGCCTATCCCCATCCTCCTGTTAATAAATAATTAATGAAGAAAAAGCATAATTAATTTAGAGGGTATGTTGTTTAATGCTAATCATTACGTAACAGATAAACGACGACGTCGAGGAAGATCGATGGTTCATACAATGATTGCGAGCGAGAGAGAAAGAAGATAGGACACGCACCGATGAGAAGGAGAGACGCGTAGGCCTAAGATATAAGCAGCTTTGGTGTAAACAGGGAGAGGTCTGGCGGCGGCGGCGGCGGCGTTAGGATGGTTGAGACTGTTGGTTTTGGCATTTCTCGAGAGCTTTTTCCCGCATGTAACGGTTTTGATGCAACCTCTCACCATCCCCACTATTTCTCCATCCAACTCAGCCACCTATCCCATACGAACAAGAAAAGTTAAAAAAGAAGAAACGGATTGGCCATGTTAAGTTTCAAAATGAAAAACAAAAAAATGAAAACATGGGGATTGGTTGTTTATGTAGAAAGGACAAACGAGAGCAAAGTACTAGTATTATTAGTGCATTGAGTGGGAGTCTCTGTGCTTTACCAGCATGAGAAAAGCAGGCGAGTGGCGGACCCTGCAAATTGGGTCACCCAGGAGGTCGGTGAAGAGAGAGAGCTTCCCACTGGGACCGACCTCACATCTTCTCTCCACTTCTTCCACACCCACTCGATCGTTTTTTGGATCAAATTCTCTCACCACAATCATCACTCTTCCTGTTGATGATGATGATGATCGCTCTTCCTCCATATTACTCACTATTACTCTAACGAGATTGCTATATGTATAAATTAACCAGATACACCCCAGAACACAAATGTACCCTGATAAAGTCAAATTTCCCAGATCACAACTTAATATGATTGCCTAAGTGCAAGACAGTGGTTAAAAATGCCAAGACACCGGTATTAAGAGAAACCAGAAAAAAGAGAAAGCCGGAACAAGAAGAAGATGGGTACGGAGAAGTTTCACGAATTGTTTTTTACTCTCCTCTAGCTTTTTTACGGAGAGCAGAAGTAGCTTTCACTGATAGTATCTCAGGTAGCGAGTTAGTTGATCATCGCAGAGTTACAAGTGCTTATTATGGTGCCTTTTATATACACATGGAGGCTTGGGGTAGAGGGTTTTCATTCTCTCTCCAGAATCGTCTCGCCTTCCATTTGTTTTTCTACTTTACTATTTTTGAAGTCCCTCTGTCTCTACATCATCTCTCTCTAAATGCTAATAATATACTACATCTTAATACTGATTAATTCAATAATTACAGTACATAAAAGAGTTTAACTGTTACAAACTTACAATCATATTGTGATTAGTGGAGAAAAAGGAATATTAATTATTTTGTTTCAAGCAAAAAAAAAAAAAGGCGGCTATGACTGCGCAGTCTTGTGGGATGTAGACGATGGTGCACTCTCATTAATGATTAATTTGTATGGAAAGGGGGCGTTCCCATCATGACCCCATTCGTAATCATTACCTTTTGAACTCCTTTGCCTTTTTAATTCTCCTACGCACTACATACATGCATATACATATACTATCTATCAATCATCATACTCATCATCATCGTCTTCCCCACCGCTTGTATTTGATTAACCACTTTATGTCTCCATCCTCCTCATGTATGGTGTGTGATATAGTATTGTCTTTTTGGTGCATATTGAAATAATATGTAATAATTATTTTATCACAAATAAATATATAAAATAAACATTAAATATTAGGCTTAAAATCTAAAAGCATTTGAAAAAAAAAATCAAAAGGCGCAAAAACAAATTAACTCAAACCCAGAAATGGGCAAAATGGGGCAGCAGCTCCCAGAATTTTCGGCCGTTGATTCGGTAGTGGCCTACAAGAATGGCCTCCAACAATCAAAAGTATAGAGATAATAACGAGCTTGCCCATTGGCCTAAATTTAGGTATTTTTATTGAGCCAATTTATAGCCTAAATTAAGCTCATATCGGTTCAAGACATAATTTTTCTAAACAAAACAATATCATTTTGTTTAGAAAAGTTAGGTCTCGAGTAGGCTTGGATCTAAGCAATTCAAGCTTATACTCAATTAAAGAAGACATTATTTTATACATTTAATTTTTAAAAAATTAGCAAGACTGACTCATGGATTGACCTATTGTCATCCTTAATAAAATCAGCTAAATATTAAATAATATTAAAATATTAAAATATCATTGAAAGAAATTATATTATTAAAGTAAATCATACCTAAAAGTTAAACATTAGATCGAAAAGTTTAACGCTATAAGACCTAAATCGGCTGAATGTTTTAATCGTTGACATTGAACACATAGACATCAAATTAATCAGGGTTATGATTTTTTTTCTTTTCATAAATTATCTCCATGAGTTTAATCTATTATATGAACCGTATAAGTTGTAATATTTATTCGCATTTAAAATAAATAAATTTTTTTAAAATTTTGATTTTTTAATTTTATCTCGACTTATCAGCCCTTAGTATGATTTGGAATTTATTATATCACGTGATAAAATCTAAACGAATTATAGAATAAGTGAAATATATGATTGATGGTAATTCAATACGTTCCCTCCTATCTTTCTTTATTTAGCTTTGTTGTACAAAGATCTCAAATCTAAGTTGCTTAGTTGAACTCAACTCGATCGGTTGGTCACTATAATTAAAAAATCAAAGTTTCAATATTGTAAATTTGAAAATGTCGATAGATCTAATCGTTTCAATGTTTTTGATTTACTAGATATATTACATATTCTTAAAATTAAT
>JANZLH020000406.1:854578-871668 GCA_026770325.2 Erythroxylum fimbriatum
CTAATATATAATTCCGTATTATGCCATATTCTTCGCTACTTGATTCTCAAGAGTTACACTGATTTGAAGTGTTGAGGCAATCAACAAAAATGAAATTTAGACCTAAAATTAAAACCTATTGGCTTATTTTTCTGGAATGAGCTGTTGGACACACACTTGAAGGTTGTAAATTGTAATTAACAGGCTTAGGACACGAATTGAGGTAGTGGGTTTGTGCTTGTCCCTGACAGTTGGGTTCTTTTTCAGTGTCAAACACACAGACAAAATCCCTATCAAATAGATGAAAAGCCACAATAAACCTGGATGCCATTTCACTTTATATGTCACGGTGGAGAAGAAGAATCATAAATATTTATTTTTTCAAGTCAACCTTCTCAAAAGTTGGTAGAAAATGTTCATTTGTTAAGTGGGTAAACTGTAATAATCAGCATTTTTACGGTTAGTTCGGCTTCTATTTAGTTGCAGTATACTTTCCATTTATTCATATCTATATAAAGATGAAACGAAGATTGAAATTCTTCTATGGTTAGTTAGGTTGAGATAGATTTGGTTAAAATTAGAATCTATCAACTGAATAAATTGATCCCGTAAGACAGTTTCCGCATAACAAAATCAATACGGTTATTCTCGTCCGGCCCAATGATCCAAAACCAAGTGCTTTATAACAAAACCATAAAGTTTTCAGACCCTCAAAATTGGATTCCAGAAACTGATTCTGTAGGAGTTGGATAGCAGAGACCAATATGAGATGCACAACAAGAGAATACAGTCTTGATATCATGGAAGGAAAGGGAGAGCAACAACAATGTCTAAACAGCTTAAGAAAAATCAATCAGATAAACGATTCGATTCCAAAGTCAAGAGAAGAGCACAAAGATATTGATCATACAATAACAAAAATGCCAAAAAGTTTGGGTAAATGAATTGCACATGGACAAATTACAGCTTCGAAACAACGGATACATGGACCCTGAATGCAAGCTCGCCTCCACAATTATAAAGTTTGGTCAGATTACAAAGGAAGGACCGGGACATGTGCAGAAAAGATTGCAACATTGATTTAGCAGCAACCCAAACTTAATATTAGGTACGAGTTATGCTGCTTTCTGCATTTCTAATTGGATAGAAGTAAGGATCAGCCTGCAAGACACGAAAATGAATTATTCGCAACAGACTCCATGTATTTGATCTGGATAAATGTATGGGCATAATCAAATCTCTGCTGCATTAATGATTAGTGGCTCAAGAAGATTAGGAAACATAAAAGAGTAGAAAACTAAGTAGGTGCCATATATTAAAATTAGAATGCTTGCACTCAAAAAAGGTTTCCATTAATAGTTGGCCAAGGAAAGGGTATTTACCATTGCTTGTTTTGCGGTGGGCCTTTCTTGGTGATCATAACGCAGCAACTTGTCTAGGAAATCAACAGCCTTCAAGTACAAATAATGCATTTAGATTAAATTCAATGCCACAATAAAAAGATATAGTCTATTTGTGATTGATTCTCTACCTCGGGAACTGCTAAATGTTGATTATCCACATTAATGAACTTCGTCCACGGTTTCCGACTGTGTCTGTATCCAGAAAAGATTTGCTCAAATCAGAGAGTTTGAAATTTAGAGACAAAGAATTGAATGAGGATTTAGAAGATCTAACAAACCTGCCAACAAGGGCTGCAAGATGTGGATCCAACTCTATGCGATACTTGTTCAAGTACGCATTTAACTCGTCTGTTCCAAGCACCTGAAATTTAAGGAAAGCACGAATTACACAACCATCCTTTATCACTCACATAACCCCTATCATTTCCAAAACCATAAATAATTATATCTTTTGGCATACTAGATAACAACAACTAAATGGATCGGAATAATTTGTGGGCTAGGCCACATAAACAGTTTACCACGATTAGTCTTCTTCAAAAACAATACAAATCTAATCTTTCCACAGGGAAAAAACATTTATAACCATGCAGCCCTCTAACATTACCAATATTCAAAAAGTGAAATAATCTTCCAAAAGAGCTTCTATTATATGCTCATTATACTGTTATCTACCCACATACCTTGGCAATTTTAACCAGCTGGTCATAATTATCATGCCCATAGAAAAATGGCTCTTTACGGAATATCTGCAGATCACCATCAATCATCAAGATTGTAACATTCAACAGCACATTCAAAATAACCTAACATTATATCAAATGGTCCACATCATATGGCATTAAGAAATAAGGACAAAGTAAATTGAAAGGAAAAGCTTGGCCAACAGATCTATCAGTGACCAGTAGAAGTCTCTAGATGAGCAAGTCTAGTTGACAAACAATATAGTTAATCATCGAGAAAAATGCTTACCATTCCAGCAAACATGCAACCAAGGCTCCACAAGTCCAAAGAATAGTCATAGTCTTGCAAGTCAACTAGAAGTTCCGGTCCTTTAAAGTATCTGGGGGCAGATATTCAATGAATGGAAGCAACGCAACATGTTAGCACTTAGTATAGAAACAAAACAAAGCATAAAAACAAAAGCAGCTTTCTACATGTACATAAGATTTCAAAACAGGACTGGTGCAACACAAGGTGTAATACACTAGCATGAAAGCACATGTAGAATGATTATAAACGCAAAAAGGAAGTTTACAAAAAGGAAAAAGAAAAGACAAACCTTGAAGCAACACGAACATTATACTCCTTCCCAGGGTGATAAAACTCTGCAAGGCCCCAATCTATTAGACGAAGTTTCCTCTGCTCATGATCAATCATGACATTATGAGGTTTCACGTCTCGGTGCATGATACCTTGAGAGTGACAATAATCCAATGCCTGCAAAAAAGAATCCATAATGTTGTGTCATGGTCTTCACATTTCTAATAGTTATCTTGTTTTTTCTTCAGAAGATTTAACAAAGGGAAGCGTGCCTTCAGAAGTTCATAGATGTAGTATCGAATATCGTAGTCAGAGAGAGTTGGATAAAGCACTTTAAAATCAGTGTTATTCACATATTCAAATATCAGACTTGGCGTCTTCGATTGCTGATCTCTAACAATATCAAGAAGCTTCACAATATTTGGCCCTCCACAGAGATTCTGCAATATTTTAATCTCCCTTTTAATCTGCAGAAATTGAAAATCAAAGTAAGCCTCCACTATTCCTATAAGCTCTGCCAACGAAGGTAAATAGCAGATAAGAAAACAAGGTAACCGATGAGTTATCCACCGATTACATACACAAAGAATATCTACTTGTTTCAATGTGAAGGACTTAAAGAGCTACCGCTAACAAAAGAAAATATCCATCTCATTCATAGCTAATAGCAAAAGTATTTATGGCCATCATTATTAGACATTAATCATGGAAAATAACCATAGTGCAGCATTAAAGTAAACTTGCCCAAATATCAAGAATAGCTCCTGAATAAGACCTCCTTACCATTCAAATGGTATTGTATTGACACAGCCAAAAAAATGAAATTTTGATGTGAATAAGTCAAATTACTTATAATTAAAATGCCAGTGCATTTGATATCCTACTGTATCCGAATCCATTTTCACACAGCGTGTGCTGTAATGCTAAGCCATCAACAGACATGAACACACATACACTTGTTCATGCATCTGAATATCTTAAGAAATGAGTTGTTTCATTTCAAATGTCACTGTCCAAAACCTTGCAACATCTGGGGAATCTAAGCTACTATTAGCAGCAAGCTATCCAATCATACAGGCTGACTCCATTATAACTTTCACAAGCGGAGCAGAGCACTAAGTGCAAAGTCTCTAAATACTAACGCAATGAACTATAAAGAAAGTTACAAAGAAGAAGATTGCACTTTGTTAACAATGGCAAATTCTCACATACATGCAAAAGTATTTTATTGAAAAATACAAAATATATATTTTCCAATCAAATAAAAACATTATAATAATATATGGAACCATTTGAAAGCAAGAATATAGCAAAAGACAACAACCAGGCAACAAGGAAAAATGATCAAAAGGAGAAGACTCACCTTCTTCTTTTTCACAGGTTTAAGGATCTTAATGATGCATTTCTCATTGTTTGTGCAATGGACACCTTCAAAAACCTCACTGTATTTTCCTCTCCCAACCTTCCTCACTACCTCATAATCATCCTGCTCTCTGGAAACATAGTCAAACAACTCGTAATACATCCAAGGTCCAAACCACTGCATTGAATTATGAACCACAGAAAATGAAAATTGAAAGCAAAGAGGCAAGTAATCAAGGAGCTACAGCAGGGAAACAATGAAAACTCCATGCAATCAGGCTAATCATTTCGTTTAGTGGTTCAAAAAGATGAACAGAATCATGAACTTCACGTTATTAATTCTACCTTCACATCCAACTAACAAAATGTCACCTAAAAGCACATCCCACATGCATATCAAGCTAACCAAAATTCACACACAACCAAACTCTGAAAATGCACAGCTGATCTAAGTTAGCTTGAATATCAGGGGAAAACCCAAAAGCCAGTGACCAAAATTCTCACCAACGAGCATCTGATTTCCAGCTGGACCACCCACAATTGTGACAAATCCATTCACTAGACAGAGTCTAGACAAGGGTGTCATAATCATATGAGGAACTACAAGCAACTAGAGAAATATAAAGCGACGTAATAATCATAGTATTATCCAATCTATCTTCCATATTACCTCTAATTTACCAACAGCTAACAACCAGCCGCCGATGATTGAAAACATTAATTCCTTCATGTTATGATTCTTAAATTTATCCGAAACAGAAGAAGAAAAGGCGAACAATAAAACCGAGGAAGCAGTGAAAATTTTTTACCCCCACTGGACGGTGAGCGACTCATAGTCCCAATACTCCTTAGGCCGTGCGACATTGATGTCGGGGTAAGCCCTAGCCTTGGAAGGAGCGCCAGGGCGGCGAACCGATTTCCCAATCTTCTGCGCCAGGGTGTCCGGTGAAGGCCTCAATCGGAGCTAGAAGAGCAGTCGATGACGTTGCCGCGGCTGTTGACGGTTAGAAAACTCGACGGCGGTAGCGGGGAAGCTGAGAGGGCAGTTGACGGAGGAAGACGATCGGCGGCACAGAGAGAGGAAGGGAGAGAGGACAGAGTATTCGGGAGGGGAAATGAGGAGAGAGAAGAAGAAGAAGAAGCGGAGGTTGTTGAGGCGGTGGAGGAGGATTGCGAAAAATGGCGTCGCCAAGAGGGATTGGTCAATTTGAAAATTGCAAGAACAAAATAACCAATTAATTGGCCTTTTGCTTGTGCGTAGTACTCACCATAACAGGAAATTAGTCAGTCATTACGTAACGAAACGATACCGTTCGATTCGCGTTAGCTAATCTTCCTACCTAAGAAATGTTAAAAGGATCAATTGGAATATTTTGCTTTTCAGGGGATGAGGATACTTTTAAGTGGAAAGTGGCCAATTGGCCAGGCCTGATTCTCCTTTTTCTTTTTTTATTTCCGTAATGTATTTTAGGAAGATTTTAATTATGAGAAGATATTTTTAAGTCATTTATATTTAGATTAATTCTTGTTTGAGTTAGATAGGTCCCTTGTGAGAGGTAAAACTCTAGCCTCAAATGTTAAACAGCCTCATACATAAAGGGAGTTAAATTTACTGCCTTACTTAAGTCAGAAGAACCCCTTACCAATTTGCCTGCGCTTTGGGGTTGGAGATCCTGATCCTCTAATGTACCCTTTTTTTTAATTAATTTTGGACCGACCCGGATTGAAATAAAATAAGAACTAATTAAGGGAACAAAATATCTGTCATCACATTTAAACTCTTTTAAAATAACGTGGAGGGACTATCCTTGCTTTCTTGTTGTTGCGTAAGACAGATTGGTTTAATAATTGTATTTGCCGACCAAGAGAAAGGAAAAGGACTCGCATTCCTATGCTGTTACTGTCGTTTAACTCAAAAATATGCGTCTGGAGAACATGTCAACGCAACGTTTTGGTATGTGGGACACATCTCACAAACATAGCCATCCTAGGATGCTTTGGTTGTTTAAGAATCCAAAACTTATCCACTTAAATTTAAAAATTAAAGGTATAAATATATATTTTATTTTATTTATTTTTCTTATTATGCTATCAAATATTAGTTTTAATTTTAATTCGTTTATCATTTATTCAAATTTATAATTTTTATAAATGATAAGCTATTTTCCCTCTTTTTGGACAGTCACATTTGGGCCGTAAGTCCCTAATCCATTAATAAAAGCTAAAAGTCAGAGACAAAACTCCACGATTCTACGATTTGTGGGCCCCACAATATCAAACCAAAATCCAAACCGAGATTCCAAGCCGACATAACATAAGGCCGAACTTACGAGCTTATCCTCACCCGCGATCACGGCGACTGATGTACACCACAACTCAAAAACAGTAAAACCAACAGCGTGACGGACCAAAACCGAGTGGAACCCACGCACGGACTTTCGCACGTGAAGCAATTTTCGTAATACGGAAAATTCCAAGAGTAGAGGAGAGACTAAGTGAACTGACAACAGAAAGCGTGAAACTTCGAAGCAATTACGGACACGATTATGATGTTTTTAATTTTATTCCCATAATTTTAAAAAATAAAAATGGATTCTTTTGGTTTTGACGCGAGACTAGGGTTGGAAAGCGCGGCACAACAATAAGCTCCGAAGCCGACGTCGGCCATGGAAGAGGTCAGAGCCACCGCCGCCTGGGTCGCCGGACAGTCATCTCACGTCATCGTGGACTCTGCAGGTCTCTTATACGTCACTCACTAGCATTGTCGAGTTTTTAATGTTTTTTTTTAGTTTTTGTTTTTTGCGTTGGGTTTTTGAGGAGTAGAACGGGGAGTTGCAGGAATCGAGAAGGTAGTGGAGACTATCGGAGATAAGATTCCGCAGATAGAGTGGGATTTCGAAGGCATTCACTACTTCGACGGCGGTCCTCTCACCGTTCAGTACTTGCTTGTTCTTGATGCTTTGAATTTTTGTTTTTGGCCTGGTAAGTAACTCTTGAGAATTTTCTTTTAGTTGGCTTAGTACTTTTTGGAATAAATGAGGTAAGAGTGCTTTTAAGCATTTTGGTGCCAGAGGAAATGCTTCTATGGTTAGACACTTGGATTTTAGAAAGATTACCAGCGGGTTTCTGCTGTTACTTTCTTGGATTGTTTTTCATAAGAAAAGTACCGGGAAGATGAAACACAGAATTGTCTAATCTTTGGAATGTACATGCTCTGTCAATGTGCCTTTTCATAGTAATTTGATCCATCCTTTGACCTTTAATTTTGTTAAAGGCTCACACATGGTTTTAAACATGTACTTCTTGTGCTTTAGAGTTGTAAAAATGTTGTACATGGGATTCCAAATACTTCAGTATTTTGAACCATGACAAACTGAGTTGATAAGTATACCTCATGAAATGCTCGAGGCACCCAAATTTTCCATATAAGTTACAATGGGCTGAGTGGTTATACGAATCCCTTATTCAGTTCCAAAAATCCCCAAGAACTTTTTGCTATTTTTGAACTTTACGATGCAACCGATACGTAGATCCTTTGAAAGTAATTCTTTCTTCTTCTCCCTTTCTAAACAGATGAGGATTTGAGCTATGATCATCTAGCTTCGGGTTTAAAGGCAGCTTTAAAGAATGATAAGTCTGTGTTTGATGCTGATCGTCTGCAGAAGTTCACAGGTACTTTCTCATCTAGATAGTTTTCGTCCCTATATGTCAACTCGATGCATAAAATACATACTAGATATCCATACATCAAAAAGAATCCCATTAAATAGCTTGAAGTTTGCAGAACATTTTGAGAATTATGATACATACTTATGTGTAAGATTGATCAGATGATGAATTGACTTTCTTTTGCTTAAAAGTGGAGCCTTTAATAGAAGAAGCCCAATAAGCTATTGTTTGATTCACTTTCCAAACCAAGTTCATGCTTGTCCGTGGCTTTTCAGGTCCTGAATTACGTGAGCTATTGAAATGGCCCAGACCACTTCCTTTGGAGTGGGAAAGAATCCGGCTACTACATGAGGTTTTCTTTTACACTTAAAAGCTTTAAATTGTCATATATTAATGCGAGGACCAATATTTGTCGTTCATGAGTTCTTTCTCTATTGAATTCCTGTGACCTTGGTCACTAAACAGATTGGTTGTTTGATATTGCTACATTTCATTACCAGGTTGGTTTTGAACTAGAAAGAAGTTTTGGAGGTAAAACATGCAATCTTGTTGATTCATGTGGGAAATCAGCTGCAAAGCTTGTTGCTACTATTACCAGTCACTTTCCTGGTACATATTCGTTTAGCTTCCATTAAATTTAGCTATTTCTTTATCTGGTTTTAACAAATGACATTGGTGGTTTTTGTCAGGTTTTCGAGACCACTCAATCTACAAAGGCCGCCAAGTATTCTTCTATAAAAGAGCTCAAATATTTGCAGCGGATTTATATGGTGCATTCAAGGGCCAAGCATATGGAGAGTTTCACGACATTAGTTCAGTCACAATATTTGCAGATTACATAGTGCCTGCAATGCTACGTCAACTTGGTATTCTGAAATATAGTTCAAAACTTGCCAGTATAATTGGTTACAATGGAGTAATAGCTTCAGGCAGTGAGGAGGAGGTTGAGTTGCGGGCCTGCTCCATATATGCTGTGGAGAAAATGAGGGACTTGATTCGTGTGAAAACAGGAAAGCAGGTATCATTTAAGTGTCTTATTTCTTCCTTTTTCCTATATTGTTTTCACTACGCTAGCAACTTCTTTAAGTTTTTTCCAATGTCAACTGTTGCAGAGAATATCTGCCATCCTTAAACAGATGCTTTTTGAACTTTCTTATATTTTGGAATTCATGGTTTTTAGTGGTTGATACTTCTTTCAGGTGTTGAGTGTGGAGTTGGACCTTTGGCTCTGGGCAATTGGCGTGCAATCTCCATCTCTCCAACATCATCGAACTTTGTCAATCTACTATTAAAAGGACGGAATCCGTCTTGGCTAGTCTTAACGTTTATGTTTAGGTTTGAAGAACCGTAAAGTTTTGTCCTTAAACTTGAGTTAGCTTTCTTGAGGGGAAAATATGGCAGCTAATTGGTGGCATCCTCTTGTTTTCTCCTCATTTGGGACGGGAAAATCTAGTTTTTTAGAGTGGAACTCTGTTGTCTTTAAGATTAGATTCATAAGAATTTTTGTTAGGTCAATCTCATCAACTAAGAAGTTTAGTTTCAATGGGGAAATTACTCATTTCCATTTTTGCAGACGTTGGTTTACATTTCATGTGCTTTGTTTCGTGTACCGAGAGATTTAAGAGTAATGGAACAGACTTCGCTTGATACTTTCCAGACATTCGCTTTTTGAACCCTATGGGTGAAATGTTATCTTCTAACCATCAAAGTGTAACTTAGTTTAGTGTTTTTGCCCTACCTGAAAATGTAACAACATTCTTGTAGTTGCATAACAATATTACAACAGATTCCAGCATACTGGGAAGACGGAAGCACCAATCATCTGATACCGATCTGAAAGCTTATCAGTTTTAGCTTCACGTCATGGTGGCTAGATTCTTTGTAATAGGTAAATTTCCATCGTAAGTGCATTTCAAGACATCCGGTGTCCTTCTAACCTGGGGGCCAAGAGGTACCTTGTCGGTCTTCGGACGAATATCCTGCACATGTCAGCGACCTTATTATGCAAAAACCAAAGTTGGCTAGTGAGTAAAGAAATCTGAAGAGAAGATGCAACCGACAAACCTGATCAAAGATAGCTGTTGGAATTGCTAGAGTTGCCATAGCATTAGGAGAATCAACTATTCCTGAAATCCTTCCTTCGCATGGGCAGCAGGATAGCAGAAGATACATCTGAACATAGTAAACAAGCAACACAACAAATTTTCAGGACAACTTAGAGCTCTAAAGCTTCTGTTTTTCTTTTTTGTCAGTAATTATCTTGTCAGCCAATCGACTACTAGTGAAGCTGCACATTTCACATATAACTATAAAAAATTGATGGTTAAGAGAAGCCATGTACCTGCTCCTTAGAGTAGCCAAATTTGGAAAGATAGTCAATGGCATTGAGAGCTGCTCGTTTGTAAGCAACACTAGCATCCAGGAAATGCTGCCTCCCACCTTCGTCGACGCTGATGCCTTCAAACACCAACCACTCTGAAAACCTTGGCTCCACAGGCCCTATTTCAAAGATGGGATTCACATGCAGAGGAGTTGGTCCCATTGGCGTAAGGTATTCCTTCATTCCTCCCCTTATGATTTCACACCTGATGATCAGGTAAACGACAAGTATCATCAATCAGGGCTCAATGTAACTATGAAAAAATTACATGAAAATAACGTAGAAAGCCTTAACGATCCCATTGTTGTTGATAGAAAGAACAGTATAATGACTTTTTAAGGATAGAAGTGCTTAATGTTGGGTCCGAGCAAGGTTGAATGCAGATAAAGCATATTAAGGTACAAGGAAGTAGTAACATAGGTATATTCTTACTTGAGCTCTAGGAATCCACTCATCTCAATTGCTCCACAGAATGAGATTTCACCATCGCCCTGAGAAAAGTGCATATCACCGGTACTAAAATTGGCTCCATCTACAAATACTGGTAAGTATATTTTTGAGCCTCTGCTAAGATTTTTGATGTCACAGTTTCCTCCATTTTCTCTTCCTGGAATTGTTCTTGCTGCTTCCCCGGCTATCCTTTCCCATTCAGGATTATCCTTTTGGATCTAAAAATTATCACTAACAAACAGGTATTAGAATTCTTAATCTCCATAACTAGTCGAATCTATCTGACCACTGTTCTCAAACCAGTTTATCTCCTAGACTGTTGAGTCTAAAATGCTGGTATGTGTTGGTTAGCTTCGCAAATTCCGGAATATTACCTTTCCTAGGTGACAGCCTTTAGGTGACGGCAAATTTGCCAATGGCCTTGAGTGCAGAACCTCGCAGAGTTTCAGAGATTTGAGGCCATTTTCTTCAACGTCTCTCTCTCTCTCGTTCCATATGTTGAGGAGTTCCATTGAAGGTGCAGTCCCAATTATTCCAGGATGAGTTAAACCTGGAAATCTTACCCCTGATGCATACAACGCGTTCGTCTCAAGTCACAGCCCAAAGAAACAACGTATTAACACTTAATAGAATGCAGCCAGATTACCTGGTATATGAGGAGAATAGGCATATATTCCTTCAAAATACCAAATAGCTTTGGATGCACAGGGGAAATGGTCAGTCAAGAAACCACCTCCATTTTCCCTGTCAAATATAGCTGTAAATCCCCATTCATCTCCAGGAAGAGGACCCAAGTTGCATATCTCAACCACAAGAAGATCACCTGGCTTGGCTGCGATCCCATCCTTGTCAACCACTCTAATTGGTCCACTTAAATAATGCACCTGCACCATTTTCCAAGAACATTATCCCATATACTGGTTTTTCTGATACTTCAGAAAGCTTGAACTTTTATCAGATTTGAACATAGATGGACAAAATTCTCATTTCTGAAACAAACATTGAAGCGCTAATTCTAATTCAGCATCCAAATGGAGCCTGAACTGATTATCTATCCCTAAACGTGTGTTACTTCAGAACTATCATGTAAATGCAATCTGCAGAACATAGCATCTGAACTACCAGTAACATGGAACCTTACAGTTGAAGGGTCTACGAATTTCACATCAATTGCAGAACTATCATCTTTAATACTCCCTCCACAACAATTTACCATTTCTACTCTAAAAAATTCTCCAACTTTAACTTCACAAACTGGGGTTATCTCAGGATGCCATCGGTTATGAAGAGGTATTGATTGCTCATATGGCTTCCTCTTCAAGTCTATCGGGACAACTACTCTAGGAGTTGAAGGAGCCATAGTTGAAGGAACAAAGATACAGAGGATTTACCAAAAAAAAAAAGATACAGAGGATTTAGCAACTGTGTTTTACAATGACTCTACATTTATCAGGCTAACCAAATGGAATTGTTCGTCAAAAAGAGAAATTGTCTTGTTTGGATAGTAGATGACAGAAGCGAAGCGATACCGTCTATGACAATTCGTGAACTGGACTACATTGGAAACTCAGCCAATTCCTTGTCAAGTTTTGGGAAAAGTATTCTATAAGAAATTAGGCTTGTTAAAACGCTCTACCATGTAAGCGAGAAAGACAGAGCATGAACACAGGAAGTAAACTTGGATTCTTATGGATAAGGATGTGTCTTTTTTCATATATGGGTAGACATAGCTCATGATCTCTGCAACTTTTTATCTCTGAGAGCTTTTCAAACTGCATGATTCTTGATTGCAAATTGGGGCAGAGCAGATCATGCACTCTAATCTAGAGTTATGAACTAGAGCAATATAAAGTAGAACTTACAGCAGATAGGTCGATGCCTTTTACATCAATTGCAGAACCATCATCTTTAATACTACCTCCAGTCCAATCTACCATCTCCACCCTAAAGAACTCACCATCCCTAACCTCACAGACTGGTGGTATATCAGGATGCCACCTATTATGAAGAGGACATTCTTGCTCCCATGGCTTTTTCTTCAAGTCTATTGGTACTACAAGTCTAGGAGTTGAAGGAGCCATTGGATGAATTGAGCAGTAGAAAAGCAAGGAGAGTAGGCCAATTTTTTATGGGTAGTAACTAGTAAGCATATTAAGCTGATCAAATGGCAACAAAAGCGTTGGTGTGCACTAGATAGATGAAGACAAATGAATTTCTCCAACGGTCTATAACCTTTGCTTCAGTAGAAGACAAACCAGTTGTCCATTCACTTTCCTACTGTATAGAGGACTAACAGGCTGCAGGCATCTGAATTCAGGAACTAGTCAGAGCAAACTTTTGACACAGGAAAAGAGGAAAGACGATAAGAACTTTAATTGTTCTTCAGCGTCTAAAGGTGTAAGAAAGAGAACAAATAAACCCAAGTGCAAGGAGTAGGATTATTCAACAGCTTTTGCGAGCTCGAATCTGTCACTACTGCAGAAACTCGGATTTTTCCCTCTTTACAGATTCCTGCACGAAGGTTAGGCCTTTAAATAACGACTACTGAAGGTTGAAAATAGAAAGGGAAGTAAAGCTACTACTCACAATAGATGGATCAGCGTGTTTGATATCATTTGCAGTGAACTCTTGAGTGATAAGACCGCCACTGAAGTCCACCATCTCAACCCTGAAAAGCTCGCCGACTTTGACCTCAGCGACCGGAGGTATCTCCGGGTGCCACCGGTTGTGAAGCGGAAGTTTCTGCTCCCATGGCTTCCTCTTAACGTCTATGGGAAAGACCATTCGTGCACCACATATTTTAGCCATGGCTATGCCAAATTTTCAATGTTTTGGTTGAAAAAGCAAGAACAGACAAGGGTTGGCTCAAAAGCCTATATTATTGCTTTCGCATGACTGGCCCACAGTGAAACAGACTGTGATTTTCTTTTCCTGTTCTTCAATGGACGGACCACCAGCCAAAATTAACAAAACCTTTGACACAGATTCTTGGAGGTTACACTATCACAATGTCCAATAGTATAACAGTAAGAAAATGGATAGTGGAAAGCTTTTTTCCTTTCCCATGAAAAGCTTTAACTTGAGTGGTAACTCGTATTTGATTGGATTAAACATGGTACTCTGTTGACGTAATCGTCCTAGGTAAATCGCCGTTTATGTACTATGAGTTCCATCTAACTGGTCCGAGGCATCGCAACAACTGTACTGCAATACCGGACACTAGGCACCCATCATTTTGGGAGGTGAAAGTAGCCTCAGGCTCATCCAAACGGCCTTTCAATGGCGACCCCACAAATCGGAATCTTAGAGATATCGGCTCTGTAAGGTTCCGATATGATTTGAGCATTTGTTGGTCTCATACAGAAAATATTTCCTCGCTTTGACCTTCTTGAATGAATGGTTCCAATTTACTGTTCGTAGGGTTTACGGTACAAGAACGTGTCAGGACGTATAGCGACGGCTTCACGTTTGGTCCCTGAATCCCATACACGCAATGACATGAATTTTAGTGGTTCGTGTCGACCAGCTTATTGCAGGCGGCTTTTGTTTGTACTCAGAACCTTTGTCTGATGATAAGTACGTAAACGTTAGGAGTCAATATCCGATTTCACCTTACTTTTTATAAATTGAAAGTTGAGCAAAATGTTGAAAAGTAAGTGTATATTTTTATTATAAATACATTATAAGTAATAAAAATAAATTGTGTTTAATTATTATATCAATAAAGATAATAAAAATTACATGTATTTTTTTGTCAGTTAAATCATCTTACTACAACAATAACAGTAACAATAAGTAGAAACATCACCACAACATTCAGTGAAAGTCTTATTGCATTGCGAACTCTGGATATAACTTAAATCTATATTATACTAAAAACTATTTGTATAAATTTTAAGTACAACATTCTCTATTTAACACCTCATTATTCTAGCAATTACTATTTATTTTATAAAATTTTGACAAAGTTTTATTTGTATTTACTTAAAACTTCCTGTACGAAACTTCAATACCCTTCTCATGTACGTTACTCAACTACCTATTTCCATGTCAAACTATTTGACAAAATAATTTACCAATCCTTCAATGCATTTCAACCATAGTTTTGAAACTCGGACCGGACCGACCGGACAGACCAGTTCGACCGGTTCGACCGGTAACCAGTTGGCTATCCGATCCGAGCAACCCTAAAAACCAGTCCTTAATTGAACCAGTGCGAACCGGTGAGAATCGATCAATTGACCGATTAAACTGGGACTAGTCGAACCGGTTCGACCACTGGTTCAATGACACAATTTAATAGATATATACCCTAATTAACGCTTCTACTCTCTCACGCGTTGGTAGCTTCTAAAACCACAATAGTTCATTGGGGATAACTGAGTCTTGGGCTACTGCTTTTCTGCTGGATTGTTTCTTCATTTTGGCGTGAGATCTCCGAATGCTTCTGGTTTAGTTGCCGTCCTAGAAAAAGTTTGAGACTTTTCTATGTCGTCGTCCTCTTGAGTGTTGTAAACAAATCTTGGGTGTTGCCAATCTTGGGTGTTGTAAGCAGACTGTCGTCCTCTTGAGATTATCGGTAATTCCTGTCATAAATTTTCAGCCATGCTTTTGATGCATCTATTTGCCTTTTCTAATTGTTGGAGTAATTCCTATATTTGCGTCTCTCTTTCCCGGGAATAAAACCCATGCCTTTTTGTTTTCTTGTGGCATCTGCCATCGTTTTTCTTCTTTTTTCTGTTGTGGATTAAAGACGACAAATGCGATATTGTTATTATTAATAAGGTAATCTCTCTTCTCAAATTTGGTTTATTATTAATAGTTGATTGTTTAGAGATGATTGTGGTTTGGTGATACTGATTTAGCTAATTTGTGAACTTTGTATGTTTAGCAATGGGAATATGAAAGAATGCATGTATATTGTTTGATGAAATGCCCCACCCTTTTAATGCATATATAGTGTGTGTTTAAAGAAAATGTTTGGGTGGCATTTACCTTTCTTAAATGAATTAAATGGTTTGGGATCTCCTTTATACTCTTTCATTACATTCCACAACGTTGAGGAAACAAGAAAAGGAAGGCAAGTTTTTTATTTTACAATTTAAAACCTCAGAACAAATTATTCATTTGATTCGAAACCTAAACAATGTCCAAAATCAAACTAGATTTTAATGTTACGTTTGATGATTGGCACGTCCTCCCACCTACCTTAGCATATAAACTGTCCTCTTGAAAAGGATACTTCTAATGCCCATATAAATTGATTAGAACATTGTATAGGAACCAGGTAAAAGGGACACTCTTGGTGACAACCTTAATTAGTTTCATATGATATATGGGAGAGTAATTAAATAAGGAAGATTTATTGTTTAGTAACTTATATATAGCAATTCTCTTTCTATAAAATACTTTGACACACACTTTTACCGTATTGATAATGCATCAATCGCCACTGAGTAAAGACTACTTATGCATTATCATGCTTCCAAGGTTTTACCTTCTAGCATCTGAGCTTAGGAACCTTGCACTTTTTAAAAAGTTCAACAACCTTATCAAAAATCTTGTTCTTCACTGACACTATTTTCGTTGGAAATAAACTTCCAGCCTTTTCTTTGAACACCAATACTTGTTCTCTTGGTGCATTACTGAATGATTGCACATCCTGAACCATCTTTGTTTTTTATTTTGTAATGATGGATAACAATGCTTCTTCGGCACCATCGCACACGTCGTCATCCACTGATCAAAGTTACAGCCAAAATCCTCGTCAGAGAAGTGATATAGCTTGGAAGCACTGTTATGAGGTACAAACAAGTGGAAAGAAACAAACCTTAAAGTGTTTGTATTGCGATCAAGCAATTTGTGGTGGCAGGATAAACCGAATGAAGCAATACCTGGCCGACATTACTGGTAATGTCAAACCCTGTCCTAAGGTAAACTAGATGTTCGTTTTTTGATTAAAGGACAGTTAATAGAAGCATCTAATAGTAAAAAGGAGAAAAATGACTCTAGGACGAATTTGTATGATGTTGAGACTTGTGAGTTAGATGATGATGTAGTGGAGATCTCTAACTTAGCTGGTAAAGGAGATGTAGGTGGTAGTAGTAAGAGAAAGAAAACAAATGAAATTAGAAGTTACATAAAAGCCGGTGCTAGTATAGATTCAGCTCAACCTAGCATACAAGCAACACTACTAAGTAGAGAAAGATGGCATGATACTAATATGTCAATTGCATTGTGGTTTTATGATAGTTGTATTTCGATCAATGCTGTTAATTCACCATTTTTTTCAGCCTATGATTAGTCGGATTGCAACTATGGGTCATGGATACATAAGTCCTACTTATCATGCATTAAGAGTCCCATTACTTAAAGAAGCTAAAACCCAATGTCAGTTGTTTATTGATACTTTGCGCTCTAAATGGGATGAAACTGGTTGTACGATTATGGGTGATGGTAGGACAGATGATACGCACAGATCTTTGATTAATTTCTTGGTTAACTGTCCAAATGGGATTTCTTTTATTAAATATGTTGATGCTTCTAGTATTGATTCTGATGCACAAACTTTATGTAATCTTTTC